>OX463864.1:10472494-10731100 GCA_949825065.1 Odontocerum albicorne | reverse complement strand
CCAAAAGAAAGAAGCCAGTCTTGTAAAAAAGTTCGTTTGGTGGTAATACTAGCACGCGCCGAGATTTAGTGTTGTTAAAACATTCAATGGCGAACCACGAGTTCTGTGCCTACTTCAGAGGGTATAAATCTGAAGGCTCAATTACTGAAGCTGAACGCAATATCGTCTCCCGACCATGCTTTTCAATATATTCGAAACACTAATTTGGATATATTGAAAGATACCATAAGTAAAAAAACTACATTAACGGTAGATCGATGTGAAACTTACTCATATCTCATGGCTTATCAAGCTAATGATTTTTTATCACGTTTTATGGCTTATCAAGCTAATGATTTTTTATTACGTCTCATGGCTTATCAAACCAATGATTTTTATCACGTCTCATGGCATATCAAGCTACTGATTTTTTATCACGTCTTATGGCTTATCAAGCTAATTATATTTTATTACGTCTCATGACTTATCAAGCTAATGATTTTTTATCACGCCTCATGGCTTATCAAGCTAATGTTTTTTTTGATAAAGCAATTAAATGATAATCAATAATCCATACATATATATATATATACCATCACGCCCATCTTCCTATCTGGGTAGGCAGAGAGGATAGAGTACCAGATTTTCCTATTTCGACACACGCCCTTAGCCCCTTCTACGTCCATACACCTTCTCATACAACTTTTACGATTTCTATAACTTTCTACGTATTCGGGATTCAAAATATCGTACAACTGACCCAAACATACTTTTGATGGTAAGATCAATTATTGTTTAAAATTAAACACCCATCTTTTCATACCCATGTATCTATATATCTGCAGTAAGATATAAACAATGAACTAGTTAGGTTAAGACGAATGACAGGCAGCAAAGATATAAACAATGAACTAGTTAGGTTAAGACGAATGACAGGCAGCAAAGATATAAACAATGAACTAGTTAGGTTAAGACGAATGACAGGCAGCAAAGATATAAACAATGAACTAGTTAGGTTAAGACGAATGACAGGCAGCAAAGATATAAACAATGAACTAGTTAGGTTAAGACGAATGACAGGCAGCAAAGCCAAATCCATATAATTTCCGTAATAACATTTTTTTGTTTATTTTCATTATCTTTTTGCTCAATTACAGTTTTGGTTCAATGAACATCTTCAAGGTAACTTCTGCATAATTTTTCTTGTATCGAAAATAATATATTATAAAGTAACTTCGTATTTTAAGGTCAAATTCAAACACATTTTTTTATACTTAGATGAAACTTGGCCGTGGAGGGTGATATTTTGATATTTTTTGTACCGTAAAACGCTGATTGTTTTCGATCAAAGCCTTGATTTAGCCGTCATAAGTGTTAATCGACCTTCATAAGCAGGCACCATTTTCGAGTGACATATAACCTTCACGGATGTTTTATTACTCATTCAAAACCCACAAATATTTATTTGTTTGGTTTGTGTCACATTTTTTCCTTGCCGGTAGCAAAAAAGCACTGAAAGAGTAAGTTGAAAAGTAATTAATAAACCGCTCTATCAATTAAGGCAAAAAGTATTTAATGAAAACGCGATAAACTAAAACGCCCCATTATGACATGGGATAGAAATGAGAGCCGATACCAACAGGACAAAAACCTTCTCAGAGGGGCAGAAATGAGAACCCTACGCTCCATCGCAGGCAGAAATCTTAGAGATCGGATCAGAAGTGAGGCGATACGGTCTGTCTGTGGTTTTGAAGACATAGTAAGGTGAGTAACAAGCAGAAGTATCTTCTGGAGGGATCATGTGGACCGCATGGAGGATATAAGACTGGCAAGAATCGCTAAGACTGAAAACCCTAACAGCAGGAGTTTACAAGGAATGCCACCGAAAAGGTGGAAGGACAGCTGGATGTCATCATCCCAGGGCAGCCCACCGTCACAAACAGGTCATACGACCTAAACCAAAAGGAAGAAGAAGAAGAAGCGATAAACTATTACGTTTTATTACAATATACCATTAATATGACTGGGAAGAAGTTAATTACGAAAATTTGGTTCAAACGATATCGGATTTTTAATACAATAAATTACTTTTCGGACAATCTAACTTTATTTTACCAGAAAAACAAGTAGAGAAATTCCTTGCATTTTGAGAAACTGATTTCCTTATTTTATTGATTAATTGTTATATAACGAGATGTAAATTTTTTTACAGCATTGCGGCTGTCAAAAAGTTATTAATGAGCGCTTGAATCAGAATGTTTTACATTCCCTTAATATTTTTCATCAGCATTAATTTTATCAAATTATAAGAATAATTTGAACAAAATTTTTGAATTATGATAATTTATTTAAAATTTAATATTTCCGTAAATATTACCGCACACACTTTCGTTGTGTGTGGTCCATAGTAAAGCAACATGACTAACAAGTCTGATATAAGCACTGCTTTCATAATAAACCGGGATGATTCCTTAAAGAAAGCCTCATAATATGAGGTAGAAACACGCGTAGCGGGTTTGACATAATTAGTGGAATAACAAAGTAATTTATTGTTAACACTTGCCTTACTGTGCTAAACAATTCTGCCAGCCACTGTGCTGGACGCTCGGCATCCAGTTAAAAATGTATGTTTTAAATCAAAATTATGCAAAATATGCTATGTTATCTTTTGTAATTATCTATAAAATTATTTTATTATGTATTAAAACGTCGAATAATCAAATAAAATATAAGTCCTGGTCTGTCACTATCCATCATAGGGTGGCAAGTGTTAAATATTGGTATGAGAACTGAATTTAAAAAAATATTTAATATGGGGCAATTATTAAATAAATGCTATAATATTGAAATAAATATTTATTATGTATTATTTATATTTAAGGCATTAACACTGTAGAGGTTTAAGGAGTCGTGTTTCTTAAAGTCTTGAAACTGAAAAGGTTATGCCGTTGTGTAAAGTGGAATGAACAGTCTTTGAGTAGACATTTATCAATTCGTTGGAACCCTAAATATATGAAGATACAGACATGTTGAATATCATGGTCAGGAGACAATGTTGTGTTCAGTAGGAAAGCAACAATACGCATGCGTATAACACGTGCGAGTATTGTTACCAGAAAAAAAAACGATTCAATCAGACTAGATCACCTTTTATCATTATATTATTTTTAGGTATCATCGGGAGATCGAAGCCGAAAAACTCGGATGGAAGACGAGCATCTAACCAACTTGACAATAAAGGTAATAAAGAACATTACAAAGTAAAGATTTTACAAAAATAAAGAGTAAAGGTAGAAATTGGCCTACTCTACCTAGATTTAAAAAATGTACAATTAGTAAATATATTTTAACGGTTCCAAAAAAATCTCATTTCTATAACATTCTTAGCTCAATAGTAAGTAATTGTAACAAAACCAGATATATAACAATTTGAAATTAAAAATGATGCCATGAGAATTAACAATTTATCGGGGGATGAAAACCTGTTTTTCAAAAATTTTGACCTGTCCACTATCATGTAAGAATATACGGAGGAAAAACAGGATTCCTGAGAATCGGATACTATTTCTCTAGACCTGTTTTATTTTATATTAAAGGGACAAGATATTGGTATCTCCACCCTTATATTAAATAGAGATTCCTTTTAGTTTATGTATTTCATTGGTAACTAGCACACATAATTTTTTTGTTAACTTAAGTAAAGTATTAAGTCAAATTGTTTAACAAACTAAACGGTTACAGTTAGATAGATATTCTGAGATATAAAAATTATGTAACTTTATTTAATATATTTAATGTTTGATATAATAAAAAAATTGTTTTATATTTATTACCTAAACATCTAACTGTATAATCGACGACCTCTGTACCCCAATGGTAACATTCTTGACTTCCACCCGGGGGTTTCGGGGCGTTCGATTCCCGGTGATACCCAAAAAAAGTGTGCCAGTCTGACAAAAGAGTTCGCCTCATAACAGTATTCGCATGCACTAAGCGTTATTGTTGCTAACACGTTCAATGGCAAACTCCAAGTTCCGTGACTACTCGAGAGGTTCTAAGCTCGAATGTTCGCCTACTGGGTCCGAAGATAATATTATCTCCCGGTCTCGGTCTTTAATATCTTCAAAACACTTATTCGGATATATTGAAGGGTGTCATTAGAAAAAAACCGTATAATAAATAAATCAAGTGTTCATGGGCATTTTACAATAGTTTTTAATGTTTGTGTTGTTTTTAATTAATGAAATAAAAGTATATTTTAAATTCTGTAAAAAAGTGAACCAAAATGCAAGGTTTTGTTGGTGTTGCTTATAATGAGGTGAAAAACTTGTTATATCGTGTTTCACAAAACAAATTCCAATTAACCTAAGTGCTTAAATGTTATCTATTATATACTTAAAAAAAATATTTTAACTTCGTTTTCTTCACAAGTTATATGTTAAGTACACCTAAGGTTCAAAAGTTTCCGAACTGAACAAGTGTGTATGGACAGACACCTCGCTGGCCACGCTCAATGCATGGTTAAGTGAGGTTACAGTTAAAATTTGATTTCTCAAGATAGAAAATTCTGGTGCTATGTCCTCTGTGTCTATCTCGACAAGAAAACGGTACGTCAGTATGTTAAAAATAAACCAAACATCATCTCTAGATTTCATAAAAAGTTTCCAAACGTTACAAAAAAAGTATTTTTTCCGCAATTTCCCATGTACGCCCCTGTATAATGTTAAAGTTGTGAGACTCCATCTAAAATTTAATCGAATTCCCCATCATCTTAGGAAACAGCGTACTCTTGCGCAACTCCACTGGAGAACTTTTAATTGGAACACCTGTCTAGAACACGGTTTATTTCGCCTATCAACCACTTTACAACAAGCTATAGGCACTGCCTAGCCGAGCTGTACGCAAAGTATAAAGCGGAATATTATTATGAACTTTTGTGCCAATTAAGATTCTGTCATGCACACACATATTACAAACCTTTACACTGATTATGTTTTGTGGTTCGTTATGTTTGTCTTTTTCTAAGACGTTGCGGTGAATTTAAATTTACACAAAGCTTAAACATCGATCAGTTATACCACTTAGGTCCAAAACTTTCCGTTTGAAACAAGTTCGAGTGAGGTACATGGCCACGCGGTAACGCACTGGACTTTCGTGCGGAAGGTCGCTGGTTTGAACCCAGTACTGTATTACTCCCCTCGAATGATACAGATTTTTTTCCGCCTAGTATTTGTGAGTATAAAGATATCTATGATTTCAGTCATATATATTTTTCCAAAGAAAAGGAAAAAAAAAACATGTCGGTGTGCCCCGATTGTCTAACTTCGGTATGCCATCGGATCTACTACAGCGGTGTGTCCGGTGAGTTTTCTGGTCACTTAAAAAAAAATTCCACGGCACAGCTTAACTTTCTAACTAAATTGACGTTGGAATGGCGAGGGGATCCTTGACTACGAGACCCAACAGCAACGACATTGCTAGGCAACGTTACTATTAAAATAGAATACCTCTACTGTTGTATGTTAACTAGAGTCGGTAGAAGACGTGTTGTTTCGTTATATTCTGAAATGTTAAAATTTTAATAACACGTGGTTATCAAGTTTCTTTTAAAAGAAGGGAAAATCCCGTCAGAAATTAAACGACGTTTAAATGTTGATATAATTTAATTCCTGTCGTGACTTCTTACTGCTTATCAATGAAACTTGATGACCGCGCTATATAAATAACGAAATTAATGTGCAACACGTTTTATTTTACTCTATTTGTCATACTACCCAAGAGATAGCCGACGTTAGGGGGGACCTGAAAAGGTGCAAGAAGAAAAACTATAATTATTTATAATTTAGAAAAACTTTTATTATTGTGTTGTATTGTGCTTTTGAGGTGAAAAGTGTGGCCGGCATTATAGCAATTTGCATGTGTACATGTATTCAGGCACAGTTTTAATAGAACCTTTAAGCCTATGTTCATTGCACTTCTTTTTTTACGTCGTCCTTTACTGTGCATGCAGTGAGACTCTGGAACCCGTTACAAAATGTGAGACCCGTTCCATCCTTGACATGCTTTAAGAAGCGACTGAAAAAAAAAACTTAATTTCTAGTCAGTGATATAACGTGTTTCATTCCTGATTTTTCTTTCCTCTCCACCATCCTTTCCTTTTCCTTTGATTGATGGTATCTCACATTTTCTTTTACACATTTATGTCCATAAATTTCACAAATATGTACAATAACCCTGCATCAACATGTGAAAGGCTTCGATTCTGCAAAGCAACTTGCATCTCGTTCTACAAGTGAGCCCATGTGTTTTCCATATCTCAAGATCTATCCATAAAATTCCCAAAAAAAACAATTTTTGTTATATTAAAGCGTTGCTCCACTAAAAACAAATCTGAATTCTTTACCTCTATAAAATAAGTCTTGGACAATTACGTAAGTCTGTTTGGTGAAGTTAGGTAATATTTTGTGGTATACATACATCCCATATAGGTATTAAACTTAAATATTATATATAAGTTAATATAAATAATTTTAAACAATGACTGTAATATATTATTACTTCTGCTTTTGTATCTTCATGTTAGTTTGAGATAAAGTTTTGTAATTTTTGTCAATAATTTTAAGTACTTGTATAGGTATAACTTGTCATATATTCATTTGCATATAAAATACACTGTTTTGTCGTTAATAAAATAAAATTTAAAAAAATATAAAAATCTTTTGAATATTTTTTGCGACCATGTACGAGTAACTTGCTTTTTTTGTCTGGTTGGTTGGAAGAGATTGCCGCCTGGCAATAAGCCCGCAAGATAATTTTTACAATAAAGAGTTCAATAAACAAATAAATAAGCCTCTGGATAAACCACCTAATTTTGCTAGGATTCATAAATTGAGAGGAACATCGAGCCCCAGTGACTGGATTTTGCCTGTAGAAGTATTGGATTTTGCCTGTAGAAGTATTGGCTCTCAACTGCCCTGAAGAACTTGGAAATATTTTAGCAAGCTCCGAATAGGAATAAGGTAAACCAAGGATATATCAAATTGGGGAATACTACGTGATGTATCGACTATGTGTATCTACGGGGAAGAGTAATCCATACGACACTTGCTACAGTACCCGATGAACCTGGTGTCTTGTATCGATGAGGATTTGATTCATAGTATACCCAGTGATGCTAAGATGGCAGAATTCTAGGCGAAAGCAGTATAGTGTATTTGAAAGGAAAAAAAGAATACAAAAAGGTATATAAAGAAGTACTTTGTTTATGCTATCAATAGGACCAATTTGAAGTACTTACCTTACCAACTAAACTATATTGATATCTTCCAAGAATATTTCCTTCCCTTATTGGAGGTTATATCAATACGAATATCGTTATTTTAGTACATACCATTTACCTTTTACTCAAGTAGCTCCACCCTTTTCAATAGCTTAACTTCCATCCCCCACTAACTTGCCACCCTCTCCACATTAAACCCCCCACCAAGTTGCCAACACAAACTCCTCCAACAAAATAACGCTCCCAACACACCCTCACCCCATTAGGAAAAGTACGCTAGCGCGAGCTTCATATCGTCAGATACGGAAACCATCTTAAAAGTCCCTACCACCTCCCCCTCTATTACTCCCTTTAACCATTTTCTACTAACTCCCCTCTTCTCATCCTACACTTTTGATCCTACTTTAAATATCTGAGATTCTGAAACGATTTTAATTTTAAGAATTCTTTGTGTAAGCTTAAACTTAAAATGGAATAAATATTACTTTAGTGTAAGCTTGGACTTAATATAGAAAAAATACCACTTTTGTATATGCTTGAACTCAAAATGAAATAATATGTATTTTGTATAAGCTTCAACTCAAAATGGAAAAATATGTCTTTTGTATAAGCTTGACCTCAATATGAAATAATATGTGTTTTGTATAAGCTTGAAATCAAAATGAAATAATATGTCTTTCGTATAAGCTTGGCCTCAATATGAAATAATATGTCTTTTGTATAAGCTTCAACTAAAAATGGAAAAATATGTCTTTTTATAAGCTTGACCTCAATATGAAATAATATGTATTTTGTATAAGCTTCAACTCAAAATGGAAAAATATGTCTTTTGTATAAGCTTGACCTCAATATGAAATAATATGTATTTTGTTTAAGCTTGAAATCAAAATGAAATAATATGTCTTTCGTATAAGCTTGGCCTCAATATGAAATAATATGTCTTTTGTATAAGCTTCAACTAAAAATGGAAAAATATGTCTTTTGTATAAGCTTGACCTCAATATGAAATAATATGTGTTTTGTATAAGCTTGAAATCAAAATGAAATAATATGTCTTTCGTATAAGCTTGGCCTCAATATGAAATAATATGTCTTTTGTATAAGCTTCAACTAAAAATGGAAAAATATGTCTTTTTATAAGCTTGACCTCAATATGAAATAATATGTATTTTGTATAAGCTTCAACTCAAAATGGAAAAATATGTCTCTTGTATAAGCTTGACCTCAATATGAAATAATATGTATTTTGTATAAGCTTGAAATCAAAATGAAATAATATGTCTTTCGTATAAGCTTGGCCTCAATATGAAATAATATGTCTTTTGTATAAGCTTCAACTAAAAATGGAAAAATATGTCTTTTTATAAGCTTGACCTCAATATGAAATAATATGTATTTTGTATAAGCTTCAACTCAAAATGGAAAAATATGTCTCTTGTATAAGCTTGACCTCAATATGAAATAATATGTATTTTGTATAAGCTTGAAATCAAAATGAAATAATATGTCTTTCGTATAAGCTTGGCCTCAATATGAAATAATATGTCTTTTGTATAAGCTTCAACTAAAAATGGAAAAATATGTCTTTTTATAAGCTTGGCCTCAATATGAAATAATATGTCTTTTGTATAAGCTTCAACTCAAAATGGAAAAATATGTCTTTTGTATAAGCTTGACCTCAATATGAAATAATATGTATATTGTATAAGCTTGAAATCAAAATGAAATAATGTATTTTGTAAAAGCTTGAACTCAAAATGGAAAATAATGTATTCTGTATATGCTTGAACTCAAAATGTAAAAAATGTGTTAAGTATAAGATTAAACTTAAAATGAAATGGAAAAATCGTCTTTTTACTAGCTTAAACTCGAAATACCCTTTATTAGTATCCTTTTCGAATATAATCGAACCCTTTAAATATTAGGTACTGTATGTATTTTAACTAACAAAAGTTTGTATTTATTTACCTTACCTCCAACAACCTATGTGTCCTAGACGGTTGTTTCCGAGCTGGAGGTCGTGGGTGCTATTCCCGTTGGCAAATATATTTTTTAAAATCATATTTCAGGCCACTTGAATATCTTTCTGGTTAGTTGTAAGAGTCGCTGGTTCAACAAGTATACAAATGACAGAGACGACGTTCTACAAAGTCGAAGTTAGCCGATTATGGCCGACAGTCTTTTTCTTAGCCCGATGTGTATTACTTACCGCCGAGTACTGCACAACATATATATATAATTTTTATTATACTACCATCGAGAGGAAGGGAAGATACAGACTCAGCAGAGACATAGACACGCATGCCAACTAATGAAATGTTCACCATCCCTAGAGTTAAAACCTCTTTTGCCCAAAGGCAATATGCTTATTTGGCTCCCATGATGTACAATGACTTGCCGAATTCAATAAAGATAAAGGAAGGAAAACCATTAAGTCAGTTGATCGGAGCATGGAGCATGTCGACAGGATTTTGAGTGCATGGGCTATCAGGATGAATGACGTGTGGAAAAGATTTGTGTGGGCTCTTGAGTGTGGGTTTCTTCTTGTTGTTTTGATTTTTGTTGTTTTGTATTTGTGTTTCTGTATATTTTTGTGTTAATTTTTATTCTTATGATTGTGTACGGTATATTATGGGATGAACATTTATGGTTTTATTTTTGTTTCATTTTGGGTTCATTTTTGGTTTTACTTTTGTTTTTGTTTTTATTATTATGATTGTGTGCGGTATATAATGGGATGAAAAAGTTTGGTCTTTCTGGAGTGATGATGTGTGAAGAGTTTGATTCCGCATGATGTTTCCAGTTGTAATTGAGTGTCACTGTTTGTCAGGTTGATGAGAACGTGAAACGGGGGTTTGTTTTTGTGTAATCAAAAATCGGAAAGAAGTATCGATTTATTTTTTCATGCTAAATATCCTCAGTGAGATACAGGCAAAAACCTAGTTTACTGAGGATACGACAAATGAAAGGCAACAAACCCAGATCCATTAAAAGAATGTATGTCCAAATTAAATTACCTGTTGTTTATTCGCAAATTATGTATATTTCTTGTCATGTGCTATAATAAATAAATAAATAAAAATAATATATATACTGCGATGGCAATAGGAAACCACCGCACTATTACCCCCGAGAAAACCATATGAATATGCTGAACATTAGGTATACTATATATGGCAGTCCTCGGGATTGGGGTCATGACGAAGAACGTGAATGACGAAGTTGGGAATTCATATTAGGTTTGTGAATTTCGTATTTCCTTTAATTTTGGCATCCGTAAGGGTTGATAATAAATATATTCATGAAATTAATGTTTATCTAAAACAGCCTCCTTTAAATACTATTTTCTTATATTTCATCATAAAAAGTCACCAAGTTTGTTACATAGAAGATGATTTACAAAAGTATTAGAAGCGCTGGAACCGCGCCTTGGCATCTATCTCCTTTAAAAGGGGAATTTTCTCATCCCCTCCCCTCCCCCGCAACACGGAGCTCTCACGTGACCCCCACTGCTTCTCCCTCCATCCTTCAAACTCAGCCACCCCTGCCCCACCCCTCGTGGGAGGGGGCTGGGGGAGCACGTAATAGGAAACTCACCCCCGGCAAATATAGCCACTCATGCTTCTATATTAGCTGTCTTGAGAAAATATACGTTTAATGGGTTTTGGCCGGGATACAATCTTACATGCGTTACTTAAGAAGAAATTTAAATTTTAAACACATTTTAATAATACGTGTGATATAACATATATTGAAACTCCAACTTAAAAAAATTTAAGTTCATTCCAAAATGTACAAACTTATTTTAAGTTCATTCCAAAATGTTCAAACTTATTTTAAGTTCATTCCGAAATGTACAAACTTATTTTAAGTTCATTCCAAAATGTACAAACTTATTTTTTTTCTGGAGACTGCCAAAATAAATAAAAAATAAAGCTTTAAAGTTAGTATTTTAAATGTTATGTATTTAAAATATAATTTATTTAAATTTAATGCATTTAAACTAATGTATTTTAAATGTAAAATATTTAAAAATGTTTAAATTTATTTCGCACATTCAGCGGGTTTATTGCTCAATCACTTCCAACCAAACATGATTCAGTTTGTGACAATTGCAAGATGAAAGATTACATGATTGTAACATGCTTTGTCATTGAAGAGAGATATGATTATCATGTCGCTTTTTGAAGCAAGCCAATTAAGGCGCAAGTCTTACGACAGTCGGTAGCTCATTTCAGATTCTAAAAATTATGATTGAAAAAAAAGAATACAGACTTCATGTAAAATAAAATATGTCATATAAATAATATTTGAATATATTTTTAAAGAAATATATAGTTCAAATGTGAATGGAAGACGAGGTAAACTCTTCTGAGTAAATACAGTGTTTTTTTCTAAAGTGCGTTGATATACTCGTAGTATATTTTAAATCTTTTTTATTTTTACCCAAGCAAGGTCCAAATACTCGTATTTATATTTCAATACAATAAAAGTTATGCGTCAAAGGTATCACTTTATACCTACATCGTGGAACTCCATTTAAGAATATTTAATAATAAATTTCGTTATTCCACTCGTTACTTTGATACCCATAAGTGTTTTCTTCAGGCAAAAATTGACATATCACTTTAATGAAGGCCTCCAAAAATGAGGTGGAAACAAAGTCACTGGGATGTATATTTTAAGTGGAATGACAAAGTAATTTAATACTTTAAAACTAATGTAATTTAAAATACTTTATATTGTGGTGGTATAAACCAAGAGTTCTCGAACTTTTTTCACCCTTTAAAAAAACCGTCGACCCCCAAGTCATTTACTTTGCTTACTCAAATTAATAAGTTTGTACAGTACTCTATATTAAATATTTTACTAAATAACATGCACCGGTTTTTCATGTCCGCACTTGCTTTGATGTATTCGATAAGAGAATGTAGACATGTTTGAGCTACATGTGTTTTCATGCATTCTTACGTGTGACTCTTTTAATGACACATTTTACCTTTTCGTTCACAAGTTTGGTATGTAATGTGTTTTTTATCAAAAAAGTATTTTTTTTAATAATTTTACTTCTTAATTAGGTACCTATTGGAATCATAGATATTTTGAAGTAACAAACAAATAGCGGTAGTAAGGGGGTCTAGTTTTGCTGTCGTCCACCCCCAATTTTTTTTATTGAAACTATCGACCTCTAGAAAAATCAAATCGACCCCAGAGGGTCGATATCGACCACTTTAGGAACTCTTAATATAAACTAAAGTTAAATTATTTCAAACCTTATAAATGCTATACTAATACCTACAATAAAAGGAATGTATGGGGGGACAATGTATGATAGAACACGGAATGAAGACATTAACAATGATTGTGAACTTAAACGTGATTTGTTGAGTAAGATAAATAGAATCACTATAAGATGGTTTGGGCATGTCTAACAAATGAATTAAAAAACACAAAAAAATAAATAAACAGTAAATCGAGCGAAAGGTGCTGTAAATGAGAAACAGTAAAAAATGGTTGGATCAACTGAATTATTATTGCATGCATTTCAAGAACTCTTAGAGATCGGATCAGAAATGAGACGATAAGGTCTCTCTGTGGTGTTGAAGACATAGTGAGGTGGGGAAGAAACAGAAGGCGCTTCTGGAGGGATCATGTGGACCGCATGTAGGATATAAGACTGGCAAGAATCGCTAAGACTGAAAACCCTAACGGCAGGAGATTACCAGGAAGGCTGAAGAAAAGGTGTAATGACAGCTGGACGTCATCATCCTAGGACAGCCCACCGTCACAAACAGGTCATACGACCTAAACCAAGAGGAAGAAGAAGAAGCATTTCAAATGTAAAATAAAATTAGAAATTAATTTTAAGTCACATACATCCATTTTAATTACATTCTCATCTATGAAACGTCCACAATGAAAAAACTTATAAATTGAGATAATATAGTTTGTACTTTGTGCGACGATACTTGAGTAGATATGTCGCTCATGTCGTATAAGTATTATATATAAATTGACAATAGTTCCGAATTAATAAATACGTTAGCTTATTCCAAAGGAACTATAGAATTCGGTAATACCAGGCATAAGCCTGTGTGGGTGTGTTTAATGCATGAGTAAGGTGATGGGGTGACAAGGAATCACTAAAACAGTAGCGGGGCATTATTTTAGAAAGAAATAAGATAGAAATATTTGACAACCAAGATTTTCTGTTACACTCTGGTACGGAGTAAACTAAAATACAACTCCAGTGTCTGGACTCCATATTACGCAGTTCACTCGGATGCTCTGAAGAAGGTGCAGCACACATATTTACATCACATCAGGCTTAGGCTCGGTTTTAGAAAGAATGGTGTAAACTATAATATTTTCAAATCATAAAGGGATGTTTGATTTGATCCTGCTTTTTCAAAATATTGAAGGAATAATTAACTGCCTAATATTACTGGAATTGTTTGAAGATTCTTTCGAGAATTTCGAGACTGCAGACATATTCCGGTGCGAGAGTAGAAGAACTATAACATAACTCGAATCCTCCCGTACCCAGATTTCATCGATTGGGTAATGACTATGCGGCAGTCTCGGACATAATTGGGTGACAGTCTTAACACCTTTTTAAAGTTGTCTTAGAGGGCGTTTTTGTTTGTCTGAACCACAAATTTGACTGACGCCACGGCGTGACTCTCATAGATGTGTCTCTTTCTTTCTTTCGTTGATTTTATGTCTCTTAAACTTTTTAAGGTATCTGTAAATATGTTTAAGTTTCAATGTGCTTTTTTTTGTATTATTATGTTTCATAGTCAAGGATACCCTCGTCATTCCAACGGCAATTTAGTTGGAAAGCAAATTTGTGCCATGGAGTTAATTATTTTTTTCTTTTTTAAAACTGAATTGTACGTTGCACACCGATAAACTTACCAGCCACACCGTTATACTGGATCAAATGGAATACTAGGTGAAAAAAATGTCTGTGTAATTCGAGGGAAATAGCACAGCAAGGGGTTCAAACCGACGATCTTCAGCACGGAAGTCATGTACTTCCGTTGACATATCTATCGCGCCTTCAAAGAATCTTAAAAACTTGTTAACAACTTTTTACCCTTTTGAGTGAGTGCAGAGTCTATAAAAACATAATTCATTGCTGAACTCTCAGCAATCTCGTTAAAACTTTGAGATATTCTATGCATTGAAATGTTAAAGCTGACATTCTTTCTTAGGCGTCTGTAAGCAACTTCAGGTTCATCTTCTTTGCTGAATAATCTGAAGAAGACCTTCAAAAGATACACCATAGGTTCAATCTTCCATAACAAAAATGTAATAAGTCCATATCTAAGATTCTCAATATTTTCAGTGAGATGCTAACTTTTGAACGTATTAAAAAAGTGATTCAAATCTCAAGGCGTCAATTTCCTCAGCTACAATGACGTCCAAATGGAAATAGCAGGCTAAGTAAATAGAGTATCTACTTTCTCCGGATATGTGATGAATATGTGATGAATAACAAATACATAAGAATATACTGTAAGGTCAAAATTGATAAAGCATGTGTAAGGTAAATCATGACTTATGTAATATAGCCCAAAGCAGATACCTACAATGAAATCAAAAATTATGTTCAAAGTAAATAAATGTTTTAAATCACCTAGAAAAGATTTCGTTTATTTTGGATACTAATATGCTTAAATACAAGTTTTTATGTCTACGAGCATTAACCGTAAAATAAAAAAAAAATGCTAAAGAAAAGAATAGTGGGGAAATGGATGAACCTTTACAATAAGAAATTATGTATGACAAGGTATATGGACATGGCAAAAGTGAAACAGGTGTGTCAGGAAAGAATCAAATAGATATTTATTGTCTCTGTCTACGCTGAAAGAGAAATGGACTGATGGTGATAGTAAGTATGTTATGTTGATGTACATTTTAATTGTTTTAGTGAGGTTCGTAACAATACTTAAGTTTTAATGAGGTACCTAACAATACTTAAGTTTTAGTGAGGTACCTAACAACATTTAAGTTTTAGTGAGGTACCTAACAATACTTAAGTTCAAGTGAGGTACCTAGCAATACTTAAGTTTTAGTGAGGTACCTAACAACATTTAAGTTTTAGTGAGGTACGACCCAATACTTAAGTTTTAATGAGGTACCTAACAATACTTGGAATAGACGAGGAAGACGGGTTTTAAAAACTGGTAATAAACTCAATTAAAACAGTGGTAAAAATAAGTATTTTTTTATTATTACGGAGAAAATTTATTTTCTGGGTTTCTCAAACACATATTAGCAAGAAAATGGAAAGAGTGCTATAATAATATAAATATATCATTAAATATTTTCTCAATATTTTATCTCTAAAAAAGGTTCATCCCACACGAAGATGAATGATTAATCCTGTATATTATATAAGTAACAAACGTGTGTAAGAAGACTCAGGCTTTAGGGCTTAGTACCGAGGTAGGGGATGAAGCAAGGGATGCTGGGGAGAGGGGAGAGACAGATAATAATATGACAGCTAGGAAAGACTCTTTACTTGTCACATTAGAAGGGAGGCACGGAAGTTCGGGATATAAGAGTAAGGCGGGATTTGTACCCAAGACATGCGGGTTGGGTGGAGGAAACCCGACTTAGGGCGGTTCTAAACAAACTGTTACGTGGCACGTGATTAAATTCTACCGCATAATTACTTATCTATAGGGGTAAACTTTAAAATAAGGCTTCGGCTATTACTTAAAGAGACTTGTGATTAAAATGTTATTTAAATTTATTTTCATTTGAAGGTACAGTGAGTTCAATAAAAAGTAATATAAATAAATAAATAAACATAGGTTTGTAATTTGTTTTGTCAAACACTGTTTATTCCACTTGTGTTTGATAAAACAAATTACAATGTCTTTAAACTTACACAACGTTAATACCTTAACTATAAACAATACAATAAACATAGGTTTATTGATGGCAAAATAGTATGTACATATTTAAATACATTCAAAACTCACATATAACATTTATGTATCTTACGATAAATAGCAGAAAACTCATTGAAAAAAGAAAATATCAAAAGGTCTGGGCTCATCTCATAACACCCCCCCCCCCCACTCCGCCAATATAAGGCGAGCCCAGTCACGAGGACACCAGATGTTTTTAGCCCACAACCTTCTACATGTATATTAAGAGAAAAACAGAAAAATAAATGTCATATAAAGTAAAATCACAAATAGTACCTCAGATTAGCTCAAATAAATAAATGTAGGTTCTTTGATAACAACGTTACATATGTTAGTGTGTAAATACATACATATAAATATATTTTAAAGTCGTACATATACACCCCCCTAATATGGGGCGAGCCCGGCTGCGAGGACACCAGATGTTTTTCAGCCAACATCTTTGTACTTGTATATGTTAGATAATAAGACACGATGATTATGATGAAGAAAGGCGCATTGATATGGTTCAGTAATGCATAAAAAAAGGATTAAAGATTTACAAAAATAATCTAACATGTTATCCGGAAAGAACTGAAGTGGTCCGTTTTTAGTTAGCTGTCGCTTGAAAGAAATTTTCGTGACTGGCTTCATTCCAAACATGATGAATGTGTAATTATTAAGAATGGTTGTAGTTATGCGCATTTTTCGGTCATTGACTACTCAATTTGTTTAAGCGGTTTTTTGACGTCAATTCGTAGGGGGAACAAAATAAATTGCTACTTTTGATGTAGTGCGGTTGTATTAAATCATTAAATGCTCCGTTTACCTTATTTCTTGTCGCTACCCTTATTTCAATATTCTTTTCAACTCATCCATCATACGAAAACATACTTTCAAGAGCTCACATTTCAAAGATGGAATCAAAGAAGTGGTGTTTTCTATCCTTGGTGTTTTTTATGAAAAAATACGACACGAGAAAGTTACATATACGAGTAGATGTCAAAAGACGCCTTTGAATATATTTAACCTAAAAATATTATAACACTTCCCAGATAACCTTATATTTATGAAGAGAGGAAACCTTTTAACAAGGGTTTTATGATTAGTAGAGAGAATTATGATTAAAATTATGGTAAGATTTATTTTCATATGAAGAAAACCGGTTGTTAATTAGATTTTTTTACTTATGTATAACTATTTTATAATGTAAACTAAATTGCTGAGAGTAATATTTATCAATGAAAAAAAAATCATGTTATTTCTTAATTTAATCGAGGCCTGACGATCTAAAATTTTCCAAGGGCCACACATAAATAAGAATATATTATGTATAGTTAAGGCGTTAACATTGTGAAGGTGTAAAAACATTGTAATTTGTTTTATCAAACACTGTTTATGCCACTTTTTGGAACGGTATCAGTCTTGTTTGTGCTTCCCTGATGATGAGGTGAAAGCCTTGAAACCGGTAGAGTTATACCGTTACAAAAGTGCAATAAACAGTGGTTAATAAAACAAATTACTATAAATAAAGATAATAGTAAATTTTCTTGCAATATTTTTTTTTATATCTGGCTTTGGAGCGAAATTCGTACTTACTGTTCGTTTTTAATTTGGATACAGAGGTACACAGAAAGTGTTCAATCAGTTTAAATCTGAACAAAAAAACGATATTATAACTAGATATGAAGAGAAAACGTGTATTGAATCAACAACAAAATGTATTTGTATGGTAATATAATGACTTAGTTACCTATTAATTCGTTAATATATTTTTTGTGGTTAATATATTTTTTGAGGTGAATCGGGGTAAGTGCATATACGGGGTAAGTGCATCTAAGCCTTCCAACTTCCATAAATATTATGTTTAAGAACTGTCATCTACAAAGATATATTATAATGAACTAAATTCATACTACAGTAGACAGATAACGCTGTGGGACACACAGGGCCATTATTATTAATGTTCAAATTTTGACGGTTGGTTTTTCTCAACGTATGAGTCGGGAGGTCCTTCGTAATTCTTCTGTAACTTTACAATAACTTGTGCTAGGAGATTCAAATTTGGTAAATGCCTTTCATACGAATTGTTGTTTGTTTTGTATATATTTATTTAATAAAAATTTAAAAGAATTGTGATTTATAAGACTAGATACACTTCCCCCATAATTTTACGTACTGGGGTAAGTGTAACTGGATGCACTTACCCTACTGGATGCGCTTACCCCCGATATTTTTGTATGGACGGAAATGGAACTAGTGATGTGCATTACTTTAAAAAAAATAACAGATTTATTAAAAAAATTCAAACAATTAAGTAAATATATTTTATGCATTTGAGATTTAATGAGGATTAAATCAGATTATAATTAATTTTCAAATATGCAAAAAGTTTACAGACGAGATTTACAATATGTTTCAATCAATCAACAATGGCTGTACAACCCAGGTCGGGTCTTGGCCTCCTTTAAAGCCTCCATGACTGGCGGTCCTGTGCTGCTGTTCGCCAGTTCTGGATGCCAATGAGCTGCGCATCCCTATTGACACCATCCAGCCATCGAAGCTTCGGCCTTCCTGGCTTTCTTCGACCCCCCGGTGTGCCATTCAAGAGCCTTCTCGGAATGTCTTCCTCACTCATTCGCTGCACGTGTCCAGCCCACCTGAGTCTCCCAATTAAAATCTCTTGTGTTATGGTAGGGTCTCCATACAGACCGTACAGCTCCTGATTATACCTGATACGCCATTCTCCGTTATTGCAAATGGGGCCATATATTTTGCGCAGAATCTTCCTCTCAAATGTCCCTAGAGCCCTCATGTCCACTCTACTTAGAGTCCAACATTCTGAGCCATAAGTGAGCACAGGTCGGATGAGTGTTTTATAAAGTAGAGTTTTGGTTTTTCTAGAGAGATGTCGTGATTTCATGTACCTCTGCAGTCCAAAATAGCATCGGTTTGCAACTATTAATCTTCGATTTATTTCAGTGGAAACATCGTTCTTACTTGTCACCATGGTACCGAGATACACAAATTCAGAAACGGTTTGGAAGGTAAAGTTGTCTATTTGTAGACTTATTGGGTTTTGGCGTCCATTTACGGGCATATATTTTGTTTTGGTCTCATTGACTACTAAGCCTAGGTTTTTTGCTGATGCTGCTAGTGCTCGGAAGGCATTTATAAGTTCATGTTCCGACCTCGCTATGATGTCAATGTCATCTGCATAAGCCAGGAGCTGCACAGATTTACTGAATATATGGCCTGTTATTTGTATGCCGCTATCCCTAATGGCCTTTTCCAAAGCCATATTAAACAGCGTACACGCCAAAGCATCTCCTTGTCTAAGTCCATTAAATGTTTTAAGAGGTTCAGACAGATCCTTTTGCACTCTGACACGGCACTCAACGTTGGACATTGTAAGCCTGACTAGGTTAATGAGTTTGACAGGAATATTAAATTCAGCCATAGCTTCATAGAGTTTTGTCCTATTGACCGTGTCGTAGGCAGCCTTAAAGTCTATGAAGAGGTGGTATGTATCAATGTTGAACTCTACAGTCTTTTCCAATATATGTCCAAGTGAAAATATTTGATCTATTGTTGACTTTCCCCTACGAAATCCAGTTTGGTATTTTCCAATTATGCATTCGGAGTATTTCTGCAATCTATTACAAAGAATGTTTGAGAGTATTTTATATGCTATATTTAAAAGGGTGATACCCCTATAATTGGAGCAACTCATGGGGTCTCCTTTTTTGAGCAGGGGACATATTATACCACAATTCCACTCATTTGGTAGTATTTCGTAGCGCCAGATGTCACAGATGATTTTGTGAATATGATTGTGGAGAGCCTCGCCACCATGCTTGAACACCTCAGCGGGTAGACTATCACATCCAGGTGCTTTGTTATTATGGAGATTCTTTATGGCAATTGAAATCTCAGCCAAGGTTGGGGATGGCTCATTATCATCAACATCAGTGGTGTCGTATTCTACTTGTTGGTTCCCGCTTGTTGCTCCATGTTGGTTACCATTCAAAAAGACGTCGAAGTATTCCACCCATCGATCCAGAACCTTTTGACTGTCGTTTAAAATATTTCCCCGACCATCATAACACATAGTTGTTCTAGGCTTAAACTCTTTCCGTTGGTTGTTGATTTTACGATAGAAAAGTCTGGTGTTATTCTGTGAATGCGACAGTTCTGCTTCCTTTATTTGGTTTTCCAGGTATACACGCTTCTTCTTTCTGTGCAATTTCTTCTCTTTCCTCCTTAACTCTTTATACTCCAGCACAGCTTGTCGTGTATGATGCCGTTGTTGCATCCTGAGATATGCTTCATTTTTTTTATTAGTAGCATGTTGGCATTCAGCATCAAACCATTCTTCTCGTAGTGGTGCCTGCCTATTTCCCAGAACCTCATTAGCAGTGGAGGTGACTACAGATTTAACAGTCTCCCAGTGTGTATTGACATCATCCTGGTCCAGGTTCATATCGGCATCGTCCAATCTTGAACCGATCAATGTTTTGAATTGTTCTGCAGTTTCTGGTGCTTTTAAATGGTCTGTATTAATCCGGGTTGAACGTGTACCCCTCTGTTTTTTCGCATTGGAAATCCTACATCGAACCTTTGCTATTACTAAGTAATGGTCAGAGTCTACATTTGCTCCGCGATATGTTCGTGTATCCATTAAGTTGGATCTATGCCTGGCGTCAATTAAGAGGTGATCTATTTGATTGACATTTCTTCCATCCGGGGTTTTCCACGTTCCCTTGTGTATATTCTTTCGTGGGAAGCATGTACTGCCTATTATCATGTTGTGAGAGACTGCAAAATCAACAAGTCTTAAATTCTGACAGAAATTTGGAATAAACTTGATCATCAGATAATAAAAAATGGGTTCAAAAAAGGTGGGATTCATCCGTTTTATCGTTTTATCATGTTTCAAAAAGTCTAGAAATAATTTGAAAAATGCATCGGATATTAGTGAAGCAATATTAATGACAGATTTTGAACAATGTATAGATCAATCCCAAGCGATCGAAAATATATTAAATAAATCTAGTCACGACCGGGATGAGGGATCAGTGAACACGAAAAGTAATACAGAGCCGTTATCATCAATAGAAAATTTGGACGCAAACTATGCTGAACCTTCCACCTCAAAACAAATTGTACCTTTTGGAGCACAATTCGATTCACATGTTCAATATTCCGAGCATTCTACTTATACTGCAAAAAATCACTATCTTAACCCATTGAAGAAGGTTACAGTTTTAGAAGACATAATAATTAATCCACCTAATTCAGATTTCTTGAGAAGTGGTGATTTTTCTCCAGAAAATATACCAGTCAAACACTCATTTGAAGAACTTGTGCTAAGATGTTTAAAGAAAAATGACCCTCCTAAGGTAAAAAAGACAAAAATTGCACACGGAGCTGAAGTAATAACTTATGATGATGTTGTAGAACGTTTAAAAAACAAACTGAAGGATTCTAAAAAGAAAATAATTACTAAAATAAACCTCCGGAAGAACAACAAAAATACCAAAGTTATTAACAAAAAGAGGACACAAAAATTGAATCATAAAAAATATTTGCAAAACCTGGAGTCATCATCAGAATCAGAAATCAGTGAATGGGAATGGAAATCAAGCTCTGAAGATGAAAGTGATTATTTGCAAAATATTTTAATGGAAGATAAAATAAACGCAGATTTGAATGAGATTCTGTTGGTAAATAATGATAACGAAAAATCGGAAATAGATATACAACAAAATTTAAGTTTTGAAAAAAAAAATGTTGGTGATTGCATACTTGCCAAATTTGTAGCGAAGAAGAGCCTCAAACATTACATTATTTATTTTTCGTCTAATTTATAGACAAAATGTGAGTTTGCGAGTTATTATTTCTACAGCTTCATTTTCCATTTTGCTTATTCAATATTAGTGTTATCATTTTGAATTTTCAAATAATAATATTATAAACAAACTTTTTTGTCCCATCACTAGCAATAAATAGGTGCACTTACCCCACCCTGCATAATTTCATTTGATATTATATATTAATACCACTATATTTTCTAATTTAAAATATCTGAATTACGTGTTTATTATGTTTTATTGGATTGGATGTCAAACTTTTTCATTATGTTAGCAATTAATAAAACCAAAAGATACAGATGCACTTACCCCGAAGACGGGGTAAGTGCATCTGTCAGGACTTCCTTCGAGAAAATGCTTAAAAATCAAATAAAAAGAGCAGATAGTCCTCTGGCGATAAACTAATTAAAATATGAAATAGTTGAAGTCCTTTGTATAAAATTTTGAAAACAATGTGATGATCCTGAGAATGGTTAGATACCTTTGAATTTCATATATTCATTTTATATGACGCACTTACCCCGACTCACCTAATAAAATTAAAAAAAAACATAATTCATTATATATGACCGCGGGTCGCATGTGACCCGCGGGCCGTGGGTTGACCAATCCTGATTTAAACGATCAAATGACCTTTTTGATACAAAAGCTTAAAACAAATATCGAAAAATTAACATTGACAAATAAGCCGTGTTGTACAATGTGTAATTCTACACAATGTCCATATTGATTGCGCGGTGTAAATAGTCTTATAATTTAGGAGTTATATAAATAATTTGCTGTAACTTTTGAATATTTCTGCTGGTGGAATATGAACCCATATTTTTTTTTACTTGGCAAGCCACGCTAATCAACTTTGCTTTTGCTGACAGTGTTTGTAGAAGGTTGTGAATTCGTGTTTCAACAGTAGAAATTTATTTATAACGATTCTTTTTAGAAATTTTTGTCCAATATTTTCTGTTATTGAAAATGTTTTTGACTAGAAAATACCTATACACCAAAAAATTACACATTTCTTAAGTTTATGAGTCATCTACTACATTATCTATCTAATATATTATGAGTCATCTACTACATTCTCTATCTAATATATGGTATATTGTGTTATCTACTACATTATCTATCTAATATATGTTATTATGAGTCATATAATACATAATCTATCTAATATATTATGAGTCATCTACTACATTATCTATCTAATAAATGGTATATTGTGTTATCTACTACATTATCTATCTAATATATGATGAGTCATCTACGGAATTATAAGTCACAGTGTAAATTACGAATCATCTACTAAATTAAGAGTGATCTAAATTATGAGCCATCCGCTAAATTAACACTTGCCTTACTGTGCTAAAAAAATCCGCCAGCCACGGTGCTGGACGCTAAGCGTCCAGTGAAAAATGTATGTTTTAAATTAAAATTATGCAAAGTCTGTCAGGTTTTTTTTGTAATAATCTATTAAAATAATATTATTACGTATTAAAACGTCGAATAATCAAATACACTATAAGTCCTGGTCACTCGATATCCATCACAGGGTGGCAAGTGTTAAAGAATGTTTTCTAAATTATGAACCATCTTTTAAATTATATGTCAGCTACTAAATTATGATACATCTACTAAATTATGAGTCATGTACTAAATAATGAGCCGTCTGTTATATTATATGTGATCCAATAAATTATGAGCCATATCATATATTAAAAGTATTAGCTATTATTGAATTACAAGCAATTAACTAAATTAAAGTCCATCTACTAAACTATGAATCATATTCTAAATTACGAGTCATCCACTAAATTATACGTCACACTCTAAATTATGAGTTATTTACATTATTTGAGTGATCCTATAAACTATTCCCCATATGCTAAATTATAAGCCATTTAATAAATTATTAACCAGATCCTTAAGCTCTTATTTATTTCTTTCTTTCAATAAAAAAACTTATCGAACATGTGAGAAGGTGAACTATTAAAAAAAGGATAGAAGAATAATTGATGTCTTCGTGATGTGGTGCCCTATGGACCGCAAATCACGCGTATGTTTCTATACTCCAAAAACTGGCGATTATCGGAGAAGGCTTTCAAAACATGCAGAGAATGGGTCGTAAGATACTTGGGTACGTTGCTAAAAAAACAACGAAAATCTTGAGGAGCTGGTGATATGAAGACAGTTGATGGAAAAGGAACAAGAAATGAACTTCTACGTAATGGATCGATTAAATAAAGGAACTAACACGATCCTCTTTGAACGCTACATCAATTATTTTCCAGGATCAGGAAGAATGGAAACTAATTGTCTACTACGAGTATGTTCTAGGTATAGCAGAGCATCACAACGCTCAGCATTGAGCACGTGAAGACGAAGAAGATGATGATTTTGATAAATTATTATCTTAATTTAACTTAAAAGTTTAAGTGCAAAATCTTGACTTGAACAGGTTAAGACCGGTTCAACAGCCGTCGACCGGTTTATTGCAGATAAGATTAATATATCGTCAAAAGCTAAAACTGAAACTTTCAACTTGAATTCTACAGAATCTGGAGTCGCGTTTCAAGATTCTGGTCTTTCTCTTTGACTTGTTATCACAATCTTGGATTTAAAGGGGCGCACACCTTTGAAAGATTTATATCGCAGGTGCGTCCATCAGAGCTTGAGTCCTAAATGCGTTCACTTTTTCCCTTCGTCTCCTTAAAGTCCCCTTCGTTGCTTCGATCAGATCTAGGGACATCTGCTTATCTGCATTGCCCTTATACGAGTAAGCCACCCTATTCTTGAAGATATCATGAAAATACCTCTAAGCTAAAGGAGTTGTGAAACTTTGGTGATTAAAGAATATTATTGACAATGCGATAAGAAATAGTATTTATAAAGACTATAGCTTTATCTTTAAAAAATGCAGAGTTTGATAAGTAAATTGTATGAGAGATGCAAAGAGAAAGATCAGAGAATTATTGTTCCGATATTTAAAGTAATGATGATAGAAAAGTAAATGTGATATAAATGTAAAAAAATGAAAGTAGCAAGTTGAGGAATTTTACTATTTTGGTAGTATTTTCACAGGTGATGAAAGAATTAAGAAGGATATCGAAAGGCGTGTAATGATGGGAAACAAAGTCAGTAATTGAATTTACGCGTTTCTGGTTCGTTTTTCAATGATTTTCAGATTGATTGTACTTGGAGATATTTTGTATATGAGTTTATTTTGTTATTACCTTAAGAATCTACCTAATATGAATTCTCGGAGCAGTCATAGGGTAACAATTTTAGCGTTCTTAGTAATGGGGGATGGTTGTTTCGGCTTAACAATTAGTTCTCATTGGTTCATGTGCATTTCTTGTTACTGTATATATTTCCCTTTCTATAAAAGTTGTATATAATTGAGTTTAACCTGTACACGTAAGCTTTAAAAAATAAATAAAGAAATAAACTATGATTAACTCTGGAACCAGCTGCAGTAACACTTGCATCATAATTGACTTGCATCAAAAAGTGGTTTAAATATCAATATATCTCTCTTCAATGATAAAACGTGTCGTTCCCTATACTCTATTTTAATTTTTCTCCTGTCAAAAGTGATTTTACCCAAAATTATAAATAAAAAATTGTATCCCAATCTAGTAAAATAGCTAATTTGGCATCAATACTCGAATGGGTTAAACGCGTGTTGATTGATGCATATTTTATGTTGGTTTTGATGTTCCGGGGTAGAAAGAGTTGACTATCAGTAAATTTCTGATGACTCCAGAGGGTACCCGACTGTGATGTGTTTCATTGTGATTTCTTAGATTTTTTTACTAAATTTTGGGTGAACATGCAACTATCGGGTGTATCTTGAACGAAAATAGCACTGAATGAGTTTGTAGAGATATGCAGGACTCAAAACACTTGCTAGTTTATTTAAACATCGAGACTACGTGTTCGGGACAGAACTTTTATCTGACATTCAAAAGAATTATTTCAGATTCAAAGTGTATCAAATATTATTTATATTTTTTCGAATATCAATTATCCGTTTTTAAATTCGATTTATTGTATTTTTACAAAAACGATTCAATAATAGACACCCTCAACATAAAATCGATGAATTTTCTTTTATTATTTTTTTACGAATTTAATATTGAGATTTATTTATTTCATTATATACCTAATACGAAATATTCCATATTGATCCGTGTGTGTCTAGAGAAATAATTGCATTGAGAAGAATAAATGACAATGAATGGCCAACTACAGAATGAGGTTATAAGGGATGTGTATCGGACGTGTGCCGCCACCCGTGTGTGTGTGTATGTGATATGAGGAAAAGGACATTTAGGTGTAGATCTGTATATATAAAATTGATGTATTTGTCTATTTCATCTGTGTATGAACCTTTTATATGTATCGTGTCATTCTAATGTTCTTTTATTTGTATAATCAACGTAAATGTTTGCTATTTTATATGTAAATATGTATGTTTGTTTGAGTCCGATTGCGCTCGCGACCGCACAGGGAAAATGTGCTGGCGGCCGAGGCATCGAGACTAAGGCCAAGGTCAGTCGGGCTAAGAGGCGCCTCGAGCCATGAAAATGGTTGTATTTTGCGGGTAACGGGCGCTTGCTATGACCGATTGACCATTAATATAGAGGGCCCCCCAATTTGGAAATCACTTCTCACTTCTTCGTCATTAAATAATTCTCAGTAATACCGATTTTACCGTGTTTTTACTTGAGACCCGCTACCCTACATCGACTGCCTGAGAGGAATCTCTCCCTGCTCTTCTTCTTCTTCTTCTGCTGGATCTTCGCTACGGAATTTGCTACCTCGATTCTCTGAGCGCTACGTGGCAACAAACCACCTATCTACAGTCTTTGTACCTGTCCGGTACAGGATGGCTGTAAGCTTAAGACTGATTTGTTAAAGGTGATAAAGACAACCACTCTGATATGGTTTGGACATGTAGAACGAATGAAAAATTATGAACAAAACAAATACCCTTTGCAAATGTCATTGAAAAATGAGATGCAAGAAGACCAAGGCAAATATGGTATGGTTCAAACAAGTGATATTTTGAAAGATTGATTCCAATAATAGAGTGATATCTATTGTCTCTTACCGGAAACACGTAGCATGATTAATGGTCCGGAGATATCTCTCTCTCTCTCTCCGTGGTTGCAGTCCTAAGACTGGTTTGCAGCAATTTCAACTCTTCTCCTCCATTCCTCCCTGTCCTGTGCGGCTCTTTTTAAATATGTATATGTTGAGCAGCGCACGTCCACCAACAGGTTCTCCAGGTACTCTCGGTGTGGGCGTCCTCTAGAGTTTGTCCCCTCGGTCATACCCTCCATTATGGCATGCAAGAGGCCCTCTTGTCGTATTATATGACCGATCCATCCTGCACGCCTTTCGGACAGGATCCTGAGCAGGTGCCTTCCTCCTTCGATTCGTTGGAGAACCTCTTCATTTGTGATGTGGTCTCTCCAGGAAATTCCTAATAGTCTTCTATAGGACCACATCTCAAAAGCCTCTAGTCTTCGTCTATCTCTTTCGGATAGGCACCATGTCTCGCAGCCGTACATCAAGATACTCCATACATAGGTCTTGATGAGGAGATATAAAATAATTAATTATGCATCTTCAAGTGCGATAGTATTGCTAAAACGTGCTGCGACAAACTGACCGTTGCGTGTTTACTTCAGTGATTCTAAAGTTCGAAGGCTCGATTAATTGACACTAGTTCGATTGTGCAAAACACCATACAAATTAATGAAATATAACAAAATTAAATCATGACTTCAAAATTGTTGACTTAGTTTCTCAAAGAACAGCGAATTTAACAAGATTATCGGGAACTAAATACCTACTCGTATCTACATAGTTTTCAACCCACATTAAAAGGGAAAATGTTTTAAATTAATATTCTGCTTAAGTATTTGCACAAAGAAATTGCCCCTAAATTCTTAACTGATCAAAATAGTTTTCGACCCCTTACCGAGAACGAATCTTAACCCTTTGTACGCTAATATAAATTCCTTGACCAAACTTGATTTCGTTCTGATTCCGATGTCCGTCGGGCTGACCGTTTCATTCATTTTAGGCAGGGCTGCCAGACGGGTCAGAAACAAGTCAGGTTACCTAATGTAACTTAGAATATTGTAAATCATGGAATTTTTCAATGGCCCCTGATTTCATTTTCTACCTCTTTTTTTATTACAATAATTTGGGGAAATATAAGATTATCAAGTAGACATCTTCACACAAAAATTAGTGTTTTTTTTATAATACCAATTCATACATACCTATACAATATATATATATACAATCGTGACATTTCCCTGTCGAGATAGGCAAAAAGGACAGAACACCAGATTTTCATTTTTTCCATCTTCTATATCCATACACCTCCTACAACTTCTACGATTTCTAATACTTCTTACGTTTCCTTTTTTCAGAAAATCATTCACTTGATCCAACAAAACTTTGTGCCAGTGTCACAAGTTACTATCTCGACATAGACACATTTTTCACATCTTTCTTATCCCTATACCGTCTTCTCATACAGCTCCTATGATTTCATATGTTTATTTTTTTTTAAATATCACTTACTTGATATAACCACATTTTCCTTGGTCATACTCAAACACGCTTTGCACTCACATTTGCACTGTCTATTTTTGTTAATATTTCGTCATTCATTCGTTCTTAACCTTAAACATCTCAGAATGTTCTTCTTTAACAAATCTGTAAGTTCACATTCATCCGTTATCTCTTAATTTCGTATTGTGTCATACATTGTCCTTCCACGTATTATTCTTAGTGCATGCTTTTTGTTTAGCATTATTTGGCTCCTTTCAGTACTTTATTAAGTCTACGTTTCCACAATAATCGATCGATTTATTATTTTAATCGATAGATTTATTTTTCATAACACATCCCTAATTACCTATATTTAATAGAGAAAATGTTATTTAATACATTCATTTATGTTTTTCATAATTGTTTATTAAATTGTGTGTTAAAATATGTGTGTTATTGAATTTTTTTACAATTTACTTCTTTAGAATAAATAAAATGCCAAAATGCCTAACCGTTTTGTGACAATAGTTTTTGCGACTTCAAAAATAATATTATGATATTAATCAAATCACGATTTATTTAGTGCCGTTTAGAGATCAGACTCCTCAAGGCACACTAATTTGGGATATGAACCCACTTTTATTATTGACTGATTCAAAATATCAAAAAAAAAAGTTGAGCGTAAGGATAAGAAAGCGGGACTGCGGCCATGAAATCAAAAGCATCTCCGCATCTGAATGTGTTTAGAAAAATATATTTAGTAAGAAAATGGCAGAAAACTTACCAAGGGAACATGACCTATAAAGGAACCATTGTAGATCGTTCGATTTGTGATTTTTGTCGTTTAACAAATCCGGCTTTAGTTAAACGACAAAAAACACACTGTTATCGACTAAAACCCATCAAGAAATAGACTAATAATTCGGTAGAATATTGTGTACAACTTTAGGAATACCTGAATAATGAAAAATGTAATAAACCACATTTTTCTTTTAAAAAATCAAACAGCGAAGAATAACCCATGTGTGGCAACTCAGTAACGCCCGAGCGTATTTGTATAATATTTTCATACGAGATAAGAATACCAATTAGAAATAAATTTAAATAGAAAATGAAAGGAAATCAAAATGCAATGTCTAAAATACACATTACCATCAAAACCAACAGAATTTGATGATTATATAAAGGGTCTTTCAAATTGAGCGGTTTTTTAAAATTCTTGGATAAAATACAGATGATTTCGCAAACTTGCCTGGGGCTTGTGACATTTTAGAAGTGTAATGTATGACATTTATAAAAATGGTGTCGTATACAATACAACAACGCGTTCAAATTGTTGAATTATTTTATGTATTATGATCTCCGGAAAAGGGGTTTTTGATTGACCACCAAGATCATGTGATCTGACACCGTTGGACGATTTTCTCGGTGAAAAACCAGGTCTATAAGAATGACTCCCAATCAATTCCCGAGCTGAAGGACGAAATTATTCGCGTTATTGGTGAGTTAGAACAGCAATTATGCCAAAATGTCATCGAAAATTTTGACAAAAGAGTAGACATCTGTGGAGCTGCAAGAGGTGGACATTTGGAGGATATTGTTTTTTTGTGTTTAAATGTCATACATTATACTTCAATGAGCAATAAAAAGTTTTTTGAAATCAAAGCAAATTGTGTGTTTTATTCAAGAATTTAAAAAAATTGAATTAAAAAAACTGACAAAAGAGTAGGCATCTGTGTAGCTGCAAGAGGGGGACATTTGGCGGGTATTGTTTTTGGTGTTTAAATATCATAAAAAGTATTTTGAAATCAAAGCAAATTTTAGTTTTTTATTAAAAAATTTAAAAAATTAGAATTAAGAAAAACACTCAATTTGAAAGACTCTTTAGAATTGATTATATAGCTTTTTTATTTTTTCTTAACGGAATATTTATCTCATAGGTTACAGAATGCACCGTGTCACTATTTAATTAATTAGTTTTAAAAACTACACACATAAACATTGTCATACGATGTTTCTTTTGGGATAGGCAGAGAGTAAAGATCTCTACTCATTTTTACCCATTCATACAGCCTTTACCTTTTCAATATTCATAAATTTTGCAATGCATGCTCTTCTTTTTCTTGCACAACTCTCAGTAAAATCCAGCTATTTACCTCAGCTGACGTCTTCTTCTTCTTCTTCCCAGTGTCACGTCAGGTCCTCCCAACGTTGAATATCACCTGAGAGTAGGCATCTTTGTCTCCGGCAGCCCAAAAAAGATCTCCAACGCCACTTATGCCAGCCCAATCACGTATATTGCGGAGCCAGGAGATTTGCCTCCTGCCAACACCTCTTCGGCTTTTTATTTTGCCTTGGATGATCAGGTGCAATAATTTGTACTTTGCTCCTCTAAGTACGTGACCCAAGTAGGACACCTTTCGGATTTTAATATTAGTCAACAACTCTCTATCAACTTTGGATCTTTGAAGAACCCTCGTGTTGCTAATCATATCCGTCCAGGGTATCCGTAGCATTCTCCGGTGCATCCACATTTCGAATGCTTCCAGTCGGTTCATACTACCAACTTTGAGGGTCCATGATTCTACTCCATGCAATAACAATGACCAAACGTCTTATTCGCTCATCATTAATTTCAAACATGTATTACCCATACTAAGCAAAATGCCTCGTATCTCTTGAGTCTTGATTTTATAAAATATGATAATACCTCGGATATCGCTGATTACGGATGGAATACAGTGTGTCCATGTAAGGTAAAAATATTAAGGTATCTTTTTACTATCAATCTTTGTCTTCTAAGCTTTAAATAAGTTGTAGTTTCTAGTTCCAAAGCGAAATCTTTCGTTCTTTCTTGTGAGATACGAGGTATTTATTTATTGAAAAAACTAATAACCATTAAGTGTATTTTACAACAACATGATTCAGAATACATATTTATTTAAAAATATGATGTTTGGAGAAACCAGTATAATATAACTACACGGAAAGTAAAAATAATGATCATAATACATAATTATTAAAAAAATATTGAGCTATAAAACACTTAAGTAAGAAAACATGAAAACAAAAATCAAGGGCAAAAGAATTATATAAATGATCATGGCGAAAATTATATAATTTAAAACTACTTTAATATGAATAAAATTCAAATGGAAAAATTGCACTCTCGATTAATACCTGAGATGGAGAAAATACTTGAGAAGAGCCCTCCTAAACTGACCAACACTTACATTAAAAAAATCACAATTCCAAACATGGAGTAACTCATATTTTACATTACCATGACATGAATGACAACGTCCAACTGTTGTTATCAATTTGCTATTGATGCATTTGAGATGTATTACACATTTTTGTATAGAGTATAACTTGGTTTATTTATTGCTATGGAGAGATTCCTTCCAACCAATCAGAAATATTCTAAAAAGGTCTTAAATGAAAACCATGTTTGGATTTTTTTTTGGAATTGAACCAACAACCTACAGATTGGAAGACAGGTGTCTTATCATCTAGAGCAGGGGTCTCCAAACTACGGCTCACGAGCACCACCAATCCGGCCCGTCTTAATTTATTTTGATTAGATTGTAAAATTTACAATGTAAGTAAATCATACAAAATAGTAATCAGATGTTTTTTATTTAACGAATATAGTCACAAAACACACTAGTCGCACTATATTTCGCGCATCGGATATCTCTGCCGCAATGAAATCTCCTTGACACTTGTCCGTAAGTACCTACCAACCGAAATTGCGGACGGAGCGGAGTCCACACCCGCACCCTGCGCCATAGATATCTCACTTGCCGGCTAGTCCCAATACGAAAATTTGCGCGTAATTCAAAACTACAGTATGTTGGTGTGATGAGCTAGCTAGGTAATGGCCCTTGGGACTTAGTGGAGGAGTTAGTGGGGCCCTTAAGCTAAAAAGTTTGGAGACCCTTGATCTAGACCATAGGTTCTCAACCTTATTTTGCCCACCGCCCACTTTGAGAATATTTTTTTTTCTAAAGCCCCCCAATTTTTTTACTTGTGAATCTAAAACAGCTATTTCCACGATTATATTTAAACGTGTAATATTATATACTATAGTCGTAAGATAGGATATGGTATGGTATGGCCCTAGCCTATTTCTGAGTTTAAAGAAGACTGTTTCAATGAGAACAATTAAAACGCATAACTAATTATATTGAAAAGTATTTTTATTAACATTCAAAAGACATTGAATTTATAACTTATCTAATGAGAAGATTGAATTATATGCATTTTAAGTATCATTTTATGGAATCTTTAAGTTCAATTTTCATCCACTTCCCGAACTGCCGAAATATGTGAATTTTCGCACACGTGATAAAAATTATTAAAATACATACAATAACAAAATTTAACCAATATTAAAGTTTACTTAAGTTAGTACGTGATTAGCGTGTTTTTTTTGTCTTTTTTAGACTATATTTTTCTAATCTGCCCACGCCCCTCAGTGCCATCTCAACGCCCCCTAATTTTCTCTGGGTCTCCTACTGCCCCCCTGAAAGTCTCAAACGCCCAAAAGGGGGCGTTATCGCCCACGTTGAGAACCTATGATCTAGACCAAAGACTAATAAAACAAATATACAGTGCAAATGTCAGTTGAAGGCATGGTAGAGTATGTACAGCGAATGATATTTTAAAAGAAGGAAATGTGTCACCGATATCGTAGTTGCTGTGTGATAATGTGTCGTCGTCGTTGTTGGGCCTCTAGTCGAAGATCCCATCACCATTCCAACGACAATTCTGTTAGGAACCTTTTTTTTTATTAAACAAAGTAAATTATTGTACAAGTATTTGTCAAGGCTATACATATATACAAATTTATTACTTAACTAATCTTAATTATATGTTATAATTTATGAATTTACTTAATCTTATTTTCCTACATGTCATTTTATTTTATTTTTTTCAATCTTAATATATGATTTCTTAGAAATAATTAACACATACATACTACTTATAACTAGATAACAATTCTTACACTAATTATTTAGCAAAAACAAGTCCACTCGTTCAGGCTACTTGTATTCCATTACATTCACTCTGAACTTGGTCGTCCCAGCTAATACTGTAGGTGGACTGGTCGGGCAACAGATGATGCTTCGGGAGCTTGTGCTTATAACGGAAGGGTAGGTCGGATTTACTCTCGAAGCAAAGCTGTGTCGTACAGTGTTTTGTTTATTTTTAAGTGAGTTAGCCGTGTCACCCAATCAAACTCACCAGCCATACCACTGTATTGAATCCGATGGCACACCGAAGTCAGACGATGGGAGTACACCGTTTTTTTTTTTTTTCTTTTTTGAAAGAATAGATTTGATCAAGTAACACACAGCCTGGGGCTCAAACGGAAGTGCAATCCGTTATCGGGTGGTCATGCACCTCATGAAATGGTACATACTCGTACGTGTAAACATGACGAAAGATGCATGTTGTGATAGAATAGTCTGACGCTCTGTATTCTCTGTCTACCCTTGCAGTAAAACGGTGTGATGGTATGTATGTGTATATGAATCAGATATTGTTTAATCGTGATTTTTTTTTCTTCTAATTCTTTCGCAAATATTTTTTTCACCATGGCAAAACCTTATCAATATATTTTTTTCATCTAGACTACTTTAATAGGAATAAATATAATACAACGGATAAATTTTTGATAAAAAAAATCACATCGTATAAAAAAATAATACATGTTACTAGACACCAGATAGTTACCATGTTACCAAAGGTTTCTCCCTACTCAAATTGACCTTCTGACCCTAAAAATTTCCTACCTGCTTTACTTGTGTTCGTTTCTACGTTTTTATTTTCTGAATGCCCACCCTTGCTACGAGAAGACTTATAAAATAATTTCAATAACCCAAAAACACGTTTATTAAAATATAAAATGGTTTCTCTTTCAGTTTTAGATATTCCCAAGAAATCAAGTTTGGTTTTTGACATTTTGAAATAAATAGATCAAGTTTGAAGATTCAACGAAGAATCAAATATAATAAAACAGGTTTCAGTTTGAAAGAATGTCTTCTTTTGATTTTAAAACTGGCTCGAATTAAATAATTCTCAATGCAGTTATATCAAAAATAAAATATTAACATCAAAGATTATCTAGTATAATCATGTATGGTAGAGTTAATAATGACTAGATGAGCGATAACTGTTTGTTAGAGTCTGATGTTATAAGTACAATTAGGAAAAGGTTCTAGAGATGGTGTGGACATATAGAAAGAATGATGAAGCCTGATTACGTGTATCGTTATGATTGTAACCTAGAAATACGAAATTATTATAGAGACGACCAATTTATTAATTAAAATACAAGGTAAAGTAACAAATGAATAAAACAATAGACTGACATTTGTACAGTTTTGACAAATCAATAAAATGGTTACCATAGCGACTATTACAACGCATTCCATAGTCGCTTTATTTGTACAAACATCTTCTTCTTCTTCTTAAACTTTCTGTAGACTCTCAAGAGTCTGTAACTGCAGGATTGTCCTGTGATGCTGAGCTCCAGCTATCTCTCCATCGTTTCGGGGGTCTCCCTGGCGGACGCCGTCCATCTGGCACCCCATGCAGAGCTATGTATGGAATTCTTGTGGAATTCATTCTCTGTATATGTTGGTACCAGTATCGTCGACGCTGTCGTCCCCATCTGAACACATCTTGGACCTCACAGACCTCTCGGATTGTGGTGTTCCTTACACGATCACGCAAAGTCTTCCCAGCAATAGCGCGCAGAGTTCTCATTTCCGTTGTCCTTAGCATACTTTTGTCCTGACAGTGTCCGCCCTCGCTTCGATGCCATATGTGAGGATAGGTCGCACACAGGTCTTATAAATGCGTACCTTGCTATCCATTCTCATATCTTTATTCCTCCATATGGCATCTCTCAGGCAGCCCGCCACAACTGCAGCTTTGTCTACCTGAGGCCTTACTTCTCTGGGGAGGTCATGAGAGCTGAGCAGTTCACTGCCAAGATATCTGAACTGGGTTGCCTGTTCAATTGGCTCGTCACGTACTGAAATTCTGCACTCTAGTGGGTCTTTGGAGAATGTCATACACTTGGTTTTTGCGACGGAGATAATCATATTGTACTTTGAGCAGGATTCATCGAACTTTGTGAGCATTCTCTGTAAGTCATTTTTATTTTCAGCTATGAGCGTAGCGTCGTTAGCATAACAGAAAACTGTACAAACATGTACAAACTCGTCGTCAGCATAACAGAGAACTGTACAAACATGTATGAACTGTACAAACATGTTAACAAATATTAATTATGATTAGTGAGAATATAATATTGCCCCTTGTCAAATTAATCATTTTTTTTATTAAAATAAAACTCCTTTTTAACAAAAACAATTGAAACACTACTTTGTTGATTTTTCTTGCTGGCAATACAATGTACACCACTTATTTCATTTAGCGTTATGTAATTATATGCACTTTTTTTAAGAATAGATATGACCAAAGTCAAAGATATCCTTAATACCCTCGAACACTAGGCGGAAAAGGTGACTGAGTCGTTCGAGAGGAGTAGCACAGCGCGGGGTTCGAACCGATGACCTTCTGCACAGAAATCCAGCGCGTTACCGTGCGTCCATGCACCTCACAATATAGGTAGGTATCTAGAATAAAAAGCGTGCGAAGACAAGGTAGGCTGAGGAAAGTCTAAAATGATGTATTTGGATAAGTTTTGAATCAGGAGATGATAAAAAGCATCAGCAACAGATGAGCATTAGTGACGAAAAGTGTGAAAACGAATGAAGCATAATATATACTGTTTATGATTAAGAAGGTGTCATGTCCACTCTGCTTCTCCAAAAGAGATATGATATGTATGTTATTCTAAGGTACAATATTTTCCAACCTAAACAAGCTAGTGTATGTATGGACAAATACCACGCCGGTCAAGTCCATTGCATGGTCACGCGATATTACAGTTAGAATGTGACGCATTTGTCTTAGAAGTATGTTAACTATATATGATTAAAGACGTGTTGTTTTGTTGTAATCAGAACTGTTAATTTTCAATTCAAATGACATATTTATGTAACGTTGTTTAGATAGGAAAGTCTCCACAAGGGCGTTTTAACTCGGTTATCGAATTCACAATTGATAAATGCAGCTTTAGCACTACCCTAGCGAATCATGTATTTGCTGGGATTACCTGTTCTTCGTATTTTTTAATTTTATTTTACACTCGACAAGAAATATACATAATTGGCGAAAAAACAACAGGTAATTTAATTCGGACACACAATTTTAATTTATCTGGGTTTGTTGCCTATCATTTATCGTGTCCCCAGTAAACTAGGTTTTTGCCTGTATCTCACTGAGGACATACTGTATATAATATTACAATATCACTGTATACAATATTACTTTGTGGGATTATTGGCATGTGGCAATTTCTTCCAATTAAAAAGAGAATATCAAGTTTCTTTCAAAATGGAAAATTTTTGCAAAAATTAAACGCCGCTGCGCCCTTTAGATGTACTCGTATAAAAAGGTATATATGTTATAGAAGAAGCGAAAGATGGGTGTTGTGATAGAAAAGTCTGGCGCTCTCTCCTTTCTGCCTACTCCGACAAGAAGACAACGTGATGATATGAATGCATAAATAACAAGTCGACATGTGGTCTCTGCGTACCCCAAAAGAGACACATATAGCGTAAAGGTATATATGTATGTATGTATGTTTTCCTTAGTGAGATACAGGTAAAAGTCTAGTTTACTAGGGACGCGCCAAGGAAAGGCAACACACCCAGATCCATTGTAATGTCCACATTAAATTACTTACGTGTCGTTTTTTCACAAATAATTGTAAGATTTCTTGTTATACGAGTATACTATATAAATAAAATATTAAATAAAAAAATTAAGAAAAATATTCAAACACACGAAGGGAATAAGTGCACTGACGATAAAATAATGTATTATAACGTAAACAGCTTTCGAAAGAAAGAGATAACAAAAACCTAAACAAAGAAGGTTAGAAAGAGAAAATTCCGCCACCCACTCGCCGCGTAGCGCCGTCTTAAGAAGCTACATCTAGCCAATGGCAGGCCGCGGTTCGGTCCATAAAGCTTCTAAGAAATCGATAGGTGCTCCTCGGTGCCACCCTCTCCCTCCCCCCCACACACAGCCCATCGAAACCGCCATCTTAAATCTCGCGTTTCGCGGCCGTGAGAGAGAGGGGACATAGCCAAGTCGTATGCAACGGAAGGAGACGAAGGATGTATCAAGTAATTTCTTGGATATTTTGTAAGGGCTGGATGAATTACAAAAAATGGTGATAGAAAATTTTATGTATTTTTTATTATTTTGAATGTCGTTATGTGGCTTCGACCAAATAATTTATTAAATCATTATTAATAAGTATTTGAAATTTAAGATTTGGCCACTATTTTCTCAGATGATACGAAATTATAATATCCTTAAATGTCTCTTTTGTATAATATCATTAAATGTCCCCTGGCCTCCTATTATCTTTTATTTCTTTTTCTTGTATTTCCGATCATAGATTAGCGCTACGCTCAAACATAGATTATTTATTGGCCTTCCCAGTTCATTGCTAATTTTTTTACATCTTCCTTTACTGTTCATGAAGTGAGACTCTGGAATCAGTTACAAACTAATGTAAGACTTGCTCCGTCCTTGGCATGCTTTAAGAAGCGACTGAAAAAACTCTTAATTTCTAGGCAGTAAAATAACGTGTTCCATTCCTGATTTTCCTTTCCTCTCCACCATCCCATCCCTTCCTTTTCCTTTGATTGATGATATCTCACTTTTACTTTTATGTATACCATATGTTCAAAAATTTCACAAAGATGTATAATCCTTTAAAAAATTTGCGCGACCATACCATATAACTTCCTTTATTCACTTTTGTCTGGTTGATTGGTAGAGATTGCCGCCTGAGACTTAGCTCGGCAAATTATTTTTTGCAAATAAAGTAATCAATACAAATTTAGAGGTATATCGAATGGCATGTAGCTATAGGAAATAAATTCAATGGGCTACTAAAACATATACACTCGAACCGACAGTATAAAAATTTACTAAGATGATACTCCACAAAAGTATTTTCGTGTTAACTTTGACGTGTGGGAGCGAACCTTGAATGTGAAAAAGACTGAGATGAGCCGGATAAATGCGTACGTTGAGAAGAATACATGGAATGACCATGTATGACAGAATATGAAATTAAGTGATAAGGGATGAATGTGAACTTAGAGCTGATGTGTTTAGTAAGATGAAGAATAACACGCTGAGATTGTGATAGTTTGGGCATGTGGAATGAATGAATTAAGAAAAACTAATAAAATAGGTATACATTACAAATGTGAGTGAAAGGCGTGAGAGAAGAATACCAATAAAGTATGGTTGGATCAAGGAAACGATATTCTGAAAGACTGAAACGCAAAAAGTCAGGGAATTCATAGGAGTTGTATCAGAAGGTAGGTATATAAATGTTGAAGAGGGTAAGAATGTGTGTCGAGATAGGAAAATCTGTGCTCTGTCCACTCTGCCTACCCTGACAGGAAAATGACGTAATGGTTATGTAGGTGTATTATTTATGGAATTTGTTGGAAATTCTTGGCGCTAAGAACTGTATTACTACTTCCTCCAAACGATGCGTAAACACTTGAGATCAGAACTAGATTTGCAAAGGTGTTGACTGAAAACATCTGGTGTCCCCGTGGCTGGGCTTGCCCTATATTGGTGGGGTGTATCTTGGCCGAAAGGATGTTATTAGATGAGCCCAGACCTTTTGATAGCTTCTGTCGATAATGTATTTTCTGCAATTTATGTGTTTTTGAAGTACATTTAAACATATTATGTACATTATGGTGCTATCAATTAACCAATATTTATTTATTGTGTCTCCTCTTGTTCTATAACTGCGCTCTAACGTATCTATCAGAATACTCTTTATCTTCTCTATTTTGACCTTACACATAGTTTGTCTTTTCCAATTAGGTCATGGCAACCGGTGTTATTTTGTGAAGCTACTGCACCTCTCTAGAGAACGAATACAACTGCAGCTGTATATAATATACTCCATGACCTGAATTTACATGTGGTCACCGAAAAAGTTACTCCGTTTGGCTCCATTTGTACTAATGATATGCAGAAAGGCCTACTTCATATCTGGTTATTCATAACTCCTGCCAAAGTAGAGAAACCCTAGTCAACTTTTTATCCACTTAGCATAGATTTCTCCTAGTACAAAAAGAGGTTCTGCTTCTAGCGTTAGCTTATTCGTTAGGAAGAATATCAGACAAGATTCTTCTCATACTGCAAGTCGGTACCGAGAATATATCAACCGTATCATTCAGTTGGTTCAATATCTCTATACCACGCGTGATTGAGTGTTTAGCCATGATATTCGTCCTGTAAGTTGGTATGTCGAACAGAGGGTGATTCCTTGCACAGCTATATTTATTAGGTACATAAAAACTTAGTGCTTCTAGAATCGCGGGGCAGTTAAAGCAACTTTGAAAAACCTTAAGTAGGAATATCTCAATAGATTATTAGCTTCTTGTTTCGAGTCTTCTATAGTTACACACCATGAGAAGTTCGACATGGTGAGCATATTTTGGGTAATCACCCTTTGTTCTGTACCATAGATATATGAGTTTTTTTTTGTATTTGTTCTATATTGTTTTTATATTTGAGCTGATGAGGAACCCAAACTGTAGATGCATATTTCAATTTGGTTCTAATTAGATAATTATATAAGTTTCGAAGAATATCGGTACTGTTAAATTCTCTTTTAAACTACAACGATGGGTGTTATTTAAAAAATATTTACGTATATATGTTAAAGTACCTCATACACCTTGAAAAGTACTTCTGTTATGCAATAAACTTTTTTTTATGATAATTTAATTCAAAACTTTAAGAATTTTTTAAATCTTTAGTAACTTGCCTAACGCAATATCTACTCACTACAAAGGTCTGCTCGTTACAAAAGAAATGCTTTAATACTTGACAGAATTAACTTATTTTAGACCAAATACCTAATATTTTTTGTTCGTTCGGTACACGTTTTCCTTTATTGCTGTACAATTAACGTTTCAAGATATTTTTGTGAGGACAATATTGATTTCTTTTATCCACATTTTACTTTTTTTGTTGTGTATTTAATGGATAAAGTTTTTTCACAGATAACACTTTTCGTTCCTTTCATAACCTTTTTTATTGTAGAATGGATGGTCAAAGATATTTCGTGTAGATAACGCTTTTTGTTCCTTTATAACCTTTTTTATTGTAGAATGGATGGTCAAAAGTTTTTTATACAAAAATATTTTCTGTTTCTTTTATAACCTTTTTTATTGTGGAAAGGATGGTTAAAGGTTTTTTTTGTACGGATAGTAAATACTTTTTGTTCCTTTTATGAACTTTTTTATTTAAGAATGGATGGTCAACGGTTTTTTGTACAAGAATACTTTTTGTTCCTTTCAAACCTTTTTTATTGTAGAAAGGATGTTCAAAGGTTTTTTGTACGGATAATACTTTTTGTACACGTTTTTCTTTTTTTATTACACATTTAATGATTAAAAGTTTTTTTTGGGCGGATAGTATTTATTTTTTTCTTTTGTCCGTGTTTTTTTTTAATGTGTTGTTCATTTGATAGCTAAAGGGTTTTTCTACGGATATTACTTTTTGTTTTTTTTTGTACACGATCACTTTTTTTATTTTACAGTTGAGGTTCCGAGTGTACCTCAACTGTCAGAGGTTTTTTTTAATACATTTTGCAAATCATTTAAGTACATTATGGAATATTATTTTAATCATTTTAATTATTGTATTTTACATATAAATTTACTTGTTATTTTTAAACTTCTTTTAAACTTTTTGCTAGAAGAAAATTATCTCTTCAATTTGAATTTTCTTTTGTTGTATCTACATTTTTGTCTTATTTTATGTTTTTTTATGGATTTTTTTAAAAATCTGTTGTTATATATATATATATATTTTGTTTTATTATGAACGATTTTATTTTAAATTATTTTACCAATTTTTTATTTAATTTTCTTTATTGTAAAGACTACATACTTCTTTGATCAAAAAGTTTTAGGACTTTATTCATAAAATCGAAAATACAAGTTTATTCATCAAAATTGATATGGTCCCCTTCAAAGCACTCCCCATCGACTGCAACGCACTACACCAGCGCTTGATCTAATCCTCGAAACACCGCTGGTACTCAATTTTCGGTATGTCCATCAGAGCCGTCTTCGATTTTTTCATGACATCCTCTCGGGTGCTGTAACGTTTTCCGCGAAGCGGTTTTTTAAGTCGGTTGAACAGGAAAAAGTCGCAGGAAGCCAAATCAGGTGAATTCAAAGACTGCTGGATAGTAATCGTGTTGTTTTTGGTCAAAAACTCATGGAAATCATGTCTTTCGCGATTTCAACGCGATCCTTTTTTGCATGAAATTAAGGTCTTTCGGCACCAGTTTTGCAGCGACACGTCTGAGGCCCAAATCACTAACCAAAATGTCTTGAGCGGATCCATAAGCGATGTTCGAGTCCTCTGCCAGCTCTCTGATGGTCGATTTGCGGTTTTCGGCCAACATTTCTTTGATTTTATCGATGTTTTCATCGGTTTTCGACTGTCACTGCGTTCGTCATCCTCGACCGACTCACGACCACTTCTGAAGCGTTCGTGCCACCAAAAAACATTTCTCCAACATTTCCAAGGTCTGCGGACCGTTAAATCCGTTTTTCACACAAAATTTAATGCAAACTCGTTGATTCACAGTTGATGCCAATTTCAAACTAGTAAAAAATGAAAACACGCACAAAGGTAGATGTACTCAGTACAGCGTAACTTTTACAAATGTCAAGCTATGACGCTGAAATTTATAGGGAAGTGTCGATGATAGATGTGGTAAGCTAACAAAAAAAATAATTCGAATCGGGTGACTGACAGCGCCACACGGTGGCCGGTCCTTAAACTTTTTGATCAAGGTAGTATATACAATAAATATTTTTTGTAAAAAGCCTACATAGGTATACATGGCTATATAGGTATATGTGTATACTCGAACCGGACAGTATCAAAATCTGCCAAAATTATAGTCTACAACAGTATTCTAGTACCATATTTGATGTATTGGAGTGAAACGTGGAGCTGAAAAAAAAACTGAAAGGAACCAAATAAATGCTGTCGGAATGCGTACACTTAGGATAATACGTGGGGTGGACATGCATGACAAAATAATGAATTAAGTAATTAGGGATGGGTGTAACCTTAAAGCTGATGTGAATGCATGAAAAAGGCTAACCAAACAAATTTTATACACAAATGTAAGTGGAAGGCGTAGTGAAGGAATACCAAAAAGGTGTGGTTTGATCAAGTGAATGATATTGAAAAAAAAAAGGAAAGTAAGAAGTAGTATACACTGTATGAGCTTTTAGCGGAATGTCCTTGAAGGACGCGCTGATGATTTTGATTGTTTGGTATTTAAATAAAATACGTCAATTAGCGATGCGGAAAGAGAGAGTGAATGAATCAATGAATAATAAATAGTAATTAATGATCTTTATTTATCGGTAAGTGGGTATTTATACATTTCAGAATGGGCGCGGGAGTGCGCCCGCAATATATTTTTATCTCGCTTCTGTGCGTGCAGAAATGGTCGATTGAAATATTGCAGACATCGCAAATAATATTGTGGGTAGACAATTTGTTGGCGAAAACGGCGAGACAGCGTGATGCGTTCTTTTTCTACTGTGGAATGTATCGTAAATAGTATTTGTGGGTTAACAATTTCAATGTTTTGGTATGCGACCTTTGGACATATCCAAAGGTCGTTTCGTCGGTCGTTGACCGTGTGTGATGACAATATTCAGCGACGACAGTAGTTCCTACAAGCTGTTTGAGAAAGTATATGAATGAGGAATACGTGAAATATGTGTCGAGATAGAAAAATTTAGCACTTTGTCTTTTGTGCTTACTCTAGTGTAGATATGTATATTATATAAAAATATTTAAAAAAAAATACATTTTGTCTCTGTATTTCTCTGGCGAATATCCTCGAGGTTTTAGCATTATTTTCACGAAGAGTGCGCGCATTCGCTATTTGCGAATTCAAAATGGCTGCCTCCGCTTCTTAAACATTCCTAAAGGGTGGCGGGTGTGGGTGGCAGGGGTGGGACCGTGAGGTGGCAAGAATTAAGGGTGGAAAAAGGGGGTAAGAAATATAAGGGATGGAGAGGAAGGCCGAGCAAGACAGGCAAGGGAGAAAGAGTACTTGGCGCTTAGGGGTAATGAACTCGGAATAGACGGGCCAAAGATAGTCTATATTTTAAAGGTATATATATAATCATTTCTTGACGAAATATACTCGAAAATATACCTATAATCTACAATAATGAGGCCCACAATAAGCCCACGAAAATTCACGATGAAAGCAAAAATATTTTTTTTTCCACAAAGATTTCAAATTTTTAATAGGATGCTAAAAAGTATTAAAGCGTTCGGAGTTTTTGTTGTTGTCAACGTGTGTCGGCGGCCGCAGTCTAACGTTTAACATTCACGCTTAGTAAGTGGGCGCTCTAGGTTAATTTCTTGATGGATTCACATTCGGACTGGTTTTACTGTTACCCTATTTTACTACTTAATTCATATTTTTCTGTTACTTATATACTACTTAACATAATTTTTTAAAGCGTTTTTGAGCACCAAAAAATAACACTATATAAAACTCCGCCTAACGAAAGACCGGATCGAATTAAACCCACTGATCATCTTGAAAGTTTAATCTTTTTGGCGTCGGAACTTTGGGTTTTATATGTCAAGTCTGTTTGCAAAAGCGCAACACCTTGCACGCAATAAACCAACACGCACAGGAGCATTCCATCCACAGGATGGCTAGCATCATACTCGATAACGATGTATGGTATATTGTTGAATTGACAACGTCCGTGGCCTAGTTGTTAAGACGCCTGTCTTCTGACTCGAAGATTACGGTTTCAATTACCCCTGAAACACATTAAAAATAGGTTTTCTGTTGGGTTTTCCCTTAAAGCCTAATAAACATCTCTCTGGTTGGTTGGAGGAGATTGCTACATGGACATAATCCCAAAAAGAAAGTGTTCTCTCAGGCGCTGTTAAAACAGTCAATAATGATTTATTCGGTTCGGTTCGAGTCGTGAATTAGGGCGACGTTGAAGAGAGTTCGTTGTCTAAACAGCGCTATGTAAAAGGAGATTTAAGATGCTTTGGACATGAAGGTAAAATGAATGACATAAGAATGACTAGGCGAATATACAAATAAAAAATATAAGATGTGCACGGAAAAGGTAAACTGAGGTAAACAAGGCTGGATCAAGTGGGCCTGATTTTAAAAGAACGTAGAATTTCGAGAAATGTATGAATAATAGCAGAAGTACAAGTTGTGCGTAGAAGAGGTAGGCCAAGGTAAATGTGGTTGGACCAGATTTTGATACAGGGTAAAGGGAGAAGTCTGAATAATAGAAGATTGTCCATGGCGAGATGTATGAATGTAGATGATACGACAGTTATTTGTATGGATAAAAAAGTTTGGAGGTCTGTTCACTCGGTCTACCCCACAAGAGACCCAGCGTTATATATACGTACAGTACCCGGCGGTAAGTATTAATACACATAATACACATCGGGCTTAAGAAAGAGACTGTCGGCCATAGTCGACTAGCTTCGGCTTTGTAGAGCGTCGGGTACTGTATTTATTATTGTATTACACTTTCGATGTATACAGTATAACCTGACGGGATTATTGCCATGTGGCAATATCTTCTAACCAACCAAAAACATGTTCAAGAGACCTTAAATGAAAACCAGACTGGAATTCTTTTTGAAAAAATCAGGGTTCCAGCGGGAATCGAACCCGCAGTCTCCGAGTCAGGAGACAAGCATTTTATCAACTAGGCCACGGAAGTCATATCCATCTATTGTATGAAATAATAAAAAATGGATTGTAAAAAAATGTTAAGGGATTAAATTAAGTATAACTCAAATTATTCTAATAACAAATTGAACTTAAATTAATTGATATTGTCATTTTTATGACAGAAAAAATATTGTTATAAATTTAAATTGTGTAATCTTAATTTTTTTACTGTTTTTTCTTCATCTCTCACACTTTGATTGCTAAAAATGTTGATATCCCCTGACGACTAGGCTAGATCCAGGCGTGTGGGGTGAACGGAGTACCAAGGCAGAAGGATGAGTGCAGGGGTGGCCCACCGTCGTAAAGGTGGCACTAAATTATCTTGTGCTTGAGATGGGTGAGCGCTGGAATAAATTTTGCTGTAGCAATAAATGAGAAAATGGACGTCTAAGATGTTTATCTCAACTAGCTATTTTGTTATTTAAATTTTGCCTTGAGTAATACTTAAATGGTTTATGTTTATTTAAGGGTAGTAAAATACATTGATTGATGTATAAAATAATATTGACGAAGATAAACTTTCTATAGGAATATTATTATGTCACATTTTCCATAAAGCTTTCATGTATATGCTTATTTATATTGAAAATTTGTTATAAAAAAAATAAGAATTCGTAAAAGTTACATGAGAGGTGTATAGATGTAGAAAAGCCTAAGGTTTTGTGTTGAGATAGGAAAGTCTGGCATTCTATGCCCTCTGCATATCTCGACAGGGAAATGCCGTGATACAGTACAACCTGGCGGAATTATTGTCAATGTGGCAATCTCTTCCAGGCAACTAAAAATATGTTAAAGATGCCGTAGTGAAAACCAGACTGGAATCCTTTTTTTTAATCTGAGTTTCAACGGGATTTGAATTCGCAACCTCCGGGTTGGCACATAGATGTCAAACCAACTAGGCCACGGAAGGCATCAAAATATTGGTAAGAATTTAGATACCTAAAGCAAAATATGTTTCAAATTATTAAGCATTGAAAAAAATGTTTCAACGTTGCAAAAATATATTTTTTTATCAAAATAGTTAGGAATTACTTATAAAAACTATTTAAAAAAAATTGTTTACGTATTAAAAAAAATATCAACCGGTTCGCTTTGCTGATTCTATCAACCGGTTTGCTCAAACCAGTGCGAACTCATAGTGGGACATCACTTATTTAAACTTCAAGATTTTATTAATAAATAAAAAACAAAAGCTTAACTTATCTTTAAGCGCAAATGTGAGTGAAAGGAGTGATGGAACAAAATTAAGATAAGTATAGTTGGATCGAGTAAATTATATTTTGAAAGAGCTGTATGTGAAGGTGTATGGAAGTAGAGGGAGGTACAAGAGATGTGTATCGATATAAAATTCAGGCGGTCTACCTTCTCTGCCTACTCTTTATTATATTTTAAAATAACCTTAGCAACGAATATATAAAATTTATGCCTATGAAACGTGTGTTGTATTTCTAGTAAAAATACTTTATCAAGAGAATATTTTACTTTCATCAACGTTACGTTAAACAAAATAAAATAAATCGTGTCAAAAAACTTTTTCTAGTTTTTAGTTTGAATACCTATACAAATACATACATGTATGTAAATTTCGTACGATTTTTCTTCCTTCTTTCAGAATATGATTTCCTTGATCCAACCATACTTTCTTTGGCCTTCCTCTACCGCGCCTTGTACTCACATTTGCACTGCATATTTGTTTTTTTGTCTTTCTTAATTTATTCGATCTACATTCCCATACCATCTCAGAGTTGCTTCATCTTACTCAACATACCAGACTTAAGTTTATATCTATCCGGAATCCCTCAGTTATGTATTTTGTCATACATTGTCACCCCAAGTATTCTTCTAAATGCACATATTTCAACAGTGTCTATTCGGCTCTTTTTAGTCTTTTTTAACGTCCATATTTTTCTTATATCCATCAAAGTTGATGCTAAAATACAGTTGTGGAATATATTTGATACTGTCCCTTTACCTTATTTAACAATCAGGTCTACTTAATTCAACCACGAAAAAAGAGTTGTTGACGCTAAAATAAAGATATCATCGCGTCAATCACACGGAAGAAAGATTTTAACACTTCCCTTACTGTGCTAAAAAATTACGCCAGTTACGGTGTTGGACACTGAGGGTACACTAAAAATGTATGTTTTAAATTAAAATTATGCAAAATCTATTAGTTTTTTTTTTTAATTAGCTATAAACATCATTTTATTGTGTAATAAAATGTCGAATAATATAAAATAAGTGTAAGAAATGATAAAATAATAGTTGAAACAGAGAAGTGACATTTCCATACGAATATAATTTTCCCACTGCGTCGTTCGGTCTGCGCAACGTTCAGAATGCGCATGACTGAAAAGAGGTCTCCAACCTTTTAACACTTCCCTTACTGTGCTAAAAAATTACGCCAGTAACGGCGTTGGACACTGAGGGTACACTAAACATGTATGTTTCAAATTAAAATTATGCAAAATCTGCTAGGTTATTTTTTGTTATTAGCTATAAACATCATTTTATTATGTAATAAAATGTCGAATAATATAAAATAAAGGTAAGAAATGATAAAATAAGAGCTGAAACAGAAAGGCATTTCTATAAGAATATTATTTTTACGCTGCGTCGTTCGGTCTGCGCAACATTCAGAATGCGCATGCGTGATAAGAGATTTCCAGCCTTTTAATTTTTTTTCATAAAATTATACAATAAAATGTAGCGTGTATTTTTTTGGCAATAAAACCATAATTCGAATAAAGACAATAAATAACATATAAACAAAATATAAAATGAATATATAAATTCAAAAATCAAGGTTTTAGGGCGAGAAATTTATATAGTATAAACAAACACGAAATTCAAAATTATATTGTATATAAACAAACACGAAATTCAAATCAATAAAATATATGCAATTTGGAAAATATAAACACTACAGAAAATTTGAAAATAGGACAAACATATCATATAATCAAAGTTTAATCCTGTGGAGAAAGTTATCGCAATTGGGGCATGAAACCACTTTTTTTTTTACTATATTCTACGTACTAAACACGCAGGTGTTTGACAAATATTGCAGAATAGCCTGGTTTTTTTTCTCGAATGTTTTTAATATAACCCACAACTTCCTCTTTTGAGGACCTCACGGGGTGCCAACAGGGTATTATTTACTAATGTTTCGGATATTGACTCGCTACAATATGTTAAAACTGTATTAAAAGCATCTTGTTGTTGCTATTTTTCCTTTTTAAGATATTGGGCATTGCCAATTCCAAACTTATCTCTCTTGTGAAATGTTTTCGGTGGTATTAATTATTTTGTTTCCACTCTGGATATTTGTCTATCCATAAGAGGTATGCATTCAATGCAGCCATATCTATAATTTCCATAAAAAGACGGAAAGGCCATCTTCTCGTTGACCTTGAGCAAGAGTACTCTCAAGTAATTTGGTCTCCCGTATCTACTCCAATTTTCGTATTATTATAATGATGTATAATTACTAAAGTGGCTTTTGTTTTTCTGAATAATCAATTTCTGCATCATTGAATTGAGTGGATAATAATAATACTGCTTTATTTTTTGTGGTACACACGAAACAAGTATTTTATTTTCAGCTACTATGGATTGGTTTCTCTCTAGACGGTATAAATTCAAGTGAGATTACTCTTTTATTTTTTCGAAGCGTGCCAGTTAGAGTTAAACCTTTTAATAAAATATTATCGGCTAATTTGATGGAGGTAATAAAAATACCTGTGGTTATCCTCCTGTTCGTGCCATACTGCGGTTGAACCATTTCTATAACTACTCAGTTACCTTGATTTATCTCTCTCTACGATTATTTATCATACCAGAATAAGCCTGTAAATTTGTTATGCGTCATATGCCGCCGCAGTCGGCAGCAACCCAGATTTTGATGCCATATTTACCAAGTTTAGACTTCATGTACACGCGAAATGAACAATTCTCTCTAAAGTTTGCCAAACGTTCATCTACAGTTATATTCGAAGATGGAGAATAATTGCTTTTGCACATATCCATACACATTTTTGAAATCCACTCCATTGGTTCTAATTTATCTGAAAAAACCCTGATATCTCTCTTCTCGGGTTTCTTTATCATCAAAACGAATATGACTGTAAATATAGATGAATCTATCTCGAGACAGAGCTGTTGTGAAAAATGACTGGCAAAAGGGACTTTCACTTATCCACAATTCACTCAAAGATAGCTTTCGTGTTCGATTTCTGCCAGGTGCGAGCAATATTCCAATGAATTCATATAACTCGTCTTTTGATATTGGTTTGTTCTTTTCTGAATGAATTCGATTTAAATGACGATTTGTTTCTTAAACATCACTTTTACCACCTCTTCATTTACAAACAGACAACACATATTTTTTATGGAATGTACATTTATACTTGAATTTCTCAGTCCAGAATCTTCGATGAGAATATTTGATACCCGACCGATGCCTCGAAGATTGAGGTGGTACTCGTAATGAACTCCATTCGAATCCATGTTTTGATGTAAATAATATTTCTTCGTCTTCTTCACTCGTCTCCAAATCAGAATATACTTCATCCTGTACCTCGACAAAATCTTCTGATTCTGATATATTGCCTGTCGCCTTAAATTCCAAATCGCTATCATCGCCGTCGATATTTCCCGCCATCTCAATTATTATATTTTTGAAAATGAAATAATAAATAAAATGTACATTTATTATAAAAAGAGTAATGGTACAATATAACATACCAGATAAAAAATGATAATAGAAAAAACATACCAGATAAAAATAAAAAATAACAATCAGGATTATAAAACTGGTGACGAACCCCTGGAACGGGCGCTAAACGAACTGTCAAAAAAGAATGAGTGTTTGACATTTCGTCAATTCGCGATTTAAAATCATTAATTTCTGTTGAATTAACTATGAATGTTTTGTTTCCTAATGACATCATTCAAATCATAGAGGTTTCGATGAGGAATACATAAAGTATGAAGACCCTGCAAGCAGTATATTTCGAGAAATTAAATAAAATATAAGTCATGATCACTCGCTATCCATCACCGTACGGCAAGTGTTAAAGAAGCGGCAACACGACAACAACACAATATATTGAAAAAAAATTTACTGTCGTCATTATTGACGGGTTATTACAACAGTAATTTTTCAGATTTTTTTTTTTAAAGTTACGAATATGTCATCCAACTACTAGAAAGATGATTATCCAATGTTGAATGTTTCATATTACTTAAGGACTGCAAATTTCACATTACATAAAGACGACCTCCGTGGCCTCGTTGGCTAACCTATTTTTTTTTAAATGATACTAGTCTGGTGTTCACTTAAGGCATCTTAAACATATTTCTGGATGGTCGGAAGAAATTGCCATGTTGCAATATGGCTGCCAAATTGTATTGTTTGCAACGAAAGTGTAATACAATACAACACAAATTCTAATATCAAAGAATCGACTTGGTCGTTACCAATCAAAATTAAAATGTTTTACTTTACACCTTTTTAATGAAACCTTAAATTGACAATGTTCCAAGTAATCTAGAATTCGTCAAAAAATTAACGATGTTGTATCACAAACCTATTTCGTATATTCCTATATTGACAACGTTTCATTCAATCCTGAATTCGCAGGAGTTTAATTATAATCGTTTTATCATATACCTTTTCCATATAACCCTAAATTGACAGCTATTTATCATAAACCTGTTCCATAAAACCTTGAATCGACAACGATTTATCATATACCTTTTCCATAAGACCCTGAAGTGACAACGATTTATCATGTACGTATACAACGAATTTCTAAATTGGCAACGATTCATTAAATCTTGAACTGGCACCGATTTATGATAATTTCTAAATTGGCAACGATTCATTAAATCTTGAACTGGCACCGATTTATGATAATTTCTAAATTGGCAACGATTCATTAAATCTTGAACTGGCACCGATTTATGATAATACTATTTTGGTAAAATCCTGTATTGGTAAAGTTTTACTAAATGGATTTGCATTTTTTTAATAACAATGTTTTTTATCACATCATTCCATAAAACCACAAAAGGTATATGACAGAATACGGAATGAAGTTATAAGATATGATTGATAACTTTATGCTGACGTGTTACGTAAAATTAAGAAAGAAGACTAAGGAATTTATTAAACTCCATTTATTAATTTTTTTTCAAATGTTTTATACATTACAGATTTCCCTAATTCGTACAAGGACCAAACATAAAAGGTACAACAACAAAAAAACATGTATAAAACAGTTCAATATTTCAAGATATACAAAGAATTCTGTAAAAATGTATACGTTACACTTAAACACTATGATAAAATGTAGCCTGTAACAAAAGATTAAATTATTTCAAGTACTACACTCAATTTAAGAGATTTTTCCTGAAGGAGCTGAGCGACACATGAAATACATCTATATGAGGACACACACGGTTGAACAGTATCATTGCTCTACCTACCGGCATCTCCAAAGGCAGGTTGGTTCGACGTATAGGGTGGCAGAACACTCTATGGAAGCGTTAGATCAAATAAGTGCTATTCTGAAAGAAGAAAATATAGAAGTTGTATGACAAAGTGTATGGATATGGAAGAGCCGAAGGATGTGTGCTGAGATAGGAAGATTTGGTGATTTGTTCTCTTTACCTACCCTGACAGGGAGATGGCGTCATGATATGAATGTATTCCATAAAATGTATTGATAACGATTTATTTATTAACACTTTTATTGCAAATACAATCTGGTGGGAATATTGCCAGGAGGCAATCTCTTCCAGCCAACCAGATTTATATAAATGTACAATTTCTATAAAATTCTGTATTGTCAATGTTTTATTTAATCCTGAATTGATTTAATTATAATCCACAACGTTTTATTATAGACCTATTTAATAATACAATGAGTTATCAACATTTTATCATGAACCCATTCCATAAAAACCAGAATTGGCAATGATCTATAATGTACAATTTCCGTAAAATCCTATATTAGCAATGTTTCATTAAATCCTAAATTAACAACACTTGAATTGTGACCGGTTTCTATTACCAATACTAATTCCATAAAATCTCAAATTGTCAACTATTTATTATGTACCTATTCGATAAAACTCAAAATGAACAGTTATTCATGAAACTGGCAATGATTTGTCATTTACGATTTAAGTTAGGTAAACTCCTGTATTGGCAACGTTTTATTAAATCATTAATTATTACCTTTTGAATTCACAACATTTAATCATGTATCTATTCTATAATACACAGAATTGGCAACATTTTATCATAACATATGCATTCCATTAAAACCCAGATTCATCAATAATTTATCATGTACAATTTCCATAAAATTCTGTATTAGCAACGTTTCAATAAATTCTGATTTAGCAACACCTGAATTGTGATCGGGGCATCTTTTAGAATGTGTATATTAACATGTACCTATTCCATAAAATCCCAAATTGTCAACGATCCAAATCCCAAATTGCCAACGATCCAAATCCCAAATTGTTAACGATCCAAATCCCAAATTATCATGTACCTATTCCATAAACCTCCAATAAACAGCTATTCATGAAACTGGCAATGATTTGTCATTCCATAAACCTCCAATAAACAGCTATTCATGAAACTGGCAATGATTTGTCATTTATGATTTCTGTAAAATTTTGGATTGTCAACATTTTATTTAACCCTGAATCGGCATCGTTTGAATTCACAACGTTCTGTCTATACCTATGCTATTCTATAAAACCCTGAATAGCAACATTTTATCATGTATATATTCCGTAAAATCCTGAATTGGTAAAACCTTGAATGGCATCAATTTAATTTTTATCTTCAAGAGAGTGAGCTGAAAAGTGTATGGTATCCTTGCGCCCGTGCTCGTCCTCCTAATGGTGGGTATATGTCTCGGCAGGGAAAGTGTTATGAGATGAGCCCAGACAGTTTGTGCCTTCTCTCTTGAATGTGTTTTTTCTTTTGCCTCAGAATGTGTGTATGTGATTGCGAGATATACGAGTATATTGCATTTTGCATGCTATTTCTTCGAATTGATTGGATTAATTGCTTATTTATTTACCCTCAGTGAGATAGAGGAAAAACCTAGTTTACTAGGGACACGACACATGAAAGGCAACAAACCCAGATCTATTAAAATTGTGTGTCCAAATTAAATTACCTGTTGTTTTTTCGCAAATGATGTATATTTCTTGTCATGTGCAAAATAAATAAATAAAATTGTCATGTATTAACTTTCTGTTTTTTTTTATGTACAAGGGTGTGGGCTGAAAAACATCTGATGTCCTCGCTGCGGGGCTTGCCCTCTATTGGTGGAGGTGTTTCGAACGGATGCATGTTATGAGATGAGTCTATACCTTTTGATAGTTTCTCTCTTATACGTATTTTCTTCGTCATTATCTTGATATATATAGGCAATTTAAAATATCTTTATAAGTGTATACGTAGATACAATATTGCTATCAATAAACTTATATTTATATATTAATCATGTACCTTTTTCTTAAAATTCTGTAATGGCCCACAGTATTTGTCATATTTGATGCCGTTTTACTAGTAACATTTTATTTGTAAAAAAAATACAGTTCATGCCTCATTTCATCAAAGAAAATAAAATGAATCATTCTTGATATTGATTCCTTATTCTGGTTAGTTAGTCACGAAAAACTTAAACGGACCAAAAACATTATGTCTTTAATAATGATATACAAACGTACAAGACAAATAAACGTAATACGCGACGGTGTAAGGTTGTTGAGGCGTAAAACGAGCATGGATAAAGACGTACATACAATGTTATATCACTAGCACAGAGAGATTTCTGAGCTGTATATTTTATACAAATGTGAATTTTGTGGTATCAAGGGGCGTATACAGAGGAGGTACTGTTTAATATTTTAACTGGATGTGACAAAAATTTAACTGCATTGTCTTAAATTTAACTGAATAATGTATCTTAAATTTAACTGAAAATGTGTCTTAAATTTAACTGAATAATGTCTTAAATTTAACTGAATAATGTGTCTTAAATTAAACCGAATAATGTGTCTTAAATTTAACTGAATACGGTGTTTTAATTTTAACTGAATAATGTGTCTTAAATTGAATTGAATACTGTGTCATAAATTTAACTGAATAATGTGCTTTAAATTTAACTGCATAATGCGTCTTAAATTTAACTGGATAGTGTGTTTTAAATTTGACGGTTACTTAGTTTCGTTAATAAACCTTTGTCATACTATTTTAATTAATTTATTTAAATTTTATATATCAACCATCCCAAAAGGTTTAATGCCTGTTTTAAGATAGCTGACTTACAATAACAAAATTAATATAAAAACTCTCTCTCTGTGGTTGCAGTCCTAAGACTGGTTTGCAGCAATTTCAACTCTTCTTCTCCATTCCTCCCTGTCCTGTGCGGCTCTTTTTAAATCTGTATATGTTGAGCAGCGCACGTCCACCAACAGGTCCTCCAGGTACTCTCGGCGTGGGCGTCCCCTAGAGTTTGTCCCCTCGGTCATACCCTCCATTATGGCATGCAAAAGGCCCTCTTGTCGTATTATATGACCGATCCATCTTGCACGCCTTTCGGACAAGATCCTGAGCAGGTGCCTTCCTCCTTCGATTCGTTGGAGAACCTCTTCATTCGTGATGTGGTCTCTCCAGGAAATTCCTAATAGTCTTCTATAGGACCACATCTCAAAAGCCTCTAGTCTCCGTCTATCTCTTTCGGATAGGCACCATGTCTCGCAGCCGTACATCAAGATACTCCATACATAGGTCTTGATGAGGAGTATTCTCAGTTTTAGGTCTATATTATTTGATTCTATTATTTTCGACCTTTTATTAAATGCAAGTCTGGCCTGATGTATACGGCTGTCGACCTCGCTCTTAGACCGACCGTCCCATGTTATTTTGCTCCCGAGGTAGACAAACTCTTTGGTGTTCTTTAGTGGTTTACCCGACATCACTATTCTCATCTGGTGTTGCGCTCGGCCTACAGTCAGCAGCTTTGTTTTGTCTTTATTTATCTTCATACTGTAGTTATTTTGAAGAATGCTTTCCATAGTTGTTAAGGCCTCTTGTAGTTCCTCTTCACTTTCAGCAACCATAGCAATATCGTCAGCGAACCTTATCATATCCACCTTTTGCCCGTGTATCTTTACACCTTCTCTGTGACTCATTCTCTCTCTCAAGTCGTCAATCGCGCTCTGTATATAGGCGTTAAAAAGAACAGGTGACAGAGAGCATCCCTGCCTTACCCCTTGTCTTATATTGGCTTCCTTTGTGTCCTCGTCACATCTGATTATAGCGGCCTCATTCTTGTATAGCGCCTGGATTATACGTCTATCTCTGTATTTGATGTCAATGCTCTTCAAAATCTCGAAGAGTCTTTTCCATTCTACTTTGTCAAAAGCTTTCTCCAGGTCTATGAATGCGATGTATGTGTTTTGGTTTCTTTTTATTCTATTTTCTAGTAGTATTCGTAGAGACAGTATTACTTCTCTGGTTCCCACACCTCTTCTGAAGCCATACTGGTCTCTGGAAAGGATGTTCTCTACTTTTGGTTCAATTCTCTTTAGAATGATATTAGTCAGTATTTTTGAGGCATGGGATATTAGGCTAAGAGTTCTGTGTTGCTCACATTTTGTCGTACCTGCCTTCTTTGGTAATGTGACAATTAGGCATTTCTCGAAGTCCTCTGGTATCTTTCCGGTCTTATATATTGTCTGTATCATTTTAAACAGGGCATCTGTGATTCCTTTTCCTGCTGCCTTAATTAGTTCGGCCGGAACGTCATCGATTCCGGGTGCTTTCCCGTTTTTGAGGTTTTTCAGTGCGAGGTCGAACTCTTCTCTAATGATTGGGTCTCCCAGATCATCCGCGTCTACCTCATTTTCTCTTTCTATCAATGTTCCACTGTCAGTATTTCCCTGGTCATTGTACAGCATTTCGAGATATCTTTTCCATCTCACAGATAACTCAACAGATCCGAGCTGCATCCGCTCGATTGATTTGATAACTCTCAACGAAAATTATCTTGTAGAATATTTAACTATTTTTTTTAAATATTAGTCTTATAATAGATTTGTATTAACTTATTATTTATTATAATTTACTTTTCTATTATAATTTATGTACACATATACACTTATACTTGCAAAGATTACTGCCTACTAAAACGAAAATTGTACTCGTACAATATCTGCTCTTTCCGATTCTGGACTGTGCTGGCGTATGTTACTTGGATATTACAGAGAAACAGCTGGACAAATCACGGCGGCATCAAAATTTTTATCTAAGATTTATTTTCAACCTACGAAAGTACGATCATATAACTTCATATCAGAAGGCATTGAACTGGTTGAATGTTAGAAATAGACGCCAAATTCACATGGTGTCTCTATTGTATAATATCCTTAACTATCCCGCCATCCCCTCCTATCACGCCGAAAATTTTCAGTGTCTTTCCGATCATAGATTGGCGCTACACTCAAACAGAGATAGTTTAATGGCCTTTCCAGTTCACCGCTCCTCTTTCTTTACGTCGTCCTTTACCGTCCATGCAGTGAGACTGAAATCAGTTACAAACCAATGTTAGACTCGCTCCGTCCTTGGCATGCTTTAAGAAGCGTTTGAAAAAACTCTTTATTTCTAGTCAGTAATATAACGTATTTCATTCCTGATTTTATTTCCTTCCCTCTCTACCATCCCTTTCTTTTCCTTTGATTGATGATATCTCACTTTATATGGAAAGGAATGTTTGGGTGACTGTCCGTATTTGTACGGTTTGTGGGCATATGCTCACGTATGTGTTTATGGATTTCGTGGGGATGGATAGTAATTTTAATGATTTATGCAACCATGTAACTTCATTCGTTTACTTTTGTCTAGTTGATTGGAACAGATTGCCGCCTGGTATACGCCCGCCAAGTTGTATTTGCAGTTAAATGGTTAAATAATAATAATACAAGAGCGTCTACTGAAAAACATACCATTTCCTTGCGACCGAGCTCGCCCTCTATTGGTGGGGGAGTATCCCGACTGTGGGCACGTTACAAGATGCGACATTTTTTGCTTCTATCTCAAATGTTTTTTTTTCATTGCATTTAAACTACGTTGATAAACCTTTATTTATTTTTTATTTACTATGTGTAAGTTTGTTTGTTTGAATTAGTTAATTGCAATTTTTTATATGTTTGATTTACCATTAATATGCATAAAAAACCCAATCCGCACTTTTACTTTTCTAAAATAATTAATAACACATTAGAATGCTCCGTATGGGGTTAAATGAGTATTGAAACGGAATTTCACTATGAAATATCCACCTATGTGGGTTGATACTTCAGCATTTATAGGATTGAGGTATGCTTATTTGATATTTAAAAAAAATCTAATTTACGACAATATATTGCTAAAATATATTCTTATTTTACAGCATATGGTCCTGGGCCTTTTGATTCCTGGTTTGTTGTATAATGTAGTACGTATCTACTTTTAATTAACTGCGAATCATGTCAGCAGTTTGATATTTCTATGTATAATGTAATATTTTGAATTACTCTATTCACTCGCACGCACAAAAGTTACTATCACAATTGTGAAAATCGATAATTAGTAAATACATAAAGAAATAAACACACCTCGGCTACATAATTTTCAATTGAAAAATAATATGTAAGCTATTGAATAGAATTATGTTTGTGAGATCTTTAACTTTAATCTTTAACAAGCCAATTTAAAAAAAATAACTGGAACGATATCGCAATGCAAAAAAAATCCGGGTCTATGTCAGTTGTTTTTTTTTCTCTAGTAATGCGGCTGTAAAATAAAATAAATTCAATAATGAATTAAGTAAATGCTTTCATCAGCCCCCTATTAATGATATTTCAATGCCACCACTGCGCTAGAAACGACGCCTCACCTTTACGTGTCTAATTTCCAAACCAAAGTTATATTAAAGTTTGCCAGTGGCGTCTCCAAGGGGGGCTCGTATTCGGGGGTTGGTGGGTTGCGCTATGCGGGATGGAGAGGGGTGCTGGAGAGGGAAACGATGGGAAAGGAGTTGTTGGGAAGGATTTGAGGATTCCAAGAGGAGGGGGATTATAGTTCCGCGGGTTCAGTGACGTATCGGGAAATATGTTTAAATTTGTTTTATATGACTTGTGACTGTAATCAAATGAACACTGATCTGATTTAGCACTAAAATTTTAATAATTTATTGTATTGCAGTTTTATCGAATGAATACAATATAATCTGGCAGAATTATTGCATACATACAATACCCCAATTTCTCTGTCGGGGTAGATAGAGAAGACAGCACCAGACCTTCCTATTTCGACACACATCGTTACTTCTGCATCCATACGCGTTCTCATACTGCTCCAAAGATTTATCTTTCTTCTTAATTTTTATTTCTTTCAAAATATAATTCACTTGATCCAAACGTATTTCCTTGGTCGTTCTAAGAACTTCTCAGCCTTTGTATATATTAAAAAAATATATTAGGTAAGAAAACTGCAGAAATCTTACCAACAAAAGACGCAATACTAAGAGACCTTTGTACTCGTATATCTTTCAATATGTGATAAGCACATTCAGTTTTAGGTGGAATAAAGTATATATATGAAGTGTTCCATATAAAATCATAAATTTTATAAAACTTCTCCTCAATATAGGTTGTCTTCAAGTGCTCGCTAAAGTTCCACATGTAACCTATTTCTCAAAGATGGCAGTTTTAATATATAACAATTTTGACGTTAATACAATTCGATGGAGACACCAATGGCCTTCTTCCAATTTAATATTCAGACACATACGCCTGCGGAGAAGATTGGAGCAAAGTCGTTGGTTGGAAGGAGGGGGAGGTATAATCTCGGTACCTCCCTACCCTCACCCACCATCCTAAAGTCTCCACCCTTCAACCCCTCCTGTTTCTTGTCAGCCTTCGAAAGTCTTACACCCGAAACTATAACACTTGTATTTATTACATAATAGTACCTAAGAAAATTCATTTACATGTATATAAATGACATCTATTACATTAATAATAATGGAACAAATAATAATAAATACGAAGAAGTAAACTTTACCCTACATGAAATATTTCTAAATAAATTGTCTTCAGGGTTTTCATCCTCTAAAACCGAGGTTCTCTTTAGAGAGAACGATCCCTGTTTATTACGAGAGTAGTGTTTAGGTCAGACTTATGTCATGTTAAGTACTATAGATAGGGGTGGGAGGTAGGAACGTGTGTAGCGGGGATTAATGTAGGTAATATGTCGACTAACAAAGTAATTTATTGTTAAATATTTTTATATGATGTTCCACAAAATTAAAACTTTTGATAAATTGTACCTCACTTGTTCTGTGAAATCTTTGATCTATAGAAGCCAACGTGAACGTGAAAAAATACTGAAAGGTGCTGAATAAATTATATTGAAATCTACCTGAATCTTGTGGCTAGTGTGGGAAGGGCTTTCTTAATATTGGCAAGTGTCTTGCAAGGTATAAATAATGTAAAAAAAAATCAATTGTGTGTCTTCAAATACACCGTTTAGTTTTTTTAAGTCTTTGTAAGAATATTAATATCATTTGTTTTTTCTATAATTCGTTTACAACAAAAGTACTTTAGCCCTATGTTTGATGTATAAGAGTGAAACATGGACGTAAAAAAGAGGTTGAACAAACTAAATAAATTATATAGTAATACCTGCATTGAGAAGATTGCGTGGAGTTAAATGTAGGGCAGAATACGGAATTACTCGATTACGAGCGAATGTGAACTTAAGGTTGTTGTATTAGGTTAGATAAAAAAAAAGCACATTTTTGGGGCATGTTGAATAAAGAAACGAGATAATAAAGATTGATTCAACAAATATAGAGTGCAAATATGAGTGAAAGGAAGTGATAGAGGAAGATCTAGAAACGTGGTCAAGTGACAGATATCTGAAGGAAGAAAATGTAAAAAGTCAGATAAATCATAGAAGTTTTGTGAGAACGTATATGGATACACAATAGAAGAAGCGAAACGTGTGTGTTGTGATATGAAAGTCTGACACTCTCTCTTCTTTGCCTACGCAGAAAGGAAATAGGTGGTTTTATGTATGTAAGGTAACAGTTTTTGAGAGATGGTAAGGTGGAGAAATACATATAGGAAGGTGTTTTGCTGCAAGTTATTGTTTTTACCTCTTCAAAATAATATATAATTGTGTACAGTGGTGTGCTAGTGCAAACTTTGGCGTGTGATAGTAAAACATGGACATTGGAAGGAAACAATAAGAGTAAAATGACGATGGTAGAAATGTATGCTTTGCGTAGATTACCTATCTGGCATTACGGTGTAATAAAAACAAGCAATAGTGTAAGAAAGGACCAGAGAGAGGATGAGTGTATATTCAAGATGGATTATAAGTAGAATGATGCAAATAATCTTGAAGAGATTTGGGTGCATTAAAAGAATGAATTATTAGAGACTTACGAAACAAACAAATGTATCTTAAATAAATGGAATAAACATAAGTAAATCGAGAAAAAAGTGTAGGAAGATGTTCGACGATATTTCAACTGAGACAAACGCTATAATTACGAGAAATAGGGAGCACGTATAACGAAATGTATGAATCTAGATGGGGTAAGTGCTTTGCGCATAGAAATAATGGGATAGAGATATGTCTTCTATGCCTACCCCTAAAGGGATATAACGTTATATGGAACAAGTGAAAACATGAAATAATGGAGACAATACAATACATACAGCATAGAGCCCAGAGCCGACACTATGAGAACCAAAAATCTCCTTAGAACTAGCGAAATGAAGGTATGTTACTCAGGAGTATCGCTGGCAAAACCCTTCGTGTACGAAACACAAAACTCCGAAGGATGTGCGAAGTTGAAGATATTTTCAGATGGGGACGACAGAGAAGAAGGTTCTGGAACGAACATGTATCCAGAATGGCGGAACCAAGAGCCGTAAGAATGGCCAGGGACAGTATCCCCCAAGCAAGTAGACCTCCAGGAGACCTCCCAAAAGATGGAAAGACAGATGGTAGTCGACGTCACAAGAGGGAAACTATGATACAGGACCATAACAGGCTAGCAGACCTAAAATAAGAAGAAGACAATACAATGGCCGATGAGGGATTCGGGAAAAGAAAAGGTAGTTAAGAAAGGTAACGAAAGTAAAGTGGTCAGTAATATGACTTGTTTCAACTGTTCTTTATGGAAAGGTTAGAAATATGAGGAACTGAAGTCATATATAAAGAAATTTATAGATTTGGACAAGGTGACAGCTGAGGGCGTAAATCTGTCATAGAAAACTGTCATCTCTACCTATTTCAAAAAGGGATATGGCGGTATGGTAAATACGAATGTCAATTATTCTCCATTGCCTCACGTGAAAGAGCAAAATTATCGTGAAATCCTGAAACCATTTCAAAACCCCCTCGACGATTCCTGAAACTGCTGAATTTGATACAATACAAGATATATAAACGTGGCACTCTCTCTCGCACAAGGAGGTTTTGTGGCTTTGAGAAATCTTATATACTAAAAGGGGGGAGCTTAACAAATTTCCCGATATTAACTTCCCCTACTTATGCCTGTCGAAAACCATAGAATTCATCTCTTCCTGATGATATACGAGTTGATTGAATTCTGAAAACACGAGACATTCTGTTATCCGAAAGCTATAGATTTAGTCCCTTATCCTTGAGAAGGTAATTTAGTTTAAAAACTGTTGACTCATACTGGAAACACGTGGCATTATTAAAAAACGGACACGGAAATAAAATATCTGGTTTAATTGTGGATTTAAAAGATAGTCTTGATTTGTTTTGAAGTTAAAATTTTGAGTAAATCAACCGTTAATTTTAATTGGTACGGGGTAAAATATTTATTTGGTTAAAATTATACTACTTTCAATGAAGTTTTTTTTCTTTGTGTTTTGGTCTTTCTATGCTGGGTTATACAATGCGTTTACTGGCCGAATGTTGGCTAGTCCAAAGTTGTGGTTATTAAAAGAAGATGTTATAGTGTGCCAAATAAAAGTGGAAAATTAAAAATTGAAGAAATTTGGTATCTAATTTACATTTAATACGCGCATCAAATGCAATCACAAAACAACACATACATTTTAACAATTAGAAAAGTTGTAGAAGTAACCGGAAATTAAACATTCAAAAGTAAGTAGGGTGTTTCGTTTGCCATCGTCTTCATCAACTATAGTAAAATGCGTACGTGATATTATTTTAAATATAGCTATTGATTACACTTTATGTAACGGTTTAACCCTACCGGTTTCAAGCTTTTCACATCATCATCAGGGGAGCACAAATAAGACTTATTTGTGCTCCCCGGATAATGAGGTGTAAACCTTAGGTGTACAACTGGTAGAGTTATATCATTACATAAAGGGAAATAAATAGTTTTTGATAAAAACAAATTACTATGTATTATTCATAGTTAAGGCATTAACATTGTGGATGCTTAAAGATATTGTAATTTGTTTTTTGAAACACTGTTTATTCCACTTTTTGTAACGGTATAACCCTACCGGTTTCAAGGTTTTCACCTCATTATCAGGGGAGCACAAACAAGACTCATAAAAGCACAAGACTTTAATTTTTGTTTGTGCTCCCCTGATGATGAGGTGAAAGCCTTGAAACCGGTAGGGTTATACCGTTACAACAAGTGGAATAAACAATGTTTGATAAAACAAATAACAAATTACAATGTCTTTAAACCTCCACAATGTTAATGCCTTAACTATAAATAATGTAGGTATTGAAATCTCAAATATGTTCAACTCAATGAATCCTTGTTGAACATAGAACAACTTCGTTTGATAAACTAATTAATGACATAATTTATATAAATAAATAATAATGAAGTATATTGATACATATATCCAAGGAAACAGTTTGGAGAGGTTTGTGACTACTGGAGGCATGGAAGGATGACGCACAAGAGGAAGAATCTTAATGCGTTGGATTGAGCAAGTTAGAGGTGCAACTGAAGTACCCTTAACAACAGCCCTTTGAGCCGCGGAGTACAGGGATGGATGGAGAAGAGTCACCAGGAACTATCACAGGAGTCACGGCACTCAGTCATGAGCTATATGACAGAATGATGATCACATTAATACATATCTTGAAATTATACAAAACATAAACGTGTATGTTAATGCGTCGGAAAAATAAATTTCAAAATGATAGACTATCAAAAGGTCTTTAATTCATTTATTTCCTATTTTGTGAATTCGTTGACTGTGTACTACGAGTGTTGTGTCATCTGCATAGGGAATTATTTTTCTAATTATTTTTCCATGAAATATGATTTTGAATTACGAAATGAACTTGAACGATTCAAGGAATGACGACCTCCGTGGCCTGGTGGTAAGACGCTTGTCTACCGATCCGGAGGTTGCGGGTTCGATACCCGTTGGAATCCAGATTTTTTAAATGGAATTCCAGTCTGGTTTTCACTTAAAGCCCATTAAAACATATTTCTGGTTGGTTGGAAGAGATTGCTACATGGCAATAAACTCGCCAGGTTAAATAAAAAATAAAAAAGGGTAATGTCTTGAGGTATTCCAAAAATATTTGTGATAAGATGAATTAGTATCCTATCAACATATAAAACCTTAACCTCAATCTTGCAGCCTAGTGGTTAAATTCTTGACTTTCGCCCGGGGGTTTTGGGTACGATTCCCGATAGCACCCAAAAAAATGTTCGTTTGGTATCAATAGTCGCACGCGCCTATACTTCAATTCTCACAGGAGCTATATACTTGCATGAGCGAGTTTGTCAACATGTTCAATGATGAACTGCGAGTTCCGTTCCTACTCCAGAGGATCTAAATCTAAAGGCTCGATTACTGAGGCCGAGAACTATATTGTCTCCCGGATATGCTCTTCAATATGCCTGAAACGTTAATTCAGATATGTGGGGTACCACACGATTTTTTTTAATTGAATTTGTCATTTTCTTTAATCACTACACTTTATTGTGAGATTAACATAAAATTATTTAAGAAGAATACATATGGTGACAATGCATGCAGAAAAAAGGAATGAAGTGATTAGGAATGAATTTGAACTTAAGATGAAGAAGTGCTCTCTGAGTTGGTTTGAGCACGTGGAACGAATGAATGAAGAAAGGTAAACAAAACAAATCTACAGTGCAAATGTGTGTGGAAAGCATTGAGAGAAAAACTAAGGAAAGTACGATTGGATCAAGTAAATATGTTAAAAGAAAGAAATGAAAAAAGTAAAAAGAACGTAGGAGCTTTAAGAGAAAATGTAAGGAAATATAAAAGCCAAAAATATGTATGTCGCGATGTTCGGCGTTCTCTCCTATTTGCGTACACCAACAGGGATATGGCATAACGGTACGTACGAGTATGTCACAATGTTGATTCGGTTCATATGATGGCGAATGTTTTGAAGGCGTTCCATCCTTCATTCTCAGGGCGATATCAAAATGCATTTTTTAATATTTTTTTATATCACCCGAAAGTACGAGTACATTAAAAATTTCGGACATCATTGAAGTTAAGTAGACACGGCAACATCTATGAAAAATAATTCAATATATTATTATATTTTCATGTTAGTGAAAACATTATTTAATTTCGAGATTTCCACCAAAAATATCTAGAAATATATTTTAATCCTACTTTATATGAACATAATTGAATTTTCTTGGAAAAAAATGTGTTTCCAAAAGGAATTGAGTTCTATGAAATTCTCGTTTAACGTCGAGAAGTTTTGCATTGGCAATCAGTAAAATTTTTTTTGTGTTTTGTTCAACCCAAACTATCGGCGCTTGCTTCACAAGATTCAATAACAATCGACACAAAGCCGCGGAATGAGCGAATCGGCACACACAAAGAGCGATCTTATTAGATCTCAGATCAAAGCTGAAAACGTTATTAATTTGTAAGGGTTTGTTCCTCCCACAACACAGATTGCGTTGTGTGTTGTATGGTAGTTCTTGATGACTGCTCGCGACAGCACATAGCGTTATTGTTACAATGTTACAAACGCTGAGAATGAATTTTTTTGGTTCGTGAACGATAAAGACGTATTGTGGTTTAATCGTTTTTATTTCTGTTACTTAAATTAATTAAAATGAAGTGGTTTTTTTTTTAAATAAAAAAATAACATTGAAATTTAATTAATGTAACATTTGTTACTCCAAAGAAAAAATTTCAAGAAGTTTAAAGTACTTGTTCTCCGCCAGAGATTTATTAAATCACTTTATATATTTCATATTAATCATCTTCCAATGAATACGTTTTGTATTGTGCAGTCATATAATAAAATGTGACGCATTGAATCAGATTCTAGTCCTATGCGTTCAGATATACATGCGAATATGCAATTTCTGACGCCAAAATGTAAAACACATTCATCAGGAAGTGAGGATTTTTATAATGTCACGCCTTCAAGTTTTAAAAAAAGAGTGAACCAATGAGGTTCATTGACAGGAAAAGAGCGAGGAGTTTATCAAGATCTTCACATAGGCATCTGAGGGGTTGACTGACGATGCAAATAAAGAATGTATAATAAGGAGTCATTGGACATGATTTTGACATAGTTGTTGAGATAATGATGCGATTGTAAGTGGGTATGATTATACAATAGTTTAGAATGTAAGTGTGTAAAAGGGTGGGAATTTTTGAACTCATTGTTCTTGTATTTAAGATAAACATATAATTTTTTTGATTAACCTTTCCCTTCCTGTGCTAAAATATCCGCGCGTTCCGGTGCTGTGTATTTGATACACACGTAAAAATGAGCGATTTTAAATCGCAAAAATAAGAATATTCATAGCGAATCGCTTAAATTAATTAAATTTGAAGTCAAAAGTGATAATAATTGAAATTTAATTGCTGAAAACATGAAAAAAACATCGGCCAACGTTCATAAAACGGGCGAAGCAACCACCTTAAATAGATGCCTGAAAGCTACTGAAGCGAGCGAACTGAGATTCTATTTCTTGCGTTCCAATATACCGAAGTAGAATAAGAGTGAAACGTGAATAGCGTAATTTCCTCACCCATAGTGGTTTTTTAGAATGAATATATCTACGTCACACACTGGCACACGTTTGATTGTATTGGTGAATTTATTCCCGATTTTCACAAAATATCTCTGATGTGGCCAAAAAGTGCTAATTATTATTAATGTTATTTTTTCATTCAATGCGTAAATGTATTACGGAGGAACACTTAAAATCTGAACCCAGTATTTATTATATTTATAAAGATATTCAAGTTTTTAGAAGCAATGTATACTAGTTACACATCACAGGGAAAAATGGGTTGAGAAATGAAAACATTTCGCCACAGGCCTTACCTAGTAAAGTGCTTCTGTGTCTAAAAAATAGAGGATTTTCAGCATTAATATGTACATGTAGAAGGCTTTTTTAACCTTACGTACTACACATATAACAGACTTAAGTTCCCATTCATCTCTAATTCCTTCATTTCATAATGTGTTATACATTATCAACTAACTCCTTCATTTCATAATGTGTTATACATTATCAACTAATATCTTCATTTCATAATGTGTTATACATTATCAACTAATTCTTTCATTTCATAATGTGTTATATATTATCAACTAATTCCTTCATTTCATAATGTATACATTATCAATTAATTCCTTCATTTCATAATGTGTTATACATTATCAACTAATTCCTTCATTTCATAATGCGTTATACATTATCAACTAATTCTTTCATTTAATAATGTGTTATACATTATCAACTAATTTCTTCATTTCATAATGTGTTATGCATTATCAACTAATTCCTTCATTTCATAATGTGTTATACATTATCAACTCATGTATTTTTTACAGTCCACGTATTTGTACAGCGTTAATTAAGTTTCTTTTGGTATTTTTTCCATGTCCACGTTTCACGTTCAATTCTTATACTATACAGGCCCAAATCATATCTGAGATTCACGAAATTCACGAACATATGCGTGAGCTCATAAACCTCACAAAGACGAACAATCAACCGAACATTTTTTTCATATAAAGAAAAGGAAGGGATGGTAGAGAGAAAATAATAATTAGGAATGAAACACATTATATTAGTGACTATAAATTAAGAGTTTTTTTTAATCGCTTCTTAACGCATGCCAAGGACGTGATGAGCACTACATTGGTTTGTAACTGGCTCCAGAGTCTCTCTGTTTGGACAATAAAGGACGATGTAAAAAAGAAGAGTTATTTAGAGTAAACCAATATAGTAAACCAATTAAATAAACCAATTATAAGAAGTATAGTAAACCAATATAGTAAACCAATTAAATAAACCAATTATAAGAACCAATATAGTAAACCAATTATAAGAAGAGTTATTTAGAGTTATTGGTTTACTATATTCTTTAATTGGAGATACTATATAAAGTTTTCTATCTGTTCTAGGTTTCGTTTAAGGGAGTATTCTACTCTAGGGGCGTGAATTTCGGGCGTTTTTTCTGACTAAATAAAAAAAATATTTTTCGTACACATTTTTCACTGTTTATTGGTGATTTCAGAATGTACAAAAAAAATGTGGAAATTTTTTTTTTAATTCAAGATGTTATCGGCTGTTATATCTTGTCGTAAAAAAAGGGTGAGTTGGTTGACATGAGTTTCTTGATAAAAAATAATGTCGTTATAGTTGGTACCAAGGAGAAAAAAAATCGTAAAATGGCGGCTGTCTGAAAAAAATTCAATGTTTTCAATTTTTTTTTCAAATTTTTTATTTGTTTTAAAAATAGTAAAAAAATAGTTTTGAATTTTCCAAGGCAGGAACGAAACAAAAACATTTATCAACGTTTTATATTAAATTTGAAGGTAATCGGTTATAAAATTTGAGATTTTATGTCGACCAGGTCGAAAAAAGGAGTTTCGAGAAAAACGCGTTTAAAGTTTTGAGATTATTGTTTGAGACATTCCGGTGCAGCATAATTCCTGCCTCATTTATAGCTTTAACTTCGTAAATATTGAGAATTTTAAAATTTCCTTTTGTTAAAATATTTTTAAAAGTCTAAACTTTAAGACTATACAAAAAATAAACATTTTTTCAAATTTCTAGAGAAGAATATCCCATTAATTAAAATTCTATTGAATTAAAAATTTCCAGTTTCATTCTGAAGACGGATTCAACTCATCAGTTTATCAAAAACAATTTGAAAATGTAAACTTTTGAATATTTCTTCAAGACGAAATTTTAATTTAAAGTATCACATACTTATTATCATAGATACAAATGATGTGATGGCTGCAAAAATAGCTGCAGAATCTAAAAGAAAGAGACGATCGCGTCAATCACAACGAGCAAGTGAGATTCCAGAAATATGAAGCGGCACAGTGACAAACCCTGCTTATTCTTCTTCTTCCTCTTGGTTTAGGTCGTATGACCTGTTTGTGACGGTGGGCTGTCCTGGGATGATGAAGTCCAGCTGTCCTTCCACCTTTTCGGCGGCCTTCCTGGTAATCTCCTGCTGTTAGGGTTTTTAGTCTTAGCGATTCTTGCCAGTCTTATATCCTCCATGCGGTCTACATGATCCCTCCAAAAGTGCCTTCTGCTTCTTGCCAACTTCACTATGTCTTCAACACCACAGACAAACTTTATCGTCTTATTTCTGATCCGATCTCTAAGAGTTCTACCTGCGATGGGAGCGTAGGGTTTTCATTTCTGCCACTCTGAGAAGGTGTTTTGTCCTGTTGGTATTGGCTCTCACTTCTATCCCATATGTCATGATGGGACGGGCGCATGTCTTATATCCTGACCTAACAAACCCTGCGTTATACTGAAAAAGAAATTAACTTGGACATTGTTGACGGGTTATTGCTAATATTAATGGCAATTTATTAAACCTAATCTTATCAAATCAGTGACCTGACACGATCTTCATTTATTACAAAACTTTAAATCATTATAACTAACAATAATTTAAGTGTGAAATTTGTCAAACAAAATTACTTAGGCAAAATTTCAAATTACGGATTACGTCTTGCCGCTGCGGACAAGACAACCAGAATCCCTTGTGATTATTCGACGATTTATATTCCTGGATTGTTTTCTCATTAAAACTTTGGAAAATTAATGGAAACTCCTTCCACCCTCGGCGGACCCTGGCGTACCAGTTTATCATATTCTATGGTCACCTGACCCCTGTGGCTGTGTTTCTTAGACCGTTTATCGATATAACGTTAAATCAAGTCTTATGAAAAGTTATAACTAAGATTTTTGTAGGGTGTACATATTTTTTTTTATTTAGAGATATTATTACTTTGTAAGTTTCAAACTTTTCTGTAGTAAAAAAAATTTTGTCAGTTACTAGGAATATCGACATAACAGCACATTCTGGCATAAGGGCGTAACATTAAAAGGCTGATTTATTAAGTAAGAAGGAGAAGAGCATGCTGAGATAGTTTTAATATGTGGAAGAAATGAATGAAAACGAATGAATGACGGGCCTTGTAGTCGAGAACACCTTTGCCATTCTAATGTCAATTAAATTGGAAAGCGAGGCTGTGCCGTCGAGTTTTATGTTTTCTTTCTTGTTTCTCCTCTTTAAGTAAGTGAGCCGTTGCACACAAGCAAATTAACCGGCCACACCGCTGTACTGAATCCGATAATGGAGTGAGATGATCGGAGGACACCGACATTTTTTTGTAAAAATAGAAAGAATGCATGCGTCATTAGGGTAGTAGCACAGCGAGGAGTTCGAACCGGCGACCCTTCACACGGAGGTCCAGTACGTTACCGCACTGCCATGTACCTTTAAAAAAATATAAAGTGCAAATATAAGTGTAAGGCGTGGTAGAGGAAGACCTAGGAAAGTGTAGTCGGATCAGGTATATGATATTTTGAAAGAAGGAAATTAATCGTAAGGGTTGTGTGAGCAAGTGTATGAATGTAGAAGAGGCAAAATATATGAGTCGTGATTGGAAAATTTTGCGCTTTCTCCTATTTGCCTACCCCGACAGGAAAACGACGTGATGAAATGTGTATGGTATATAGTCATAGTCATTTTTTATTTACTAAAAATAAACCGTAGACAAACACTTATCCTCTATTTTATCCAGAAACTTGTCCCTTATCATACATCGAGACAAACCAAACAAACAAACCACTCCATAGTCAATAAAGGGTAAAATAAGGCTTTGAGCTAACAAGAGTAAACAATGTTTAGGGTGAAAAATGTGAAATCTATTCAAAGAATGGAGATTCGCGAATAATTTGAGTCCTAAATTCAGATAAATGATTACGCCAACTGAAAAATTCAATAATCAAAATATAGTTTCAGTACATTTCAAATGTTGAATATCATTAGCAATACTTATTTTTGAGGATATCCAAGGGTTTTTATTCTGTAAAAACATTAATGCTATTTCATACTTCACGTGTGCGTAGTCAGCTTGACTATATTATAATTTCGCTGTTTTGTCTCCTTGCTATGTTGTTCATATAAGCGTATTTGAAAATGCACAATATACGCTTTCAAGATTTATTAACTTTCAATAGGGATGTTCTTATAATTGGCATTAATCATAACTGTCTCGAACGAACATTGAATTTATTACCTCTGAGCAAAGGAAGAATATTAAATTATATTAAATACTGGAATAAGTTTCCCCTGCCCTTGAAGAAGCGGGTGAATAATCGTACCTTCAGAAATCGTACCTTCTTAATAGTGTTTTTTTTGTGATTTGGAATCTAATTGGCTTTTTCTCTTTTCGCTTGCTGTGAATCAGGGATTGTGTTTGCATGTTTGTGCGTTCTTATCATTAATTTTTATTTAACTGCATATTTATTTTACTTTACTCTTTTGTATTGTGATTTGTATGTGCGAACATAATTTTCCATTTGTGATTTTATTAAGATTAAATTTGGACTACTGCCAGCTGTTTTCTTTTTTAACTGACAGTTAATCTGAGGTGGGTTTACTTTGTAATTTATTTTTATCAAACACTGTTTATTCCACTTTTTTGTGACGGTATAACCCTACCGGTTTCAAAGCTTTCACTTCATCTTCAGGGGAGCGTAAACAAGACTACCATTCATTAATTTTCTTTTAACACTTACCGCCCTGTGATGGATAGCGAGCGAGTGACCAGAACTTATATTTTCAATTATTGCACTTAATTTATATTATTGCACGTTTTAATACACAATAAAATGATTATTATAGCTAATTACTAAAAATAACCTAGTAGATTTAGAATAGTTTTCATTTAAAACGTACATTTTTCACTGGACGCTTAGCGTCCAGCACCGTGGCTGGCGGATTTTTTTAGCACAGTAAGGCAAGTGTTAAATGTATTTTTCTTTATTTATTTTCTTTATTTCTCTTAAATGTATTTTCTGCTATTTATCTTGAGATACGAGCAAATGTGAGATGTTGGAATGTATTTATATATGTATCATATATGTTGCTATAAAAGAACCCATATTTATTTATTTAAGTTCATTTGAGGTATTTGTGGGTTTACTTTTTTATTTATTTTTTTGACATTTATTAATTTTTTTAACCTACATGTACCTACAAGAATATGGGCTGAACAACTTCTGATGTTCTCGAGACCGGGCTCTCCATATATTGGTGCAGTGTATCTCGGCCGGAGGGATGTTATGAGATGAGCCCAGATACTTTTTGATTCTCTCTCAAATATACTTTCTGCTATTTATCTTGAGATATATGTATGTACGATTTAGGAATGTATTTATATATGTACATACTATGTTGCTATCAATAAACCTATATTTATTTATTTATTTGTATACTTTTTTTAAGTAAAACAATAAATTCTCACTGAAATTGTCCTGAATTGCTTAATTTATTCTATATGCAAGTAGCTTTAGTATATTCTCTCGAAAGGAATGTTTTCCACTGTAAACCAAGAACTTTTTATAATCAACAAAATTCTCCTGTATACAGAATGCATCATCAATAAACGGTAAATTAATTTGCTGAAATTTCCGACAGGTTTTTCCATAGTCTATAAGAGTTTAGCGGATGGTTCTGGTAGGACGTGCTGATGATTTTGATTGTTTGGTATTTAAATAAAATACGTCAATTAGCGATGCGGAAAGAGAGAGTGAATCAATGAATAATAAATAGTGATTAATGATGCTTTATTTATCGGTAAGTAGGTATTTATACATTTCAGAATGGGCGCGGGAGTGCGCCCGCAATATATTTTTATCTCGCTTCTGTGCGTGCAGAGATGGTCGATTGAAATATTGCAGACGTCGCAAATAATATTGTGGGTAGACAATTTGCTGGCGAAAACGGCGAGACAGCGCGATGCGTTCTCTTTCTACTGTGGAATGTGTCGTAAATAGTATTTGTGGGTAAACAATTTCAATGTTTTGGTATGCGACCTTTGGACATATCCAAAGGTCGTTTCGTCGGTCGTTGACCGTGTATGTTGACAATATTCAGCGACGACAGTAGTTCCTACAAGAGTTATTAAATAAAATTGATTGCAGAGTTTATACATACATACATACCATCACATAATTTTCCTTTTAGGGTAGGCAGACATAACAAAGTACCTAATTTTCTTATCACGACAAACGACCTTAGCCTCCTTCACATCTATAGAATTTCTACAATTTCTCAGACTTTCTGTACATCACCGGTACAAAGACTGTAAAATAGGTGGATGGCTGCCGCTTAATACTCGGAGATTTCGGTTTACTTTATGTTTTTCCGGTGCAAAGTAGCAAGGTGAAAAGATTCCTCTTTACCAAGTAGAAGTTGGTCGTAAGTAATAATACATAGACGTTCTAGAAACTGAGAATATATTTTTAGTGATTGATAACTTGTTTGGAGTTTCGGTCCGATGGTAGGACACCTTACTCCTTCATCGGATAAGTTCTGACTGTTTTGATATTTTGGAAATTTTGGATCTTTTTAGGAGTCGGGAAAGGATAGGTTTGTGGTAAATGTTTTGATTTTATGAATGATTATGAGAAATTATAAAACGATTAAATACATAAATAAATGTGATAGTATTATATATACATAATATTACATAAGAATATACATTTAGTTGTGTCGTCACACACGAATATATTGAATGGGTGAAAAATAATGGTTATGAATAAAATATAGTACGAAAGTGAATATAGTATGTAAATATATATAGGTAATTAAGTGGATAAGGAGACGTGTGTGACTTGTATAAATATATTAAAAATGTAAAAAATGTTTATTGAAGGTGGTAAATGCGGTTGCCTAAGGGGGTAAACTGTCTTGCGGAGGAGCTGTCGATGTAGGGGAATCCAGAGTGACGATCGGTGGGTCATTTGGGGGGATGATTACGGTTAAGGAGTGGGGGTTCGGAGGGGCGTTTCGTAATATTGATTTCGGGCGAGTGTGTCTGAATCTGGTGTTGGCGCTGTAGTTATCTAAGGATTTTATGATTGGGTTGGGATGACAGGATACGGAGCTGTAAAACCTCTCGGCCAGAGCGCGCATATGTTCGGGGATGGTATGTAGTTTGATATCCGCGTGGAGTCTAGAGTTACGTACTATGTAGGGTGCTTTTAAGATTATGCGGAGGGCTTTGTTTTGAATGACTTGAATGTGATGTAGAGTTGATTTCTTCGCGTGGCCCCAGACCGGAAGGGCGTAAGTCAGTTGAGGTCTGATGATCGCTTTATAGAGATGGAGTTTAGTGCGCGGGCTCAGTTTGCTGTGTTTGCAGATCAAGGGATATAATGATTTGAGTGTTCCGTGAGCTTTTGATTTAATATTATGGGCGTGTTTGTACCACGAGAGTTTACTATCCAAGGTGAGGCCTAAGTATTTCACGTGTTTCGTCCATGGTACGCTCTGGCCGAAGAGTTTGAGAGTTCTGACGGGTTCGATATATCTGCGTGAGAAGCGGACAGCTGTGCTTTTGGAAGGATTTATTTTGATCTTCCATTTGGTGCACCAGTGCTCCAAAATGGGAATGAAGTCTTGCAGTCTATCGTGGGAATCGGACTCATATTTCGATGAAGAGAGAAAGGCTGTGTCGTCAGCGTATTGCGCGGTGATACAATGTGTGCGTGAAAATTGAGGCATATCGCTCGTGTATATGTTATACAGGATAGGGGACAGCAGTGCACCTTGGGGTACTCCTGCCAGAATGGGGCGTGGGGATGAGTTTATGCCGTCTATTTTGACGGAGAAGGAGCGATTTTCGAGGAATGATGCGATGATTTGCACTAGTCTGAGGGGAATACCTGACTTGTGCAGTTTGAATATGAGTCCGTTATGCCAGACTGTGTCGAAGGCTTTCGCCACGTCTAGTGAAAGGAGGGTCGTGAGGCCTTTGGCTCTGAAGGATTTGATTATGTGTTCTACAACGCGAAGAAGCTGATGGCTGGTAGAGTGTAATGGCCTAAATCCGTGTTGCGAATCTGGGATGATGTTGCGTGAGTAAGTTTCGGTGGAGAGACGTTCGAGGATTAATTTCTCGAGCACTTTACCTAGAGTCGGGAGCAGGCTGATCGGTCTGTGATTTTCGGGGATAATGTGGCTTTTACCCGGTTTGGGGAACATGATGACGTCGGCGTTTTTGAAAGGGGTCGGAAAGAATTTATGTCGAAGGCAGGCATTGTAGATGGCAGTAAGGGCGTAAATGGCTTTTTTCGGGAGTTTTTTCAAGGTGAGATTATTGATTTTATCGGGGCCGGGTGCTTTTTTATTAATGAGATTTTTAATGATAGATTGTATTTCTATCGGTGAGAAGAAGTCTGTGGTGGGGGGGGTTTGCTCATTTAATATGTCGACGACTGCATTGTCGACCATTATTGAGTGAGAGGGGTCAGAGAGGTCTGCATTAGGCGAGAATATGTTTGCTAGAGAGTCAGCAAAGGTCTCTGCGCGGTCGCGAGCAGAGAAAACGGGGCCATTTGGTCCTTGAAGAGAGCTGGGTCGGGAGGGCGTTTTTCTAAGGCTACGCGTTAGTTTCCATTTGAGTCCATCATTATATTCGAGGGACTCGACGAAGTCTGACCATTTGTCATTGCGGAGTTGCTGTAGGAGGTGTTTAATTTTTTTGGCTAATCTGTTGTAGTCGGTCTTGTAAGAGGGGACAGCTGTGTTTTGCCACAGTTTTCTGGTTTTGTTTTTTTCCATAATCAGTATTTTGATATGTGGAGGAAGGGGAAGTTCGGGTTTATCGGCTGGTCTCTCTTTTGAAGAGGATGTGAGAGCGGATTTGATGGTGGCTGTGAAGTCATTTATAGCGGCGTCTATGGAGTTCGTGTCGGGGAAAGTTGTCGGTATTTTGATGCTGCTGTCGACGTTAATGGCGAAATCACTCCACGAGGTGATGTGTCGCGGAGGGGCTGTGGGCGAGAGGGGTGGGAAGCCATCCGTCAATTGAAGTAATACCGGGTAGTGATCGGATTGAAGCTGGTGAACAGTCGTGAGATCTGTTTGATAGGGAATGTCGTTATGGACAATGATGTCGATGACATCGGGGCGATGGCTGTCTATTAGTGGATAGAGGGTGGGAGACGTGGGTCCTTCCACGAAGTATCTTTTGCGGGAGGAAATTTCATCAAGTATATTGCCGTGAGTGTTGGGAGTGCGGCTGTGCCAGAAGTGGTGTTTAGCATTAAGATCTCCCGCCATGATGGTGGGGATATTGTCTGCGAGAAATGAGTCCAGTTCAGACTCGACAAGTGGGGAGGTAGGTGGAAGATAAGTCGCGCAAAGTTTAAGGGGGCCGTGGTTGGCGGTGTTCACCACTACGCATGTGGATTCTATGTTAACGGTGGAAGGGGAGGGGATGTGGCAGTGGTCTATTGTGCTTTTGATGAGAGTTGCGGTGCCGCCTTTTCTGCCGATGAGGCGGTCGTCTCTGTAGCAGTAGTAGTTACGGATGCTGTAACGGTAGCTCGGTTTGAGATGCGTTTCCGTTATCAGCAACACGTCCAGGTTGTGCTCGAGGAGGAAATCCTCGACCTCGTGTTTGTGTGTTCTGAGGGAACCGTTTGCGTTCCAGAACGCGGTGGATATGTGTGATGGTTTATAGGTGCGAGCCATGTTCTTGGATGTAGTTGAGGAGATTCATGGCTTCGGTGATGGCTGATTTTAAATTGTTCAGAATGAGATCGCGATTTGGGGGGGGGGCGACGGGCGAAGTGTAATTTTGAGGTGTAGATGACGATAATAGGGGGCGGCGAGTTGCGATGTTCGCATATGACGCGAAGGAAGTGACCGGTTTCGATGCACTCTGGGGGGCGTTGGGGAATCGCCGTGTGGCGTTGTTTGCCGAGGGGGCGTTCGAAAGGGGGCGTTCGGGGGCGTTGGTAGAGGGGCGTTGGTAGATGCCATCCATGAGGGGGCGTAAGGGCTGCGGGGTCTGGAAGTGGTGTTGGGGAGCGATTGAAGGGAGGTTGCTCTTAGGGAAGCGTGGGCAGCCTCTGAAGTTGGCCGTGTGTGGGCCTCCGCAGTTACAGCAGGTGGCGGGAGTGTCCGCGGACTTCCTGCATTCGGATGTGTGATGGGTTCTACCGCATTTCACACAGTTGGCTGGGGCGTGGCAGTTGCCGGCGGAATGGGCGAACTGTTGGCATCGATGACACTGGCCCATGCCTTTGCGCTTGTTCAGCTCCTCCACTGTGACTCGAATATCGAGTACACCGTGGAGTTCGGTGAAGATGCGCTTTGCGGCAGAGTCCCGTGTCATCTTCACGATGACCATGGGGAGTTCCACTCGATTACGGTTTTTCATGCGGTACACGTTCTGTACCGGGTAATCGAGGGATTTGAGCTCTGTCATTATGTCCTCGACGCTGATAGGGGTCGGTAGGCCACGAATGACGGCTAACAGGGGCTTCTCGTTCTCCAGGTGGAAGGAGTGGTATGGGATGGCGAGAGAGTCGGTGATGTGGACGAGGGAGCGGTAAGCCTCGACGGTTTCAGTGGAGATTTTTAAATCTCCGTTGGGCTGAACCTTCGAGGTGAAGTTGATGTTTTGGGACCTGAGTTTGGCTCTCAGGTCTCCGTATTTGTCGGAATTGTGAAGAACGATGGGGGGGATGCGGTCTTTTTTGACCGGAAGTAGAGGTCGTACGACTGTAATTGAAGGTGGGGCGGGAGCAGCGGGAAGAGGAGGGCTGAGTGGGCCTCTCATCCTTTTGTTTGTTTGGGTCGCGGTGGCATCATCTGGTTTCGGGTTAGACTGGGGACGAACGAGGGGGGGGCTTACTTGAGATTGGAGAGCCCTTTTTCGATTTTTGGCAAAAGATTGCCACTCCATATCTGGAGTATCAGGGATGGTGATTGTTGGTGGGGGATCCATAGTGACAGAGGAGCGCGGCGGTGTTGGGAGTGAGACAGTTGGCGAGACAGTGGGTGAAACTGGTGAGGGGTTTATGGCCGAGATCGAGGCCTCACCTTTTTTGACGAGCTCGCGAAGAAGTTTCATTAACTTCATCGTAACTCTTTTGGATGTGTTCTCCATATTGAAGAGCTCGATGGCTTCCTCGAAAGTGGAGATGGTTAAATCAGGGGATGTTGAGCGGACCGGAGACATAGCGGGCGATGGTGTAGGCGAGGCCACAGGGACGAAAGCGGGTGTTACTGGTGAAGTTTTTCTGACGATGATACGTGGGGTTGTGATGAAGAAGTCCGACTTGGCGGACTTGACGGGCTTGATGGGCTTGATGGGCTTGACGGTCTTCATGGTTGTTTAGGCGGAAAAACCAGTAAAAGAAGAATAACGGTAGAAGTAAATGTAAATGTATAAGTGGCTGTGGAGAAAGTATAGGTTAGTTATAATAATAATAAGAGAGATGAACAAATAAATAAATGATAGATAAGGTTATGAAGGGTGATGTGAATGAATGAATGAAGTATGGGATGAAGATAGGATGGGAAGAGTTGCCGACCTTATTCAGATTTGCAACTCCGCCCGAGGAGTGGAAAGGAGTGAGAAGGACAGAACAGTCAGTAGCTTACTTGACGAAGAAGAAGACGACTGGCATGGACCGGAACTCGAAACAAATTATTTCACTTGTAACTTTTTTGGAGGCCTGCTCCTTAAACAACGCGAACAAAGTTTAACACTGTTGCCGTGGTGAGGAGATTGTTCTTGCGCATGCGCGGATTGATGACGTCACTTTTGGCGTGACGGGCGTGAGCGATATGCAAAGCTTCGGTGGAGGTGGTACTGATTGCGACTGCGCGCGAGCACTTGTACGGTGACAAACGGCGTAAGCGACCTGCTAGCGACACAATTGACGGGTCTCTGACTGAGACGGATATCTATCGGAACGAACTGTGGAGAGAGCGCGTATGTTTGCGGGTAAAGGCGACTACTCCAGAGCAGGTCCGTGACTGGAATGTGATATATATATATTTTTACGTTTTACGCTCCTTATGTGTAGCCCATCGCTCATCGTAAGCTCCTATTTTCGCCCGTGTATGCCGTCATGGCTTACGAGATACTATGTATCTCGCGCGTTTTTCGCTTGCATGGGCCGGCCGACTTTTGATAGTAGCTATTGCGAAACCCACGCATTAGGAACATTTCATTACAATAGGTACACAGCAAGTAAATTTTCACATATCAAACAAAACAAGAGAATATAAACAAATCATATTTTTTTAGGTGACGCATACGTTCGATACACTTTCTACGTTTCTTTTTCCAAAATGTCATTCTCTTGATTCAACCATATTTTCCTTGATCTTCTTTTTACACGTTTTCTACTCACATTTGCACGATATGTTTGTTTTATTTGTATTTCTTCTTTCATTCGTTTCGCTTGAACTTAAACGCATCTTCTCGCAGTTTTTCTGCCCCGAATTCTTCCCAGCAATATCAGTTGAAGGATCTCATACTTTTCTCCTCGCATTATATGTCAAAAGTATTTGAACTTTCTCCTTTTGATGCTGGATAATACTTCTTTACAGTCTGTTTGACAAGAACGTGTACGACGAAACCCGAAAAACTACATTAAAAAAAATACACACATACTACATGATATAAACCGTGATGCTTTATTATTAATAAGTTGTCTAGTCACCTCCACTAGTTATAATTGTCCGGTATCTCCGAGGCATACTTTCCACTAATTTTATAGCATAATCTAGGGGCAAAGACTTCCATATAAATCAAATCTGTCGAAATAATTGCTTGACGTTCCATATATTTTTCCCTCGGAGCTTGAACATCACGAGTGCCCAAACATTTTCTATGGGATTTGCATCTGGTGACTGTGACGGCCAATCCATTACGTCAATGTCATTTTCCCGACTCCGATCTTTTGGATCATCGTCCTCTTGCAATAACAAATTTTCATGTTTTCTTATAAACCACTTTTGGGAAGATGGTAATAAAGCCCTCTGATATATTTTAACCATTTTGGCAGCGTTAAAATTATTTGTGAAGATGTGCAAAGTGCCCAATCCCTGCTTTGAGAAATAGCCCAAGACGTGGACTTTTACCGGATGTTTAATGGTTCGCTGGATGAGTCTATGGGTGCGGGTACACCAGATATGAATAATGGAAAAACGTGCCCAACAAGAAGCTTCTTCCGAAAAAAATATGTTGTCCCAAACGCGATCCAAATTTTCTTTCACCCAAGTGAAACTTCGACTTGTTTTTCGGACTGTTACGGTTTCTTCGGCGTGCTTCGAAATTTCATTCCATGAGCTAGTAAACGTCTTATAGTATCACATGACACAATTAGATCATTTTCACGCAAAATCGTCTGTCCGCTACGCAATGATAGACGAGGATTCTTCTCAAATACCCGTAAAATCACTATTCTCTTTTTTGTCGTTTTCTGTGCAGTGCCACGCGTTTCGCTTAAAACCATCTCAGCCTTCTTTTCTTTGTCGAAATAAAAAGTACTATAAAAAACCCTCGATCAATAGACCAGTCTGGGGTTGAAACCATTGAGTAATATTTAATAACTATTATAGAAAAATAAAAGGTTTGTGAGTCCCGCCGAGCGTGTTTCCGCCCCCCTGTGCTGAGATGTTGCCAAATCACGCTCTATGCCATCTGCTTGGCGACAGAACCGAGAATAATTAAATTTGAAACAATCCCTGCATACAGACACATACACTAACCATTGTACCATGTCTCCTTCGTCCATCTATTCAAGTAAGACCATCTATTCAAATAAATCTAAGCAGCAAGAGAGCTATTTAGTTTTGGTATTGTACGTGGAACCACGATTTATTGGATCTCGTCAAGAGTTTAATCACTTTTTTTAACTATAGATTAGTTTTATTACATTTCTGTAAATTAAAGTTAATAATGATGTTTTATACTTAATTAATTCGTATCGATCCCATTAATTGAACCTTCGGACGTGGTTGGTTAGTGGAGTAACGAACTAATTTTTTAATTAAATATTCTTAAATGGAGTTACATAAAGTAAACGCTGAAATCTATAAAAACTTATTTTAGATACTTCACTTCTCATTGAATTATACGTATATTACACTTTATTTTTATACAACCTAACTTGGTGCACTTATTGTAATGCGGCAATCTCTTTCAACCAACCAGATAAATGTTAAAGAAGCCTTGAGTGAACGTGACTGGAATCTATTTCAATCTCTTTCAACCAACCAGATAAAAGAAGCCTTAAGTGAACGTGACTGGAATCCTTATAAAAAATCTGGGTTCCAACCGGAATCAAACCTACAACCCCGGGTCGGGAGACATGCGACTAACTAACTATGCCACAGAGGTCATGGAAATACACCGATTTCAATTATTTTGTTATATTTGAAACCGCTAACTTACATTCTGTACAATACATTTGCATCAAAAACTAATTTTATTCTTCTTCTTCTTCAACTTTCTGTAGACTCAAAAGTCTGTTATTACAGGATTATCCTCTTGTTATGCTGAGCTTCAGCTATCTCTCCATCGTTTCGGGGACCTCCCTTGTGGACGCCGTCAATCTGACCACATCTTTGACCTCACAGACCTCTCGATTTGTGGTGTTCCTTATACGATCACGCAAAGTATTTCCCAGCAATAGCACGTTATCAATTTTATAATAAAAATCACATGCCAATACCACCCGAAAAATAGCACGCGAAACATTTTCAAAACTATTTTTTTTTAATTATTATGGGGACAGGACATTTAAATGCATTAAATAAAGATTATTAACATACGTACAATATAAAAGCGAGTGGGAGAAATGTGAGATAACCTGAATTAACTATTTATTTATCAAATGTACAAATTTCTTATAAAATTAAAAAAAAGCTAATTTCATCATGGTATTTTTGCTGGTATCGTATTGAAATGCATAATCTTACTGTTGCTGAGAAGGAAAATCAAAATTAAACACTTTGTTCCCTCCGCCTATCCCGTAAGTGACAATGGCTTGATGATTATTTTTTTTTAAATACGATATACGAAAATATCATCGCATTTGATGATCCACATGGCCTAGTTAGTGAGACGCTTTTCTTTGAACCTGGGGGTAACGGGTTCGATTTTTGCTGGTACCCGAATTTTAAAATTCCAGTCTTGTTATCAGTTAAGGCGTATTTAAACACCTTTCTGATTGGTCGGAAGAGATTGTCCGACAACATATCATCCAGGTTGTTCTTTACAATACGAAGGAAGTGTGGAACAACGTTTCAAGATTCATTATATATGGTAGAAATATCCCTTCCTCCTAATTTTCTACAAATGCCTTCCTCATCCTTGAACGAATTCATTTCTTCTAGTTCTACCACTATTGATAAAGATTAATCATTTGTTTATTTTTTGGTGAAATCCGCTATAGATTAAAACAATTTGACGTATCCAAGATGAGCTGATTTGCTGGAAGAAATTGCTGTATAGCAATAAGTCCACCAGATGTACCATGTTTAATGATGAACACAAATGAGTGAAAATAAATAAATATAATACATAATAAATCTTGAATATGAAATCTTTGTCAAGGGTAGTGCGAAAACGAAATTAAAGGGCAAGTAACAAAACATGTTCACCTTCCCTAGAGTTAAAAAATCTTTTGCCCAAAGGCAATATATCTATTTGGCTCCCATGACATACAATGGGGTGCCGAATTCAATAAAGGCAAAAGAAGAAACACAATTTAGGCAGTCAATCGGAGCGTGGTTGTTATTGCGACAGGAGTTTGAATACTTGGACTTGCAAGAGGAATTACTTGTAGCAAAGGTTTGCGTGAGCTCTTGAGTACATACCATCTTGAGTGTGGTATTTTTAAATGATTATGTGCGGTATATTGTAAGATGAACGTTTTGGTATATCTTGAGTGATGGAGTGTGAGGGTTTTGATTCGCGTGATGTATACATATGTAATTGAGTGTCACTGTTTATCAGGTTGATGAGAATGTGCAACAAGGTTTTAAATCACGCTATATGTCTTCAGTGAGATACAGGCAAAAGCCTAGTTTACTGGGGACACGACAAATGAAAGTCAACAAATCCAGATCCATTAAAATTGTGTGTCCAAATTAAATTAACTGTGTATTTCTTGTCATGTGTAAAATAAAAACAAAAAAAATACTTAAAACACAATGTCAATAAAATATTGAATAACCAGGCTTTAAGTCAAGACCCTAGATTGAGATAATGCCGGAGAAAGATGTACTAGAATTCACCATTGTTCACGAAATATGAGATGAATTAATTAACACTTTGAACGAAAACGTGTCTTCAGATATACTCGTATATCATGTCTTCATAATAACAAAATATTTTCCAAATAAGTAGCTATAATATTATAAAATACAGATGTTAGAGATTTTCTCTCAGTTCTTCTCTTTTTCCCCATTTCCTGGAAACCATCAGAAGTACCAACAAGTACGTGTCCACGGAGAAAAGTGAGACGGCCCACCTCCAGTCACCCCCTCCCCCCTTTTTCGTTTAGGGGTGGTGGGAGCGAAAGCGGCCCGGAGGACCCTCTTTCCCTTTTCAAATGAAATTCGTTCAACCCGGAATAAGGTAACAATATTTTTATTTCGAATGGTCCTTATTTTTCGTGGATAACATTCATTTTGGTCGTGGTTAACATCATTAAGATAACACCCAATGAGCGCATAAATAAATTGAGTCAAATAAATCATTTCTCCATTAACAATAGGTTAAATGAAAAAAATGAGGAGGGATACGTGCAGATAAGAAAATTACTTCGGGTAACTTTTAAATCTAATATTAACTAAACCAGTTTAGGGACTTGAGTTTCGCATAGAAGGATGAGGGTTGTTTGAATAAAAGTCGTCGAGATCGGAATAAGTAAAGAGAAAGTTTATTGTAAGCGTCTGTATTTATAATGTATAGAACGGCGCAGAACATGTCGATGTCTTGCTTCCGCTGGACACATGTTTATTGTTGCACGTTCTATATACATTTCATACTACGGTCTGCAGGAGAGTCAAGAGATATATCGGTATCTCGCTCTTCGCTACTAGTGAGTTCAATGACCGCGCGGGTGACCTTCGCTTGGCGCCGCCTCGCACTCGCCACTTGCGAGTTCAATGACCGCGCGGGCAAGGGTCGCCTCAATGGGTTCAGTGACCGCACGCACGGTCGCTACACCAGGTATGATTAAAACTAACTAGGCGATTTTTTTAGATTTATTATCGATATCCATGCCCCTGTCTTCATTAAATGAAAACAATATTTGATAAAAGTACCAACAATTAAAATCAATAATAAATCTAAAGGAAAATAGTTATTAGGGTGGGTATACACTATGGAAGTTAAGGGATGAGTAATATTTTTAGATAAATAAGGCTTCTATAGTTTTTTTTTCTTAATTATCGATAAGGATGAAGCACATCTGAGCTAAGCAAATGATTTCAAAGCCAAGTCGAGTGAACCACAAAAGATGATTTGTAGAATTATACATATTTGCTATGCGTTTGGTATATAAAAGTATCTACGTCACCAGATCGGAGAGAAAATCCATGTTCAGAATGAAAATTGGATTTTTCAAGCATATACTGAGGGCAGCTTGGATATTGGAATGAATTCGTTGTTATTGTTGGGTCAAATATTCGAGAATCCTCTCATTTCATCTTCAATCACTCAGCTACTCTTCCGCGTCGATCATGTGATATTTTGTTAGAGAAAAGCTCGATCCTGGAAGCGCACTCCCTCCCGTAGACATCACAGAAATGTAGATATTCTGTATTTTTTGTCCCGTTCTGAAGACAAAAAAAAAGCAAATTAAATTAAACGATTGATATGTAAAAGTTTTTTCAAATTGAGCGGTTTTTTTTATTCTTGAATAAAACACAGATGACGTCGCGAACTTGCCTGGATCTTGTAACATTTGAGAAGTGTAATGTAAGACATTTATAAAAATTGAGTCGTATACAATATAACAACGCGTTCAAATTGTTGAATTATTTTATGTATTGTAATCTCCGGAAACGGTGATATTAATTGGCCACCAAGATCATGTGATCTGACACCGTTGGACTATTTTCTATGGAATTAAGTGAAAAAGCCAGGTCTTTAAGAATGACGCTCAATCTATTCCTGAGCTGAAGGACGAAATTATTCGCGTTATTGCTGAGTTAGAACCGCAATTATGCAAAATGTCATCGAAAATTTTGACAAAAGAGTGGACATCTGTGGATCTGCAAGAGGTGGACATTTGGCGGATATCGTTTTTTTTTTGTTTAAATGTCATACATTATACTTCAATGAACCAGTCTTTTGAAATCAAAGCAAATTGTGTGTTTTAATCAGGAATAAAAAAAAATTGAATTAAAAAATCCGCTCAATTTGAGAGACCCTTTACATTGTAAATTAAAAAATATGCATTCAATTATAATCAAATATATAAATCAATTACAAGTATAATCAGTTAAAAAAAACTAATTTGTATAGTCCATCAATGTTCCATGTCAGACTGCATGCTTGGTGTTGCCATTCTTAATATCGCTACTAAATGGGTATCAGTTAATCTTGTTGGGTTTTTATAAACATTCAGTATTGAGAAAATATGCTACCTGCAGACCAACTGCCTTAGCCTACTCAGAGATTACTAAATAGACTCCGAGAAGGGGGATTAGACGCAAGGTGAACATATAGAAATGGAGTTTCTTGAACGAAAGTAACATTTAACCTGATTGTGGAGAGATATAGGACTCATTCTAGTTGTCCGAAGATTGGGATTACATGCTCTGGGTAGGGCCTAATTGATACATATTAGGTCCCCACATACGAAACCGGCATTTTGCCGTACTTGCAACTTTGATCTCAAATATCTTCTCTTTGGTTAGGAATTTCAAACTCAAATTTATACAGCTATTTACTCAAGTATTTGTGTTTCGAAAATTATAATTCATTTGTTTTTTCCTCAATTGTTTTTTTTCTTTGCGTCACTCAGTTTACAAAATGGAAAACTTGAAATATCGCGTTATTTACGAGTACGAGTTCCACCGTGGCACCAGTGCTGCAGAAACGGCTCGAAGGATTAATTATGTGTATGGCGACGGTGCCGCAAAAGAAAACACAGTGCGTTTTTGGTTCCAACGTTTTCGTTCTGGAAATTTCGACCTGCAGAACAAGCCCCGTGGACGGCCGGAGACCAAAGTTGATAATGAAGAATTGAAGGCTATTGTGGAAGCGGATCCATCGCAAACCACGTCCGAGTTAGCTGCAGGCTGCGGTGTTAGTGATAAAACTGTTTTAATCCACTTGAAGCAAATTGGGAAGGTGAAAAAGCTTGAAAGGTGGGTACCTCACGAATTGAGTGAAGCAAATCAACAAACGCGCGTTGACTGCTGCGTTGCATTACTCAACCGGCACAATAATGAAGGGATTTTGAATCGAATCATTACCTGTGATAAAAAGTGGATCCTGTATGATAATCGGAAGCGCTCATCGCAATGGCTGAACCCTGCCGAACCAGCCAAACCATGCCCCAAGCGAAAATTGACTCCAAAAAAGTTACTTGTGAGCGTTTGGTGGACTAGTGCTGGTGTCGTTCACTACAGCTTTCTTAAATCTGGCCAGACGATTACGGCAGATGTCTATTGTCAGCAACTGCAAACCATGATGGAAAAGCTAGCTGCTAAACAACCGAGGCTGGTTAATTGCTCTAGGCCACTGCTGCTTCATGATAACGCTAGACCACACACTGCACAACAGACGGCTACCAAATTAGAAGAGCTTCAATTGGAATGTCTAAGACATCCACCGTACTCTCCGGACCTTGCCCCAACAGATTACTATTTTTTTTCGAAATTTGGATAACTTCTTGCAAGGGAAAAAATTCAACTCCGATGGGGCAGTCCAAACCGACTTCAAAGATTTTATTGATTCCCGTCCGAATGGTTTTTTTAGTAAAGGGATCGATGAACTACCTATGAGATGGCAAAAGTGCATAGATAGCAATGGTACATACTTTGATTAAATAAATATATTATATTAAAAAAAAATCAACTTTATGTTCCTCCCAAACAAAACGCCAATTTCACATGTAAGGACCCAATATAATAGGGCGACACCTAACGCATTCTACTGGAGACATGTAGTTTAATTGATGACGAGGACATGGAAATGAATGAATAATTGAGAAAGTTAGTTGAACTCTTCTTTCCTTAGTTTATCAAATCAATATTGTTTTCTGCGTTTAGATTTTATAAAAAATAGGCACACTATATTTCATCTACGCGGCTTACAAAAATTCATCTATGCGTTGTCTGAAAAGAATAAGTTGCCAAACCCGGAGAACTGTTTAAAAATTTAGTCACGAAATCCAACCATTTAAAAAATCTGTTTTATTTAAATCCTCAACAAGTTGAGTTTTAAATAGATATAGTTTTAAGTCAAACATCAAAAGTCATCGCTAATTCTGACGAACGCTTGTGGGTTAGTAGCGTTGGATCGGCGCGCATAGACTCATTGACTTGCTTTTTACTTTGCTATGTTCACGAAGTTCACGGAATTTCAGCGAGGGACCAGTATTTTCAAATCTTTAAACCGACTACTTAGTTAATTTGATGCTAGGCACTGTATAATATTGTGTTATTGGTTCTCAACTTGAAATATTTGACTAACAGTTACGTATGAACTATTGTTTTCGTAAAAAGTACGGACGCAAAACGCGTGATTTAGCCTCGTAAAACGATTGATAAAATTACTAGAACTGATCGAACAAATGACGTGTTTGCGTCCTTTGTCCTTTATGCGTTCTCGTGTAATAAAGGAAATAAAAATGCACATTATCCTGAGCTACACTGCATTTGTTCAATCTTTATTTTGTAACTAATTCATTTTTTTAATAAATTCTGTTATACATTCATATATACCATTACGCCATTTTTCTGTCGGACTAAATAGACAAGATAGAGAAAAATGGGAGGGGAGAGAAAAAGACAGATTAATCTTATTTCTGAAAATCAGCAATTTTCCTTTGAAAATGCTTAATTTAAGATTAATGAGAAAACAGTGTATGTCAAACTTTCGAGGCGAGAGTCACCCTGTACGAAATGCCTCCTTGCATAGTAATTAAGGCCCGGGTGCCGCGGAGGAAACAAGACTTAAAGTTTCCAACATCAGGATTTTCATTTAGTGCTGCAGCACACCCAATACACCACCTTTCTCCACTCCAGCCATCCCCAAGTCCACCTCTTCAAGAGACAGGGGTGGCAAAAGAACGTTGGTATATCGAATGTTTATTAAAGTTACATGCATACCATCATGATATTTTCCGTTTAATTTTTTCTTAATACGTCTTTCCCCTCATCTACACATCACTTTAAACATCATGCCTCACTCGATCTGTTTCTACCAAGATTCCCACTTATTTTCGCACTATAGATGTATTCAAACAGCATGGTCCAGACACTTTTGTTCAAGCCGAGGGTTAAGAGTTCGATTTCAATTTTCAAATTATATTTCATGAGTTATCAAGAATGTCACCTCTTGGCACACGGAACGACCTTATTGAATGAATTTCCCGATATTAATATCTTCCATATCCCAATGAATAAAACTTTCATATCTCAATAAATACACTTTGTAGGCATAACTGAGTCAATATATAGGAAATCATGAGTATCATTGTTCCTATTGGTATTATATTTAGACATGAGTAGCATTGTTCCTATTGGTATTATATTTAGACATAAGTAACATTGTTTTATTTGGTATTATATTTAGACATGAGTAGCATTGTTCCTATTGGTATTATATTTAGACATTAGTAACATTGTTTTTATTGGTATTATATTTAGACATGAGTAGCATTGTTTCTATTGGTTTTATATTTAGACATAAGTAACATTGTTCATATTGGTATTATATTTAGACATGAGTAGCACTGTTTCTATTGGTATTATATTTAGACATAAGTAACATTGTTCCTATTGGTATTATATTAAGACATGAGTAGCATTGTTTCTATTGGTATTATATTAAGACATAAGTAATATTGTTCATATTGGTATTATATTTAGACATGAGTAGCATTGTTTCTATTGGTGTTATTTTTAGATATAAGTAACATTGTTCCTATTGGTATAATATTTAGACATGAGTAGCATTGTTTCTATTGGTATTATATTTAGACATAAGTAACATTGTTCATATTGGTATTATATTTAGAGATGAGTAGCATTGTTTCTATTGGTATTATATTTAGACATAAGTAACATTGTTCCTATTGGTATTATATTTAGAAATGAGTAACATTGTTTTTATTTGTATAATATTTAGACATGAGTAACATTGTTTCTATTGGTATTATATTTAAACATAAGTAACATTGTTCATATTGGTATTATATTTACTTTTCTTATCTTATAGCACAGCGCGGGGTTCGAACCGACGACCTTCCGCACGGAAGTCCAGTCTGTTACCGCGCGGTCATGCACCTCTAGTTAACATACACTACTTAGGGTAGATATATAAAATTTAAACACTAATATCACCTGAACATGTTGGTGGACGTGGTATTATTTTATACGCGCTCTTACTTGTTCAGGCTGGAAACTTTCAACAAAGCGTTATATAAATGAAAATCAAATACGATTTATATTAGTCTAACGTCAATCATTCATTACATATGTACAAACCACAGGATACCCTTCATTATCCTACTAAATACATAAGTCCTTAGTTTGAAATATTCAAAATCAGTTGGGTTGATAAAGAAAAAGAACAATTTGATATAGTTAAAGCATGTATAGGGTCTTTCAAATTAAGCGGTTTTATTTAATTCTTGGATAAAACACAGATGGTGTCACGAACTTGCATGGGTCTTGTGATTTTTGAGAAGTGTAATGTATGATATATATAAAAATCGAGTCGTATATGGCCATCAAGGTCACGTGATCTGACATCGTTGGACTATTTTCTCTGGGATTATTTGAAAAGCCAAGTCTATAAGAATGACCTCCAATAATTCCTGAGCTGAAGGACGAAATTATTCGCGTTATTTGTGAGTTAGAACCGCAATTATACTTCAATGGCTATTAAAAAGCTTTTGAAATCAAAGCAAATTGTGTGTTTTATTCAAGAATTCAAAAAAATTAAATTGATAAAACCACTCAATTTGATTTAACTCCGCCTGTGCCACCTAGGAAGTAAGCACTGCCGGTCCCAAGCCCGGATAAAGCAGTAGGGTTCCCAGGCAAGGTAAGCAGCCTACCTGAGGTAAATACACTGTAAACGCTCACAGAGCAGGATAAGGAGCCTCGGACATCGGACTGATCACGGGCAGGACCAAGTCAGGGAAAAGGAAAAAAACGATTTCAGGAGGACAATCCTGCAGTAACAGACTCTTGAGTCTATAGAAAGTGTAAGAAAAAGAAGAAGAAGAGAAGAAGAAGCTCAATTTAAAAGACATTTTGTAATAGAAGGATTTAATGTTAAACGTGGATCTGAAAGAAAAATAAAGTGAGCTGAAATAATGCAATAGAAATGCGTGCACTGAATTAAATACATGAGGGAACAATATATGAGTGAATACTGAATGAATTGATAAAAGATAAATGTGAAGTTAAGGTTTTTGTATTAAGTAAGACAAATAATATAACTGTAGGATGTTTTGAGCATGTAAAATGAACGAACGAAGAAAGACTGACAACAAAATATATAGTGCAAATGTGAGTGAAAGGCGTTGTAGAAGAAGAACAAGTGGAGTATGGTTGGATCAAGTGGATAATATTTGAAAAGAAGAAAACGTAGATAGTTTAGGTTGAAAAGAAGGAAATGTAGAAAGTAAGACGACCTCTTTGGCCTAACTGGCAAGACGGTTGTCTCTCAGCCCAGAGGTTGCGGGCTCAAATCCCGATGGAACCCAGATTAAAAAAAAAAGAATCCAGTTTTCACTTAAGGCCTCTTTAACACATTTCTGCTTGATTGGAAGAGATTACCACTGATTTAACTGTATACAATGAAAGTGTAAAACAATAAAAAAATGGAAAAATAGTAAAAGCTGTATTGATATAGTGGACGCGGTAGATGTGCGTCGTAATAGAAAATTCTAGCGCTCTCTCCTCTTGACGTGTATTTTACTATTTTCATTTTTCGCTTCCAAATTAACTATTGGTATCAAAAACCTTTTTAGACCTTGTTAAATAGAAGTCATTATAAAACTATGAAAACTAACCACCCCTTCTTTCCACCAGGCCCAACCCTCATCCCCCTGTAGTCTAACTTTACTCTCGACACTTCGCTTAACTTTCGGATCAATATCCACGGAACGTTAACGTAGTTTAAGTCTTTTTAATGCGGGAAACAGACTTAACGGGATCCTTGTTCTGGGGTTTTATTTCATTTTAGCCTGAAAACACTGAAATACAACGCTAAACTGAAACACTTTCAATGGCTGTGCTAAAAATGTCACACAATTAATAGATTCAATAGTTATTTGAACCAAATAAATGGATTCATTAGTTATTTGTGTTAACTTAACGGATTCATTCGTTATTTGAACCAAATAAACGGATTTATTCGTTATTTGAACCAAATTAACGGATTCGTTCTTTATATGAACCAAATTAAAGGATTCATTTTTTATTTAAATAAATGTATTTATTCGTTATTTGAACCAAATCAACGAATTTATTCGTTATTTGAACCAAATTAACGGATTCATTAGTTATATGAACTAAATTAACGTATTCATTTGTTATTTAAACCAATTTAACGGATTCATTAGTTATATGAATCGACTTAACGTTTTCATTCGTTATTTGAACTTAATTTATATAACAATTCACCGTTAAATAATCTTGTGGGTTTTTTGCTAGGTGACAATCTTCATTAACCAACCACGCAAATGTTAGTAAATTAAGTTACACGGTCGCAATGAAGTATTCCAATAATTAATCACTTTTACAAAAATCATTAACAATGTATATTTTATGTACCTACATAGTAAAAATAAAAATGAAGTATCATCAATCAAAGGTAAAGGAAGAGATAGTGGAAATAAAGGAAAAATCAGGAATGAAACACCTAATATCGCTTGAAATTGAGAGTAGTTTTTCAGTAGCTTTTTTAAATAAGCGGCAATGACTGAGCGAGTCATTTGTGGTTTCAAAGTCTCACTGCATGAACAGTAAAGGACGACGTTAATAAAAAAAGGACTTTTACCCCCGAATGTACTGTACTGTATACAAGTAAAATGTAATACAAATACAATTCCATGAGTAGGGAATTATCTTAAAGAATTTATGAAAGATTTCGGCGTTTTTCTTTGTTTTATTGTATTCAATTTTCGTTGTACACAGTACAACCTTGCGGGCGTATTGCCATGTGGCAATCTCTTCTAACCAATCTGAAAGATGTTAAGAAGCCTTTAAGGGAAAACCAGACCGGATTTTTTTTTTTAAATCCGAAGTCCAGTGGGATTTGAGTCCGCAACCTTCGGGCTGGGAGACAGACATATTATGAACTGGACCACGGAGGTCGTCATTGTATCTGGTTGGTTGCAAAATATTGCCACATGGCAAAAAGACCGCTAGGTTATACTGTATATAACGAAAGTGTAATACAACACAATATAGTACAATAACTCGGTATCTGCATAATCTGCAGATTTAAACTTAAACAAAATTTTAGTATAAATCTGCAGATTGTGAATTTAACTAGGTAAAATGTTGCATTTCGCAAATAGAGTAGAATTTCACTATCTAAGAAACCACACCAAATATGTCCATTTAATATGCAAATTCTTCTCGGCAGTAGCAAACTGTTTTGATGAAAATTTAAACGTCCGCCATCTTAGTTCAGGCCAACCGGAATATGATATGCACGTATGAAATCTTAACTGAGTGCTCCAAACCAAAATACTTTGGAAGGATCTGCGCAAAACTCCCGTTCAGGGGTGCTGAACTTGTACTTGGGTATCGAGCATTAGAAATAAATGAATATCGCCGTTTGTACATCGGTCACCACATAAAAACATACGCTCGAAAAATAATCAAGAAACTGGAATATAATATATGCTCGAAATCAAAATAATTTGGAAGGATCTGCGCAAAACTCACGTAGCAGGGGTTTAGAACTTAGAATTAGAAATAAATGAATATTGCCGTTTGTACGTCGGTCACCACATAAAAACATACGCTTGAAAAATAATCAAGAAACTGGAATATAATATATGCTCGAAATCAAAATAATTTGGAAGGATCTGCGCAAAACTCACGTGGAGGGGTTTAAAACTTAGAATTAGAAATAAATGAATAATGCCGTTTGTACGTCGGTCACCGCATAAAAACATATGCTCGAAAAATAATCAAGAAACTGGAATATAAGATGTGCTCGAATCTAAAATAGTTTGCAAAACTCTCGTTCAGGGGTGTAGAACTTTTACTTGGGAATCAAGAATTATAAATAAATGAATATCGCCGTTTGTGCGGCGGTCACCGCGTAAAAACATACGTTCGAAATATAATCAAGAAACTGGAATATAAGATGTGCTCGAAACCAAAAAGAATTCAGAATGATCTGCGCAAAACTTACGTTCAGGGGTGCAGAACTTGTACTTGGGTATTAAGCATTAGAAATAAATGAATATCGTCGCTTGTACGTCGGTCACCGCATAAAAATATGCACTCGAAAAACAATCATGAAACTGGAATATAACATGTGCTCGAATCCAAAATAGTTTGGAAGGATCTGCGCAAAACTTACGTTCAGGGGTGGATAATTTGTACTTGAGAATCAAGAATTAGAAATAAATTAATATCGTTGTTTGTACGTCGGTCACCGCATAAAACCATACTCTCTAAAAATAATAATAATAAACTCTCGTTCAGGGGTGGGTGGGTAACTTAAACATGGAAATTAAGAATACAAATAAATAATTATCGATGTTTGTATGTTGGTCACAGTATAAAATCATACGTTCTAAAACAAAACCAGAAGCTGAAATATGTTATGATATGTGATCCAAGCCACAATAGTTTGAAAAGATTTGCGCAAAACTCTCGTTCAGGGGTGGAAAACTTGTATTTGGAAATAGATCATCAAAAATAAATAATTTGCTTTGTACGTCGGTCACTGTACTAAAACTACACACTCGAAAGAATATTTGTACACATTGATGAGCGTGACCGGGAGACGAAATTGTCTTCGGTCCCACTAATCAAGCTTTCAAGTTTAGAATAACTGAAGTAGGCACAAAAATTGTGGTTCGTCGCTGCACGATTTGATAATACTACCGCACGTGAAGAAACAACTTACCGCACGTATTCGGTGTGTGTGAGTTTTGTTGTTACTTGATGATTTTTTTTACCAGACTAGGATCATTTTTTATAATATTTTTTTTACCATCAGGAATCGAACAAAACCTTACAATTATTTATCTCTTTTATTTTTTTAAAGAATAGATATGACCTAAGGCATAGGCATCCTTATACCCTCGAACACTAGGCGGAAGAAGTACCTGTGTCGTTGGAGGGGAGTAGAACAGCGCGGGGTTCGAACCGACGACCTTCCGCACGGAAGTCCAGTGCGTTACCATGCCGCCATACACCTAAATTTGTTATATTATAAATGTTTTTAACCTTTTGTTAATATATGATACACCTAAAAGGCCTTTGAAAAATATTGCTTTATATGTTTTATTTACCAAAATTGACTAAACAGTTCAATGTACAATTTGCAGGCGTATTGCCAAATTGTTAATTGAATTTAGTTTCCGGTGCTGGGTGAATTTTTTTAAAATTTCGTTTTAGTGTTGGGTTACAGATAGGTATACATATTTAAACTCGATAATGAAAATAAAAAATATTAAAAGTTTAAAGGAGGCATAAATCATATGTTAAGATGATTTATATATTAAAAAATCTAACTTCATCTGCAGCTAGGAGGGGAAAACGAGGACAAACGCTTCATCACTGAAGGGAAATATAACGTTTTAAATAACTTTTTAAAACACGCGATCGACAGATCGAGTCTTATGTTAGTAACCTGCTGGTTTCAGAAGAGTAAAATATCATCACGCCATTTCGCTGTGAGGGTAAACAGAGCGTCACACTGTATCTTGATACTTATCCTTCACCTCTTCCACATTCATACACCTACTCGTACAACTCAATTTTTTCTGACATTTTACGTTCTCATCGTTTAAAATATCATTAATTTGATTCAACTGTACATTCCATTTTTATTATATCATGCCTGCCAATCACATTTACACTTTATTATATTTGTTTTGTTAGTATTTCTTCATTCATTAATTCAACGTGCCTAAACCATCTCAGAGTGATCTTCTTCATCTTACTCAACACATCAGCTTTAAGTTAACATTTCCCTTTAATTTATTCATTCCGTATTCTGTCACACATTGTCATCCCATGTTTTCTCAACAAGAGTAAAAATATTTAATCAAAAAATATTCCGATTTTTAAACATTGCTTTTTGAAATCATTTCACCATTTTTTTTAAAACTACCCATTAAGTAAAACTACAATTAATTTAAAGTTTATAAGAAACTTCCACAATGTATTTCAATAGCTCAGAGGTTTAGAGATTACAAAATCCCAGGGAGAAGGCGAGAGAAAATTGAGCGGGAGCGAGGAGTACACGAAACTATCTATGATGGAGGTCCCCACCTCTCGGGCCGCCCGGTACCTCTGTCTTCCTCCCACCACGACAGCGCTAGCGACCGCGCCTCTCTTAAAAGGAATCAGCAACACCGCGTGACCTAGAAAAACGTGTCTAAAATTTTCGCAGATTTTATTTATTGACTATAAAATACCGCTGATTAGGTCATTTTCATTAATGAAAGCAGTTTTCTGTTCAAAAACCAATGGCCTCTATTATTTATATTTTTTTCTGCCTGGTGGATGTCGCTGCCATTATGGGTAAACAATATTGGAGGTAATTATAACTGTATATTTTAAAACATAAAATAAGTAAAATCTTAACACGTGATCAAATTTCTCTACAAAAAGACAAAAAAATGGAAATGGATATGCCATCAAGTTTTCAACCAATCATTAAAACTTATAAACTATCGGGAATCGAACCGGAAACCTTATAATTACTTATCTCTTCTGGCTTTATATTATATTTTTGTTTCCTTTTAATAATACTTATTGGCTTTATATGTAATAATTTTCATAAGCCTCTTGGCCATATATGTTATACACTAAAAATTAAAAAAAAAGATGTATATACAAAATATTTACAATTTGTTTAAACCCTTTTATGCAAACGCACCTGGCGGATTTCTTGCTTTAAAGTCATTTCTCCCAATTAATCAGGTTTTGTTTTATTAAGGGTCTTTCTAATTGAGCAGTTTTTTTTATTCATTTTTTTAAAATTCTTGAATAAAACACAATTTTATTTGATTTCAAAAAAACTTTTTATTGGTCATTGAAGTATAATGTATGACATTTAAACACAAAAAAACAATATCCGCCAAATGTCCACCTCTTGCAGCTCCACAAATGTTCACTCTTGAGTCAAAAGTTTCGATGACATTTTGGCATAATTGCGGTTCTAACTCACTCATAACGCGAATAATTTCGTCCTTCAGCTCAGGAATTGATCAGGGGTAATTATTATGGTACTGGTTTTTCACGTAACCACAGAGAAAATAGTCCAACGGTGTCAGATCACATGATCTTGGTGGTCAATTAACATCACCGTTTCCGGAGATTACAATAAATAAAATAATTCAACAATTTGAACGCGTTTTTGTATTGTATACGACTTCATTTTTATAAATGTCACACATTACACTTCTCAAATGTCACAAGACTCAGGCAAGTTCACAACGTGATCTGTGTTTTATCCAAGAATTAAAAAAAAACACAATTTGAAAGACCCTTTAGTTATTATTTACTATGTCTTTGATGTACTCGTAGTGTATGAAGAAATATTTAAAAAAAAACAAGAAAAAATAACGAATATAATAATAAACATACATTTATAAACAATTTAAAGGGAGAAAAGTATACATATAGATATAAAAAAACAACCTGTTTCTTAACAGACCGTTCAACGTAAAAAAAAAACTTTCACACGCCATTCACTATCTTGACCTCTAGAGAACACATTTCGGAACATATTTTAATTTTACAAATGACATCAAATTCCCCGGTCCACAAAAAGAAGTAACGGGACATTATACATATATTTCAACATGATCAGGTTAAACCTGCTGGAAAGTAACACAGCAAAATCTTAAAAAAAGATACCAAAACAGGTTAAAGGTATCCTGGAAAGAAAAAACTGGGGTTAAAAAAACAAGTCGCGTGCAGCTTTTTTACTTACGGACCAGGGCCGTATTAGATTCATAATAAAGTTACATTATTTCGGTGATTTTATTTGACTGGTTCAATTTTTTGTTTTGAATATTTTAACATACAATAATATTTTTTTTATCAACCCAGTAATATTATTTACGTCGAAAATTAATTATGTTGATTTTATTTTTACTTTTAAAGAAAAATTGTTTACAGAGTGACATTTTTTTGTTTTTAAGGCCTAAATACAAGAGTTCAGTTATATTTTTAAAACCTCTGTGACTTAGTTGATAAGATGCCTGTCTTCCAGCTCAGAGGTTACGGGTTCGTTTCCCGCTAGAACCCAGTTTTTTAAATATAAAAATAGTTTTCAATATGGTTTTCACTTAGGGTCTCATAAAAAATCTTTCTATATGTACTGGATACAAAAATAAAGTGTTATTCATTATTCGCTCGGGCGCTGTTATAGCTGCCAGGTGAGATTGGTTTAGTAATAAGGATTGAGAGCATTTCGTTACTTATATTTTGTAGATAAAGTACTTCGTTTTATCCACAAAATGGCGTTACGAGAAGCATGCACATATTCATGCGATTTAGTTTAAAATGTACAATCAAAATAAATTTTTTTGTTTCTTGCTGTATTATGGATAGTAAAAAGTAAAAAATAAAATTGATTAAACTGTAATCACTTTATTTGTATTGTATATATTGTATTTGAATCATTAAAAATATGCTTTATCAAATTACAATTGAAAAAAATAAAAATAATTTGACATCCTACTTAAATATACATACTGAAGGTACCTGCTAAATTAACCAATTGTTTTATAAAAGTGATCGATTATGCTATTTTTCCCACTTTAATAAATACTTACCTGATAAGTTTCTTACAAAAATAAAATCAAAGATGCAAAATTATTATTTTTCATATCATTATTAATGAATAAAATTGAATTTAACAAAATGTGTTTTTAACAAATCTCTTAACTAAAATACCGGCCCTGAAAATAACAGGTTTGCATAGAAGGGTTAAGATGCTTTGACCATCAACCCTTTCTTTTCCTATCGAGATATTTTTTACGCACAATTAAAACGTATCTATCATGTTTTACGAGTATACGAGGTAAAGAAATTAATTCGATTATTTGATCTGGTTTTTTAAGATATCTAAAGTAACATGGGAACTTTTTCGACAAGCAGGACAATATAATTAAAAACTTGTCACTTTATAAAAATAAACTGGATGCACTTGATTTCTAGACGAAGGGTAAATCACTTTATAAAAACTTGATTTCTTGGGAACATTTATCGAAAATATTTAAGCAAATAAAACCATGCGATATAAGGGATGGTATTTAAATAATGCTCATTCAATATTAACCAGTTATATGAAATTGAAAGAAAACGAGTAAAATATTTGGTATTTCAATGTTTGATAAAGTAAGAAACTTGGTCGAAACGATAGTCGGCAACCTCCGTGGGATTTATTTAATATTTTTTCTTTACATTGGAGCGCGACTCGGCTCCCAGTAGGTTTATCCAAGCTATTCGACTACTCTGGCTATGTCTATGACAGCTTTAAAAGCGAACTTTATGCTTCCATCTTGTTCTTTCTTATTTTGGTAATTTATGTGACAAATAAATGAAGAAAGATTTAAAAAAAACATACAGTGCAAATGTGAGTGGAAGACGTGGTGGTGGAAGTCCAAATAAAGTGTGATTGAATCAAGTGTATGATATTTTGAAAGAAGAAGTAAGAAACAAAAGAAATCGAAGTAGATGTGTGAGAATTTGTGTGAAGATAGAAAAAGCAAAATACCTGTGTATCAAGATAGGAACGTCTTGCACTTTGTCATCTCTGCCCACCCTAGCAGGGAAATGGCGTGATTATATAGATATGTAAGTTAAAATTAGTTTTTAATTATTTTAAAATTTTCCACAAATTTTCTTGAATACGGCTGTTTTATTATTGAACACGTTTTAGCTCACCCAATCCATTATCAAACGCTCCGGAAGAAGAGCAGCGCATATATTAAAGTCCCTAGTAAGTAACTAAGCCGCTTATATTCGCGATTCTATAATACATTAAAGGTACATCAGAACACGAGAAAGGTGGGGTAAGTAGGAAACTATAGGATAAGTTTCTACTTATTTGTAACTACCTTCATATTGTACTTTGCTAAAAAATAACCGACAAATATGTAAATCATCATGCCGTGTATATATCGGGGTAGGCAGATAATACAGGCTTACAAATTTAATAAACTTACTGAAAACAACAAATTTTACTGAAAACAGCCGCATGTAACATGCAAACATAACTTAACGCCTTTTCCCTGTCCGGGTATACAGAGAGAATGTAGCACTAGACTCTCATATCTCGACAGACATCCTTTGCCACTTTTATACCCGTACACCTTATTTACAAATCCTGCGATTTTATTGCCTTTCTAAGTTTCATTCTTTCAAGATATTCACTTGATCGAATCATACAGTCCTTAGTATTTTTTGTATCACGCCTTCCACTCACATTCGCACTGCAGCGTATTTGTTTTGTTAGTCATCCTTTATTCACTCGTTCTACATGTCCAAACCATATCAGAGGGATCTTCATTCATAGTACATAATGAAATCTGAGATGGTTTGGTATTGAGTTCACACTCATTCCTAATCACTTCATTCTGTATTCTGTCATACATTTTGCACCGTGAATTCTTCTCAGTGTACGTTTTTTTATTCAACACCTTTCAGTGTTTTTTGCGCCTACGTTTTACTCCCATAAATCAAAGTAGCTATACTTGAGAAAATGTAAAATGGTCCCTGTGACATTTGAAATGTCATGTCTCAAAGGGATGGGGTAAAATCGTTTTTTTTTGTACAAATCGAATCGTTTTTTTTATAAATCGAAAAATTGTTTTTCTCTAAACTGACGTTTTAATTCCTAATTTTCATTATACTGACTTTCTAATGTATTGTATGATTTGTATCTATCTTTAAATATGCTCCACTATGAATTTATACCAATTACGAACATTTAATTTTAAGTATCAAAAAATTGAAAATCCAACTATCGTAAACCCAATTATCGAATACCCCATTCCTAGCCAAAGCAGGCTAACGTAGTGACTTTTGACAAACCTCACCAAATATTATTTGATTTTAACAAACTGTCACATTTTTGCTAATTTGTAACGAGATGTATAAATTTGTCATTATTCCTAGTTTTATTAGTCATTATTCCTAGTTTATTTATTAGAATCGAGGCTTACGTTAAAGTTGATAACATAATTAAAATTACTGAACGTCGTTACAAGGTTGTATTGGGGCTAATTTGTGAACTGTCACAGGGGCCATGCTACATGTTCTTAAGTATACTAAAATACTGTTGTGGACCGTATATAACATAAAAGGAAGATACTAATACTTTTAAATTTTTTTTGTAATTTTTTCGCAATATGTGTTTTTCAGGTGTTATATTACAGTTTTTGTTATACTTTACGAGTATATATTGTCGTTGCTGGTCCTTGTCGAGGATCCTCTCGCCATTCGAATGACTAATCAGTTAAAAAGCGAAGCGAATTTTGTTTTCTTGTCAAGTGAATGAGGCGTTGAACACTAGCAAACTCACCACCGGCCTCATCGCTGTACTGAATCCGATGACATGCCGACGTGAGACGAGAGCATGCTAGTATATTTCCCCCCCTCTTTTTTGAGAGATTAGATATGACCAAAGTCATAGGTATCCTTATACTCTCTAATACTAGTACATGTACAAGGTTATTTACAATATAGTTGAAAGTTCCGATATACTGGCTCAAATTAGTTTTCACACTCCTACTAGAAACACAAGAAACCTTTTGCAATTCAAATGTACCAATAGCCATTTGTCAATTGCACTTGTACGATGTAATTCAAAAATCGAGACTTCAACAATTGGGTACCTATATTTTGTCTGATTTGGTGAATATTTTTAATGTAAATGTTGTTGAGTTCAAGAAGGTCTTTTTTCTGCATTTTTTTTATTTAACGTCTTGACCGAAGTTTTATTTTTGTAATTTATCCTATAAACCCCCACTTGAGAGAGATTCTATTGTCTTGTTTTTATTTATTTTTTAATACTTTTTATGTCTTGTATCGTTGAATTCTTCTGTTGTATACTGTTATGTATGTTATATGGTAAGCATCATAACTTGAAAGATGTATAATATATTTTAAGGTTTTTGGAGGGCATTGACAGGTATTCTGTAAATTTCACTGTAAAGGATATTCAAGTGTCGTTATATTGTGTTATTAAATTAATAAGTATTTTTTATGTGTCAATAGTACGAGTAGGTTCGATTCCTAAGTCATAGCGCCCTTAAAGGGTGTCTAGTGTCTAAGCGACGCTGTATAAATAAAATAAAATTTATTACTAATAGTTTTACAGGAGAGGAAAACTAAAGACAGTTTGGCGAGGGGATGGGTATATGAAACGCGCGAATCTAGGCGGTGGGGGTGGAAACCAAAACTGGGATGAGTTCTGCCTTACGTAAAACTAAGATGGCGGATTCTCTCAGGTCGCGCCCCCTACCTCCATCTCTAGTAAAAAAGGGGGGCGGAAGTTCTGAAAAGGGGTGTCATTGGCGGGGGCGGCAGGCGAGGGAGGATTTTGTGTATGTATTTTTGATAAGTTTAGCGCTCGCATAAGGAGGGGGCGGGTTTAGATAGGGGGATAGCAAATTAGAGATGATGATTCCTTGTAGTTGTAAAGCATTATTACAGTTTAAAATAACAAAATAATAATGCAATGAATTTTTAATTTGAATTTGAAAAGTTTAAATTAGATTTATTTATCGAGTTAAAAATTAGATTAGCGAAAGGTATGTTTCGGTTAATTAGGAAAGTAACGGATTTGGGAATTTGTTAGTTCAGCGAAACTTTTAGTTCCATATAAACTAATATTTTTCCTTTGTGACGTATTATTTTTTATGTAACACTGTTTTCTAAATTAATGTACTGTATTACAATTTTGTTGCGAAGTCCAACCTAGAGGGCATATTCCCACGTGGTAATATTTTCCAACCAACCAGAAATAACTTCACCAGATTATAATCCGACTGGAACACTTTTAAAAAAAAATTAGGTACCTACGGAAATCGACCTCACCACCCTCGAGCTGAAAGACAGGCGTCTCACAAGTTAGGCTTCAGAGGTTGTCGGAGGAGATAAATAAATAAAGCTAATGTGACAGCCTTGCTACTAAATTCTTTATTGAAAAATTAACCTAAACTGTGCTTAACCATAATAATAATAAAATGACTATGCAGTGCCGTTAAGTTTTAACGGAATCCACTTAAGGGCACTCCAACGTTCATTCATTCGTTTTAGATGTCCAAACTATTTCAGAGTATTTTTATTTGTCTTAATTGTCACACCGTCAATTTTTCTCGGCTCCTTTCAGTATTTTTCTTTGTCTACGTTTTACTTCCATACACAAAAGATGGTACTAGAATGCTATTATACACTATCATTTTAGCAGTGGGTTTGGTTATACTTGCATATATAGGTACACCCAGCATTTCATTAAATGATTCACCTATGTATTTATTTCGATCTACCTATTTATTTCACACCTGTACTAAATATTATTCGTTTATAAAGATCATGAGTTCTCATTTTTTTTTCGGTCGCAGACCCCTTGAAAAAACTGTCGACCCCCTTGTCATTTACTTTACTTACTCAAATTAATAAGTTTATACAACACTCGATATTAAATATTTCACTAGATAACATACAACGGGTTTTCATGTCCGCACTTGCCTTGATACGTTCGATAGGAGAATGCACAGACATGTTTGAGCTACGTGCATTCTTACGTGTGATTCTTTTAATGACACATTTTACATTTTCGTTCACAAGATTCGTTCTTGATACGTTCGATAGGAGAATGCACAGACATGTTTGAGCTTCATGCATTCTTACGTGTGACTCTTTTAATGACACATTTTACATTTTTGTTCACAAGTTTCGTTCTTAATTAGGTACCTATTGGGATCATAGATATTTTGAAGTAATAAACAAATAGCAGTAGTAAGAGGGTCTGTTTTTGTTGTCGTCGACCCCCAATTTTTTTATTGAAACTATCAACCCCTAGAAAAAGGGGTTGATATCGACCACTTTGGGAACTTTCGATATAGACGTATAATGGTCCCAACTTACATTTTTTTTAGTTTTATGGGAAATATCAAATAAATCTACGTCCAGGTCATACTTCATCGTTTTATTTTTTCTAAATCTTTCTAAACTTAATTTATCCTCAATACTAGATTCTAGTAAAAAATGTTTTTCTAAATTTTTCATTATTCTCAATTCTTCTTTTCTTCATCTTAAGCATTTCATCTTCTTTCAGTCTGCATTATTTTCGAATAACCTGTTATTTTATTGGACCACATATTAATTTTCTACAAATTTTACGCAATGCTCTCATTTTCGCTTAATTTATCTTAACGAAGACCACAAAGATGAAAATAAAACATTTTTTTGTATTTAAAAACATTTATTAAAAAATATAAGTATTAAAAAAAATATTTTAAAAAAATAATTGTATTATATAACACTTTTGTTATTTACAGTACAACAATCTTTTACAACTTATTAGAAATATGTTAAAGATACACAAAGGGAAAATGAGATAGGAATTATTTTTTTTAAATCTGAGATTCAAATCCACAACCCCAGGGTCAAAAGACAAAACGTCTTACCAATTACACTACAAAGATCGTCAATTATTATACAATAGAAATCTCAACATTTTTTTAAACAGGATATTTGTTTAAAAGAAAAAAATAAAATTGTGTTATTTAAAAGAAAAAATCTAAATTTATAATAAACCTTAAATTGTAAGGTTAATAATTTATATATGCTTTATTTAAATCATTGATTTCAGGGCATAAAATTTATTACTTAAATAAATTAATATCAATAAATCAACATACCTACATGTGATTAACTTAATTGCTTAAAAAAAATATTTTATCAGCCTTTTCTGTGAAATAGTTTCAAAATAACCACTGTCAACATTTAAAAATTTCTTATAAGGCATGAGGTAGATCTCTAAAAAATCACAGTGGGGGTGATCAGCATTGAAAAACAATAATCCCTATTTTTTATGGTATTTTTCTATAATTTCTAATTTCATTATGTTTTGCAACAACATCCGATTTATTTTCAAACATGATCAAGTTTTAAAACATGATTATTCATACATTAAATTTTAAATGTGGAAATATTTTTTCGAGCATGTTTAGTAAAATGGCTTCAAAATAACAACTGTCAATGTTTGAATTTTTTTATAAGCATCAGGTATAAAAAAATTATAGTTTGGGTGATCAGCATTGAAAAATAAAAACTCCCCAAAACAAAGTAATTTGTTACCATAATTAAAATATTTATGTTATCATATTTTATAATAGCACACGCACTGAGAAAGTATAAATCATTTGTATATCTTAGTCTTTAAAAAAATGTGCGATTTAATAATGAATGACTTTATTTAACGTAAAATTTTTGAAAACTTATTTAACGCATCATTGCTTTACATTTTGATGGGAGACTGTCTGGTTGTAATATCTTCCAGCCACCAAACAAAACTAAATAAAGGAAATTGTATGGTCGTAAAAATTAATCAAATCAATTGTTTATATAAAATTATGAACAGTATAGTAAAAAGAATAGTGAGATATCATCAATCAAAGGAAAACGGAAGAGTTTGGTGGAGAAGAAAGGAAAATCGAAAATAAAACGCGATACATTACAGACTTGCAGAGTTTTTTCAGTTGCTTTGAAAAATGTACATATTTGTTCTAATAATAAAACCCATTTCACACTACCTTGCATTTGCACCACAAATTCATTAAAATGCACAGATTAATATTTACATGAAACTCTCGAAAAAATAAAGCCTCTTCTTAGAAAGCCTAGAAAAACCACAGAGAAGAGATTACGCTGAAATTCCGTCAGATTTTGCAAAGGCAGTATTTGTGTTTTTGTGACGTCATTCCAACTGGCAAAACCTTAATTTTGCACAAGTTGTGTGCAAAAAAGTAGTGCAGATTAAAATTTCCCTGCGGAGCGATAGCAAACTACATGCTTGAACAAAAAATAAACCCCAACTTAGTTGACTAACAAGAGATTTCGCAATATCGAAAACAATATTCATATAACGTCCTTTGTTGTATGATTAGTAAAAAGTTGACCTTCCAAATCATTGGTCTTATGTGGTTATCCTTTTTTTTATTTTAATAGAATAGATATGACCGAAGTCATATGTATCCTTATACCCTCGAATACTAGCCAGAAATAGCGTCTGTGTCATTCAATGGTAGTAGTACAGTGCTGGGTTCCAACCAGCGACCTTCCGCATGGAAGGAAATCTAGAACATAAAGACCTCTTTTATATGTACCTGGTTTGTTTTGAGAGATTACCACCGGGTAAAGTATCCACCAGGTTAAACTATTTATTTATTTAACACGTTTAGTGCAAATACAATCTGGTGGGCTTATTGTCAGGCGGCAATCTCCTCCAGTCAACCAGACAAAAGTAAATGAAACAAGTTACATGGTCGCATAAATCATTTAAATGACTTTCCATTCCCACGAAATCCATAAACACACACGTGAGCATATGTCCACAAAGACGGACAATCACCCGTACATTCCTTTTCATATAAAGTGAGATATCATCAATCAAAGGAAAAGGAATGGATGGTGGAGAGGAAAGGAAAAGAAAAAAATCACGAATGAAACACGGTGTTGTACTGACTAGAAATTAAAAGTTGTTTCAGTCGCTTCTTAAATAATATTATGGACTATCATAGTCCGGTTCTAATAAATAAATTTTAGTGCCCTATTGACTTTGTTTTTCTATCGCTACACGACGTTCCATACCCCTCTTAACTCTGAGTGCTGAACTGGAAAGGCCAATAAACAAGTTCAGTTTGAGCGTAGCACTAATCCATGATTGGAAAGACGCTAAAATTTTTTGGCGAGATAAGAGGGGGTGGCGGAGCAGTTAAGGATATTATACAATAGATACAGTATGTGAATTTGGCGTCTATTTCTAACATTCAACAAGTTCAATACCTTCTGGTATGAAGTTATATGGTCGTACTTTCGTAGGTTGAAAATAAATCTTAGTCAAAAATTTTGAAGACGCTGTAATTTGTCCAGCTGTTTCTCTGTAACATCCAAATAACAGACTATTTACTCGTACCTTCAACGAAAGTGTAATAATAAAGTCAAAAAAATATTACATATAAATTAATATCACTTAATATCGTTTACTTATTACATGAAAAAATCAAAATTATGTATAAAACATATAATATACGCTAAGGGATTAAATTAAAATATAAGTACGACTCAAATAAATGTAAAAACAAAATTAAAAAATTACAATTATATATTTTATTATAGAAAATGTACTGTAATTTATTTATTTTACTTTACATTTTTGGAACAGGTTTAATCCGATTAACAAGAAACAATCCATATGTAACATAATGATAATAGAAACAATTTAATCATGCCTCACTGTTAAGTAACTTAGTTACATCTACAAAGTTTATTAACTAATATATTTAAGATGTGTACTCTTAAAAAAATCATTAATATATAGATGGGATTATTTAAACAGATAAAGAGTCTCAAAATATTAATTGGGCGTGGAATATCAAAATTCAAAAATGACAATAAAACTTTAGAAACTATTCATGATAGCTGCGGTTAAAAAAATATGATTCAAGTCGTCCTTCGCAAGTCACATTGGCATAAAATATGATTCTAGTAACATTGGTATAAAATATGATTCAAGTCGTCCTTCTCAAGTCACATTGGCATAAAATATGATTCAAGTCGCCCTTCTCAAGTCACATTGGCATAAAATATGATTCAAGTCATCCTTCTCAAGTCACATTGGAATAAAATATGATTGAAGTCGTTCTTCTCAAGTAACATTGGCATAAAATATGATTCAAGTCGTCCTTCTCAAGTAACATTGGAATAAAATATGATTCAAGTCGTCCTTATCAAGTCACATTGGCATAAAATATGATTCAATTCATCCTTCTCAAATCACATTGGCATAAAATATTATTCAACTCGTCCTTCTTAAGTCACATTGGCATAAAATATGATTGAAGTCATCCTTCTCAAGTGACACTGGCATAAAATATGATTCAAGTCATCCTTCTCAAATCACATTGGCATAAAATATAATTGAAGTCGTCCTTCACAAATCACATTGGCATAAAATATGATTCAAGTCGTCCTTCTCAAGTCACATTGGCATAAAATATGATTGAAGTCGTCCTTTACAAGTAACATTGGCATAAAATATGATTCAAGTCGTCCTTCTCAAGTCACATTGGCATAAAATATGATAAAAGTCGTCCTTCTCAAGTCATATTGGCATACAATATGATTCAAGTCATCCTTCTCAAGTCACATTGGCATATACAAGAATTTAAAGCACACATGTTAGATAAATCTACGAAGACTATTATAGTTTATACAAAATCTACTCTAAAGCAATTTAAACTGAGTCGTAATATATTTTCAAAGAAATGGCGTGAAGATCATAGAACTCCATTATTATTTGAACTATCAATATTTTTTTAGTTTTTTATTTGTACATTACAAGAAATTCCATAAATAAACAATTTGCGAAAAAACAACAGGTGATTTCTTTTTTACACAAATTTATTGGATCTGGGTTTGTTGCCTTTCATTTGTCGTGTCCCCAGTAAACTGATCTTTTGGCTGTGTCTCGCTGAGGACAAAATGATGGAAGGAAATACATATTTTCAATGTGACTTTAAGCTGTCTGCCACTTCTTATTGTCGTGTGGTTGCTTCTCTAGATCCTCACTGGCTCGATATGTTTACGCGATCGTCGCTTTCTTTTAGTATCTGCAACTTATTTTCAAGTCATCTTATAATTTTGATCCACAACAAATAAGTCTGTAATACTTTAAATTAAAATGTGTCTTGCAAAAACAATACAAAACTTACATTTAAAGTTATTTTGACAAAAATGTGAATTAAATCTGTTTCAGGAACGAAACTTGAAATCTTGAATAATTTAGAATTAGAATAAAACTTAGAACAGAATATGTAACTTATAACGCCAGGTTGTACTGCATAATAACCTTTCATTGTATACAGTACAACGTGGTGTGCTTATTGCCATATGAAAATATTTTTCAATCAACCATAAAGATGTTAAAGAGAAGTGAAAACTATTATTTTAAAAAAATATTTTTTTTAATCTACTTTCAGCGAGATTTGAACCCGCAACCTCCTGGTTAAGAGATAGACGTCTTACCATCTTTGCCACGGAATAGGTATGTGATAGTGACATGTGAATTTAATAATTGATAGTGACAATCAATAAATGATAGTGACAAATAATTGATAGTGACAATCAATCAATACATTTTTAATCAATAAATGAATTGTAATACAAACATTTGCCAAAGGTTATACCTATGGTATATACAAATTAAAATCTTAAGAACTTATTTTATTTACACTTAACATATATATTATAACTATAAACTAACTTAAATTTAATTTCCTATTTGTAATTTTTATTTTTAATATCCTTAAAATTAAATTTCTTAGAAATAGTTAACACCTAGGTACATACTAACTTATAACTAGATAACAATTCTTACAACTAATTATGTTATTACTTATTATTTAACACATACATGTCCATTCGTTTAGGCTACTTGCATTTTATCACATTCACTCAGACCTTGGTCCTCTCTGCTGATACTGTAAGTGGGCTACTCAGGCAATAAATTATAGAAGAATCATGCATTCTCACTCATTATAAACTGCTTTTTCGTTTAAATATTTATATTTTTTATTAAACGTCAAAGTCACTTATTTTCAATAAATACATTTTGTGTCAGTTATGTTATGTCTTATAATTGTTCAAAAAGTGAGTCGTCAAATAATATTTGTAAAATAAAAATTAAAATGCATTTCTAAGTCGCTATTACTCTTTAAAGCCTTTTTAGCACTTTAAAGTTACTTTTATTTTTCTCAGATATATTTTGTGTTATTTAATTAAATTACCTTTATTATAAGAAATGTTCAAACTGTTTTAAACGAAAGCGAACTTATCTATGTTTTTAGATTACGACACTAGTGATGTTTCGATCCGTGAGAATTTTCTCGCGGAAAATATGATATATTTTATACTCATAATAATTTTTCCCAGCAAAAAGCTCTCCAGTGCTTTTTCGAAATAAAACTTTTACATAGACTTTAATCAAAAGTTCTCCCTTAATATTAAACGTACTTCAGCTCTGATTTATAGACGGTGTTTTTCATGCATATTAAAAACTTTTTCGCAAGTTATTTCGCTTTGTGGGCGATATTTTGCGAAATATTTCACATTACAAGAGGGAATTTTAAATTTTAGGGACGAATTTCTGGATGCTGTTGTTGTTTTTTGTTAGAACGTCGTCTCAAGTCTCAAGCGAGATCTGGACCCTCGTTTATGGAAATGTTTTTACGACCCTCTTTTTTCACATTCACACGTTTTTACAGCCACGCATTTAAACAATCACGTTTTTTTACTATCACTTATCAAATAAATTACAGCATCTTTAAATTTTTTATCTATAAACTGAGAAAGTATCATCATTTCAGAAAGAAATTGATTGGTTGAATAAGAGAAATAGACGCCAAAAAATTATTATCACTATTGTATCGTATCTTTAACTTTTCCGACGCCCCTTCTTATGTCGCCGAAAATATTCAGCGACTTTCCTATCATGAACTTGCGTTTCGCTCAAGCAGAGATTTTTTATTGGCTTGCCCAATTCAGCGCTCTTCATTTTTTACTATAATAGTAGGCTCAAATATCGAGTTAGAGTGTCTTTCAAGAGGGACTCCTCTCGGAACAGCACTGTATAAATTGTCATTTTATTATTATTATTATTATTTATGAGCTCCTATTTTTTTGCCGCGATAATTCAATGTTTGAAATAAGATAATACCATGAAGTTCTGAACACATTCAGATGAATCTACATCTTAAATGATTCCAATTTATTAAATATTCATGTCTTAGTAGTCCATTTCTCAACAGAGTAAACTCAAATGGACCTAATATAAAATTTTATTGTAATTGTAGATATAAGTTATATTTGCAAAAGCTTGATCTAAAAAGGAAACTAATAATATAATCTAAAAACCGTTGTTTTATTAAATTTATAGAGGGTAATTTGAAATAAATTCTGAATAGAGGGTAATTTAAAATAAATTCTGAATAAAGGGTAATTTGAAATAAATTCTGAGTAGAGGGTAATTTGAAATAAATTCTGAATACAGGGTAATTTGAAATAAATTCAAAATAGAGGGTAATTTGAAATAAATTCTGAATAGAGGGTAATTTGAAATAAATTCTGAGCAGAGGGTAATTTGAAATAAATTCTGAATACAGGGTAATTTGAAATAAATTCAAAATAGAGGGTAATTTGAAATAAATTTTGAATAGAGGGTAATTTGAAATAAATTCTGAGCAGAGGGTAATTTGAAATACATTCTGAATAGAGGGTAATTTGAAATAAATTCTGAATAGAGGGTAATTTGAAATAAATTCTGAAAGCCGATAAAGACAACCTTCGTGATATACTTGATAAGATGCTTTACTTCTTACCAATCGTTACGGATCCGAAACCAGTTGTTACTTAGATTTTTTTTAACGGATTCTGGTCTTGTATTCACCTAAGACTTTATTTAACACTTTTCTAGTTCACTGGAATATATTGCTACATGGCAATAAACCTTTCAAATTGTATTGTAAACACCGAAAAAGTTATTCACGATAATAAGGATTTAGAAGTATTTTAATCACTTTGCATTTGATAGCGATAATGTTGCCTCTTATGTTTGAGCAGGTATCTAAATTATTACTACAGAATAATGGCAAAAAATTATAAATCCAATGCATTGTGTTAGGGTTAGATAAACAACCTCCGTCGCCTAGTTGGTAAAATGTTTATCATCCAACCCGAGAAATGCGGTTATGATTCATGTTATTTTCCAATTTTTTTTAAATTGTGAAGTCTGTTTATCCCTAAAAACCTCTTTAAAATCTTGTGTATAAGTTAGAAGAATTTAACCAGATGAAAATAAGTCCATGTGGTTGTAATATACACAGCAAAAATTAAACACAAAACAGTATGGTTTTTAAAAAGCGTAATCATTTGCTATTAAATTATACTCGAAAAGGTGTAATGTACAATAAAAAGGTCAATAATTTACCCTACTAAAAGTTATGATTATTTGACAGCTTCAGAAAATCAAAATGTTAAAATAATTTATGTAACAAAGGTTTCAATTTTTTAACTAAATTATTTCAAGTATTATATGATAGATATACATATAATTATTGTTGAAGTGAAAAAAGTCTGTAAATGTAAGCAGAAAAAGAATCCTAACGTACTTTGAGTATGTTGGTAGATCATCTGTCGTCTTATTCCTCATATCTGAGGATGGCGGCAGTCGTCGATAATCATTTTAATGGTCTCCTTCCATCTGGATCTGTCCCATGTCGATCGGATAGCATTCTATATTAAAGATCCCGTCGCAGTCCTGATCAGGTCACTCGATCTGGTTAGGGTCTTCTTCGAGACATCGTTACTTCAACGCTTCCGACGTCCCCAGGTTAAATGTTGATAGAATGAATTATGAAATTCAAGAGAAATGTGAGATCAAGGGGACAGTTGAGGAAAGGCGAGCAAAACGAAGGTGTCCTATGAGATGGACGAATAAAATAAAGGAGTAAACAGGATCTTTTTTAAATAGTGCATTCAACATTGTCCAGAACTGTGAGGGATGAACGTAGATTATGCGCTGAGTTTCAAGACATAGTAGATGACAACGACGTGAGGAAAACGAAGATGAACTAAGTTAAAGTTTGGTAATAATATTTTTTTAAGTCAATAAATAAATTAACTAACAAACAAAGCTAACATATTATTCGTCTGATTTGATCCAGATATGTTGGTCGCATGCTCACAACCTTTCAATTATTGTTTTTAATTAAAATTGTAAACTAAATAAATAACCTGATTTTTATAAGTAATATTTGTCCTTAAATTGTTGGCAAAGCAAAAAAAATTATTCCCTGTGGCGTTTCAATTTTTCAAAAACAGAGAGATTAAACGTTAACATATAAAAACAGACATAAACTATAATAGATGGAAAATAATTTATATGTATTTCCTTATTTATAACCCTTAAGTTATCAGATACATAACTTAAACTCCTCGTATTTTGAGTTATGGGGTTTACATATAGAATTTCTAAGTTGGTTAATATCTAAGTACTCGTAGGTACTTCATGAAAAGAGGGGGTGTCACATAACAAACACATGCAAATTAACTATTATCTATTCAATTATCTTTCCTTCCCTTCTTCAAAACATGACGAAGACAGTATGTGTCAGGGGCGCATTAGATTTTTATTTATCAGTGTCTATTTATTTATAAAAAAAATTAAAAATACAAAAACACTGTAGAATCGTTAATTTATTTTATTTTTATTTATGTATTTTACACATGGCAATAAATATACATCATCTGTGAAAAAACAACAGGTAATTTAAATTGGACACAATTTTAATGGATCTGGGTTTGTTGCCATTCATTTGTCGTGTCCCCAGTTAACTAGGTTTTCGCCTGTATCTCCCTGAGGGCATATAGCTTGAAAAAATAAATTGATACTTCTTTCCGATTTTTTATTATATAAAATCCCGTTACATATTCTCATCAACCTGACAAAAAGGTGACACTCAATTGCAGATGTATACATCTCCTCACACTTCTCACACTTCATCACTTCAGATAGACCAAAAACATTTATCCCACAATGTACCTCACATAATCATAAAAATAAAAATATATGATAAATGTAAAAAAACACAACACTCAAGAGCTCACACAAACCTTTTCCACAAGTAATTCCTCTTGCAAGCCAAATTAATGAAAATTAACCACCGATCAAACAGTAAAATATTGAAAATATTTTTTTTTACTTAAAAAAATTCGATTGATGCCGAGAAACAATTTTCTTTAAAGAAAAGCAATTATGGAAATTAATTTGTATAAACCGGTATTTATAAGTTAATAAATTGACATCCTCTGTGGTCTAGTTGGCAAAACGCTTGACTTCCGACCGGGGATATTGGTTTCCATACCCGATGGCACCCAAAAATAAAAATAGAGAAATAAGTCATTGATCAGGCTGCACCCCAGCAAACTCACCGACCACGCTGCTGTACTGGATTCGATGGCACATAGTTGTGAGACGATTGGAGCACACCGACATGTTTTTTTATTATCTTTTTTGAAAGAATATATATATGATCGTAGAGATAGGTATCCAGGAAAAATACCCGTGTCATTCGAGGGAAGTAGCACAGCGCGAGATTCGAACGGATGATCTTCCGCACGAAAGTTTAATGCGTTACCACACGACTATGTACCTCATAGGAATTAATATTGATTATCCACACTATATCAGGGTTGAAAGACAGACGTTGTATCAAATAGTCCACGTCTATCGTCGAAGAACTTATATCAAGTGACGAAAGTGATTCCGGCCCTGTATACAATATATCCACTCGACAAACAATAATTTCTCTTGTTTAAGTAATCTTTTCATACATAAATCCAAGAAACTATCCCCATATGCTAGGGCAGGGGAGAAGTGTGTTACAACGGAATACAAGCACAAGCTAACTACCCCAGAAAATAATAACTTGTCGGAGCCATATTTTCCCCTTTGTAAATGGTCGGAAAATGAATATTGTATGATGGGTTATTACTATGATAGCGCCTTTACAATTTATAGCATCTTGTATTGAACTTGGCAAACATTCTGGTTTATACGAGTATAAAATATACGTAGGTATCCCTCAAATGGTCTTGCAAATATTATATAAAGCAGATGACCACGACGCGAGAAAGAAGAAGAGTTAGGCTAAAGTTAGTTAACAATTATTTTTTTAAAGTCAATAAATATATTAACAAACTAAGCTGGAATATTATTCGTCTGCATTGATCTACTCGTAGATATGCTGTCCGCATACTCGACATCATTTAATTTGTATGGAGTACGACCTGGTGAATTTTTTGACGTGTGGTAATTTCTTTCAACCAACCAATAAGTTGTTTATGAGGCCTTGAGTGATAATCAGACTGAAACGCGTTTTTAAATAATCTGGGTTCCAGCGATAATCGAATCCGCAACCCCCGGATTAGGAGAATGCGTCTTGCCAACTAGGTCACGGAAGTTGTTTAATTTAGTCTATGAAGAGAGAAAAAAATACATTTGCTTAATGAGTTTCCTAAAGTCTGTTAAGAAAAATAAAATACTAGCTATTTAGTTTTTTAAAGTCTGTTAAGCGAAAATAAAAAAAAATTATAAACAATGTAATTTGTTTTAATCGAACATTGTTTATTCCTTTTTTTATAACGGTATAATCCTACCGGTTTATAACGGTATAACCCTACCGGTTTCAAGGGTTTCACCTTATCATCAGAGAAGCACAAACAAGACTCCGTTATAAAAAGTGGAATAAACAGTGTTTGATAAAAACAAATTACAATGTATTTAAACCTCAACAATGTTAATGCCGTTTAGTAATATAGTTAATAAACGTTGATTTTGTTACACATAGTTATTCCAATATACAGAAACTCTTAAAGAAATTCTTCTGTAAAATCGTTTGAGTGAGAAAACACTCGTATATTGTAGTTAGAGTGAGATGATACTCGTATATTATAGTTTAAGTGAGATGATACTCGTATATTGTAGTTAGAGTGAGATGATACTCGTATATTATAGTTTGAGTGAGATGATACTCGTATATTGTAGTTTGAGTGAGATGATACTCGTATATTATAGTTTGAGTGAGATGATACTCGTATATTGTAGTTTGAGTGAGATGATACTCGTATATTATAGTTTGAGTGAGATGAAACTCGTATATTGTAGTTTGAGTGAGATGATACTCGTATATTATAGTTTGAGTGAGATGATACTCGTTTATTATAGTTTGAGTGAGACGATACTCGTATATTATAGTTTACGCAAAATATTTGAAATATTGGTTTACGCTTAATTAAATTTTTCACTAATTGTTTCTTTTTTTCAATTCTTTCGTTTTATTTAACTACAATCGAGTTCAAAAATACAAGAAAAAATAAATGAATAATGCAACACTAAGTTACATAAATTAAATGAACCAACAAATCATTAAAATACATATAGTATTTATAGTTAAGGCATTAACATTGTGGAGGTTTTTAAAGGCATTGTAATTTGTTTTATCAAACACAGTTTATTCCACTTAATAAAACGGTATAGCCCTACCGGTTTCAAGGCTTTCACCTCATTATTGGTGGAGCAAAAACAAGAAGTCTTCTTTGCGCTCCCATGATGATGAGGTGAAATCATTGAAACCGGTAGGGTTATACCGTTACAAAAAGTGGAATAAACGGTGTTTGATAAAACAAATTACAATGTCATAAAAATATATCCGCGGAAATACTAGAATAAAAAAAAATCGTTTTCGAAATCAATATACACATATATTCTAGAAGCACGATTCTAGAAGCACTAAGTTTATATGTACCTAATAAATATATGGTAGCCGTGCAAGGAATCACCCTTTATTCTACAAACCAACTTACAGGACGAATAGCATGGCTAAACACTCAGACACGCGTGGTATAGAGATATTGAACTAACTGAATGACACTGTTGATATATTCTCGGTACCACCTAGCAGTATGAGAAGAATCCTAGCGGATATTCTTCTTAACGAATAAGCTAACGCTAGAAGCAGGCCCTCTTTGTGTAACAGGGGAAATCCGTGCCAAGTGGATAAAAAAGATATATGTTGATTCAACGCGAGTTTATATATATATGACTATAGTGATTTCCCATCTTCTTAAAAAAAATCGCTGCGAGTCATTTCCCTTTTCCAGTGATCTCGGACCATAAATAAGTCCGTCGTCACTAATATTATATTCATACTCAGGTGTGTCACCACCGGAGAAGGAGTATCTTTGGGGAGTTCCTTCTTCGTCACGATGTGACGTTGCGCTCATAAAAAAAATAAAGAGGATTTCGATCTTCTAGTATAGATCGTGCTGGATGGGGATTTATTTTGTCCCCCATACCAGCGTGGGTGGAGGTGGGATCGACCTGAACTGAATCTCCCATCTTTTGTATCTTAATGATTGACGATTTGTAAGAATAGTTGGTTGCTTGAAGACTATAATGTTGATGGTGTGGCCTGGAAAATTATAAGAAGAAATAAAATAAAAAGATACATAAAAGTTTAAATGTAAATAACATAATTACTGGTTTGGTAATATGGTATATAGAAGTCTATTGTTTGTTTTACGCAAAACACGCAATATTTTTTTCATAAAAGTTTGATACATATTACATGTACGCTTAATTAAATACTAAGAAAACGTGTTATGAACTGAACTTTTTTTTACATAAACATAACATACATTTTTATTTATTTTCTAATGTAAACTTTTTTTCGTCATTAAATTCTCATTAAAATACTTTATCAAGCAAATCACCCCGTGAAGAATAGTCAATTTTTCAAATGTAAATTGTAAAGAAAATAAAATTAAATATGCATTTTAAGACGCCAATTTGATTTTTTTCAGGTTGTTATTTTATTAAAAAAAACTGTAGTGCTGTGGTTTCATGACCAGGTAATTAATATTTATGTGTAATTTTTTTCAGATTGTTATTTTATTAAAAAAAATGTAGTGCTGTGGTTTCATGACCAGGTAATTAATATTTATGTGTAATTTTTTTCAGATTATTTTATTAAAAAAAACTGTAGTGCTGTGGTTTCATGACCAGGTAATTAATGTGTAATTTTTTCAGATTGTTATTTTATTAAAAAAAACTATAGTGCTGTGGTTTCATGACCAGGTAATTAATGTGTATTTTTTTTCAGATTGTTATTTTATTAAAAAAACTGTAGTGCTGTAGTTTCATGACCAGGTAATTAATATTTATGTATACAATTTTATTTGGCAAAACGTTTGTCTATCGAATTGGAGGCTGCGGGTATAATACAAAAAAAACGGTTCTCTATCTCTCTGATTTTAACTAAAGGCCTCTTGAATATTTTTTATGTTGGTAGTTCGAAAGGATTGCTACGTGACAATAAAGCCTCGTATACCTACAATATAACTTGGCGGGCTAATTGTAATGTGGAAATCTCTTTCAACCAATTACAAAGATGTTGAAGAGACCTTAAGTTAAAAGGAGGCTGGATTTTTTTTAATTTGTGAGCATCAGGAATCAAACCCGAAACTCGCGGGTTGATAGACAAGCGTCTTATCTACTAGACTACGGAGGTCATTGGTTATAATTTGAATATATATATATGATGTATTTTTTATGATGTATTATTATTGAAAATAAAATAAATATTGTTGATATCATAGGCAAGCAGTTTTCTTTGTCCCATCTTGGATAACTCCTAGATAGCATCCAGGGATCGAAACGGCGTTATACGTGGGGTGGTGAGCTCGCGCGGTATGAGGGTGAGGGTCGTGGCTGTTCCTAGATGCCTGTAAAATGGGGATGAAGGCGGGCTCTCAACCTCCCACCAACTCCCTCACTTTGCAGGAGTGAAAAGCGTGTTGGGGTGGTAAAGTAAGACGCGGGGTAACGAAAAGGAGGGTTCTTTTGCGCATATGCCGCGCGCAGGGGTTTGAAAATATTTTCAAATGGTGGCCATTATTTTGTTTTGAAATATTTAAAATGGCTTCATAAAAAAAATTTAAAAATAAATCTAAGCTTTGGACCAATTTTCCATGTTTTTTTCGCTTTGGATTATTTTTAAATGTTGTTAATAATAAAACAATAATTAAGATAGTGACTGTGATTTAGACAAACATTGATTGAAATGAAAAGCCACAACTTGATGATCGAGAATAATTGTCAGTCATTATACGGATAGAAAACACTTGTGCGTGTATTGTTATATTGTGTACAAATTGTTGCACAACAGCAAGAAGACAGTCTTAACAGATCAAACTTGTGTTGACAGTCTTAACAGATCAACAGATCAACAGTCTTAACAGATCAACTTTGTGAAGACAGTCTTAACAGATCAACTTTGTAGTTTCAATGAAAAAAAAATCAAAGCTCCTATTTCATTGGCAGATTTCTAAAGCACTATTTTTGCATTGCTTAATAGCACTTTAAGAATACGAGTGATGTGATTATTAGCTACAGAAACATTTAACATTAGTGTGAATTCAGACTGTTACACCACGGTTGTAAACGAACTATTTTCGATCGATTTTCAAAAGATATCAAATTACTTTCACTATTTTTCAATAATAATTTTGTAAAGTATATAATGATGAAATAAATAGCGTCAAACTAAACAAATCTCTCTCGGCACTGGTCGCAAAAAACAGGTAGATGTCGTATATATGTGAAAGGAAGGGATATTTCCCTTTTTACGTATCCTGTAGGCAAACGACCGATTCTATCGGACAAACTGCATCTTTCTATTGTAATAAATTCATTATATGCCAGTGATAAATATTCATATAGGTATTTTTAAGGGAGGGTAGTTTTAGAGTCTATTGACCATGATCAAAGAAAGTCTATTGAAATTTTCCGGAAGTTGTGACATGACGACACTTGGCAATGGGTCATGAATTTTTTGGTTGAAATCTACCTAGATAAATGTACCACTTCGTCTGTTTATTGATAAAATTGTAGGTACGCAAAAAGCATTTTTAATACGCATAAAAAAGGGAATTTATGCATAAAAAGGTTCATTGGTAATATACTTGAAACTTCGACAACTGTTAGTCAAATGCTACGTTTGGTCAGTGTTATTGAATGGAGTGGAATCATGGACCCTCAAAGTTGGTAGTATGAACCGACTGGAAGCAATCGAAATGTGGATGCATCGGAGAATGCTACGGATACCCTGGACGGATATGGTCAGCAACATAAGGGTTCTTCAAAGAGCCAAAGTTTATAGAGAGTTGCTGACTAATATTAAAATCCGAAAGGGGTCCTATTTGGGTCATGTACTTATAGGAGCAAAGTACAAATTACTGCACCTGATCATCCAAGGCAAAATAGTCGAAGAGGTGTTGGCAGGAAGCAAATCTCCTGGCTCCGCAATATATGTGATTGGACTGGTATAAGGAGCGTTGGGGATCTTTTTCGGGCTGCCGAGGACAAAGTTACCTACTCTCAGGTGATAGTCAACGTTGGGGGGACCTGACGTGAACCTGGGAAGAAGAAGTAGGTAATATTAAAATAAATTAATTAGTGTCAACAACGCGTTGAAAATGAAAAACTCAAAATACAAATATACTTTTCAACCCCCAATACAGTAAATCACTTGAAAATATTTATCTGTACTTAATTTGTGTAAGTGTAAATATTTTTACAATATTAAACACAGAAATCTGAAGGATGTGCGAAGTTGAAGATATCGTCAGATAGGGACGACAGAGAAGAAGGTTCTGGAATGAACATGTATCCAGAATGGCAAAACCAAGAGCCGTAAAAATGGCCAGAGACAGTATCTCTCAAGTAAGCAGACCTCTAGGACGACCTCCCAAAAGATGGAAAGACAGCTGGTAGTCGACGTCACAAGAGGAAAACAATTATGCAAGACCATAACGGGCCAACAGGCATAAAAGAAGAGGAAGGAGAAGAAGAAGAAATATTTTTATTTCCCAATTCCAAGAGATAATGATTGTCCCCATATTTTTATTTCCCAATTCCAAGGGATAATGATTGTCCCCATATATTAAAATACTATTTCATATAAAATCAACACGCAAAATGAAAGCTAATGGGTATATTAAAAATAATAGCGATTGGTGATATCCGTGGCTCAATAGGCATGTCATTTGACTTTCACCCGTAGATAGCGGCTCAATTCCCCATAGTATCGAAGAAAAATAACTAGTTAGGTAAAAAAGATCGTCCAGTAACAATACTCACACACGCTAGATGTGTGTGAAAGTAGTTGCCTCTTCACGTGTAGGGTAGTATTGCAAACAAGTATGATGAAAAATCGCAATTTCCATGCCCATTTTAGTGTTTGTAAATCTGGAGACTTGATTAATATAGCATAAGACAATGTTATCTTCCGGCAACGTACCCTATTTTCTTCAAATCAATCATTCAAATATATTTAAGAGTTACCAAATAAATGCAAATGCTCACCAGCCTCCATGAAATTATATAATGACAAATATAATTTTAAATATTTATGTTAAAATTGAGTTTTATTTAAGTCTACGAAACCCCTTAAATCACTAGTTTCAGATTAAATGAAATTTACTCGTATATACAGATATTAAAATAATTTACTTTTAATTTAAAATCTCAATAAACCTATTTATAACATATTCGTTTATGTTTTTTTTATAATTAATTTACGTTTGATGCAGGTTTTACCAAATTACATTTTTTTTCGAATTTAATTTAATTACGAATTAAGTTCGAATAAATAACACAACTTTCGTTTGGAAAAACAAAAAAAAAAACACATCCCGTTTAATCAATTTTTTTCAATGCGAACGTACCGTGTAAAAGTTAAAAATAAACTGAACAGCACCTGACCAGACAAAATTCAAAAAGCAATCGAGAGTGGGAATAAAATTTTGAAAAAATAACAGGTTTTTTTTTCAAAACTAGATTCTCGTGGGGGTTGCTAGATAACGAGTTACAAGACGCGAAGTGCAGTTATTTCTATCTTTCCCACGATTTTTGGAGTCTTAGATGAACTAGTTTTAAATCAAGTACTATCCCCCAAAACAAGTTTTTTTTAAAGGGGAGAAGATATAGGAATTGGGCACACTCGTTTTATTGTAACAAGTGTATTTGAATGAATAGTTGGTACAGTAAAGGTATATTTTGGATATTTTTTTTTTAATATTGGGTGTTAACATAAGTTGTGTCCGTTTTTTTCCAATTTAAAAATGAGCACCAAAAGTAAAACCAAATGGTAAAAGGTTATACGTCATTCGAAAGAAAATTTTCAGCTCTACAAGATATTGTGTTTGCTTTTACGTAACATATATTATTTTATTTGATTACAAGCCTTCAAAATGGAATGTCAAGTAGATGAAAGTGAGCATTTTCGGTACCTCCTTCTGTTCGCGTTCAATCGACGGAATAAAGCTGCCAAAGCTGCTCGCGATATTTGCGAATTGTACGGTTAAGATGCTATGAATGAAAGGACAGCTCATCGATGGTTTTTGCGTTTCAAAGACGGTAATTTCGACCTGAAAGACATGGAGCGTTCCAGATGACCAGTGGACTTCGATGAGGACCGCTTAAACCATATTATTCATGAAGATCCCCTTTAAACATTTTTCATCACCATTTTTTTTTCATCACCATTTTCAAACCTGCTTTACTGCTTTCAGATATTTTTTTATATATGATTCATGTAAATGTTTATTCTTTTTGTGACAAGTTGATTTTATATTCATGCACTTAAAATTATAATTTGATTATTACTATTAAAACAATTTATAATGGTCGATGAAAGACTGTTCATTGTGATTAAATATATAATGGTAATGATATTGCGAAATGTTTTTTTTTACTTTGCCCTGAAGATGAAGGTTGCAAGACCTTCGAAAAGTCGGCAATTATTTAAGCCAACTCAAATATATAAATTCGTGAAACCAATAACTCTAAAATGTGTAAGATCTTGTAACTTTTTTATTTAAAATTCGTGAAATCAATAACTCGACAATGTGTAAGATCTTGTTACTTTTTATTGCAAATTCGTGAAATCAATAACTCTATATTATAAAATCTTACTACTTTGAATTGGAAATTCGTGAAATCAATAACTCCACAATGGGTAAGGTCTTGTAACTTTTGATTGAGAATTCGTGAAATCAATAACTCGCTTATTTCTAAGATCTAGTTACTTTTGATTAAAACCACGTGAAATCAATAACTCTACAATATTTAAGATCTTGTTACTTTTGACAGATTAGAGGCCCTAGAAATTTCTAAGTCAATGCATCGCACATACGATATATTTAGGTAAATATTGGGAGTACAAATTAGTTCGGTCCGTTTCCAAAAGATGGCTCTGGCTGTTATGAATGGTTCATAGTGATAGCCGATTCTGGTGGTTTCAGAGAGGTTAGACATCTGCCAATAATATTCAGTTTATATCGCTTTGAGTTTCATGCAAAAACCTTGTTTTGTACAGTGTTGAAAATGTCGAATTTTGTGTTAACCAAGCAGGTTTTAAAATCTCGTATATCTCGTGTATCCCAAGAATCTGTCTGCTGCTCGCCGAGGTTGTCCCATGCCTCCCTCAACCCGCAGTCCCCAATCCGAATGTTTACCGTTAGAAGCGTGTATCTCGATACCAGTTCGGATAGAATTCAGTCTTGTTTGTGCTCCCCTGATGTTGAGGTGAAAGCCTTGAAACCGACAGGGTTATACCGTTACAAAAAGTGGAATAAACAGTGTTTGATAAAACTTTTGATTGAAAATTCGTGAAATCAATAACTCGGTAATTTCTAAGATCTAGTTACTTTTGATTAAAACCCCGTGAAATCAATAACTCTACAATATTTAAGATCTTGTTACTTTTAATTGCAAATTCGTAAAAAATAGTAACTCTAAAATGTGTAAGATATTGTTACTTTTAATTGGAAATTCGTAAAATCAATAACTCTAAAATTTGTAAGATCTTTTTACTTTTGATTGGAAATCTCTGCCCCTCGCTCGGTTCCGCTAGATAGCGAGGCAGTGGGTGAATGGGAGAGGTGGAAATGGGTGGAGAGAAATGCCGTGAGTCGGGGGCGCCATTTCCTTTGAGAAATGAAAGGCTGGTGTATTATAAATAGACATAGTAGAAAGGAGTAGTGCACTTAATGCTACCTAGTAGAGAAACCGACGCCATTTTGATCTCAAATATTTAGTATTAAAAATGTTATAACTAGTGAAAGATTCAAAAATAAAATTTATTTTAACAGTAAAGACTATTCAGCCATCTGTAATATGTGTAACGAAAAATTAGCTGATCAACATGATCAACATGTTTGAAAACGTATATTCTATAAAGAAATCGTTTTTATAAAAACTTTCTTGATTGTCTCACCATGTTCGTATCTTGTGGACATAGTGTTTAGTGAGTATTCAATCACACCCATACGTTACACTTAAGCAGAGATTATTTTTTAGCGTGTGCTCTTCATTTGTGTTTATTGTCTTTAACTGTTCATGGCGTTAGACTCTGGAGCAAACTAATAAATTATATGAGACTGCGCTATACTCGATATGCTTCAAATAGCCAATCAAAAAGACATAAAGGGTCTTTCAAATTGAGGGTTTTTTTTTAATTCTTGGATAAAACACAGATGGCGTCGCGAACTTACCTGGGTCTTGTGACATTTGGGAAGTGTAATGCACGACATTTTTAAAAATGGAGTCGTATACAATACAACAATGCGTTCAAATTGTTGAATTATTTCATGCATCGTAATCTCCAGAAACGGTGATGTTAATTGGCCACCAAGATCATGTGATTTGACACCGTTGGACAATTTTCTCTGGGGTTACGTGAAAAACCAGATCTATAAGAATGACCCCCAATCAATTTCTGAGCGAAGGACGAAATTATTCGCGTTATTGGTGAATTAGAACCGCAATTATGCCAAAATGTCACTAAAAATTTTGACAAAAGAGGGGACATATGTAGAGCTGCAAGAGGAGGACATTTGGCGGATATTCATTTTTGTTTTTAAATTTCGTACATTATACTTTAATGGCTAATAAAAAGTTTTTTGAAATCAAAGGAAATTGTGAGTTTTATACAAGAATTAAAAAAACCGCTCAATTTGAAAGACCCTACATGTTACATCACTGACATGTATTTTTGATAGATGAATTTGTTTTTTGTCTCTTAATTTTTAGTTTTAATTATGGGCTTTTATTCTTTTTGCATAAGTATTATTAACCTTAATGAAAACCTCCGAGGTATATTAATAAGACGTCTGTCCCGGAGGTTACGAGTTCGATTACCATAAGTACGCAATTTTATTAAAAGAATTCCAGTTTGGTTTAGCCTTTTTATATCTTTCAGGTTGGTTGAAGTGATTGTCATATAACAACAATTACACCTTGTTATACTCGTACTAGAAAGTGTAATAAAAAATATCTTTCAGCCTTCATTGAAAACAGCTTTATGAAGCAAATGTATAGTAGAATGGAAAAGACTGCTACTTGGCAATAAACCTTCCATAGTTTACAATCAACGGCCGTGGTCTAAATATTAGTATTTACGCTAAGCAAGCGGGCCCACCGAGTTTGAGTTTATATTTTTTTTTAAAAAAGCTTTTTAACGGAAAGCTGCGGTAGATTAAATCTGCCGATCGTCTAGAAACTTTCGGATTAATATGTCAAGACTGTTTGCTTGCTGAAGAGCAACAGCTTGTACATAATACATTAATACACGAACAGGCGTATTTTATACGAAAGATGGCTGACAATAATACTCGATCACAAGGGACTGTCTATCTGATCAGTGTACAATAAAGTTTTTAAGTTAATAAAATAAGATATATTAATACTCGTAACATAAGACAAACTCTCGTTTTCTTAGTAAACTATTAAACATACATACCATCATGCCATTTTCCTTTCGGGATAGATAGAGAGGACAAAGCATCAGACTTTCTTATACCAGCCACATATCCTTAGCCTCCCCCACATCCATACAGCTCATCATACAACTTCTACAATTTCTCTGACTTTCTACGTTTCCTTCTTTCAAAATATCATTCACTTGATCCAACCATACTTTCCTTGATCTTCTCAAACACTTTCCACGCATATTTGCACTACATATTTGTTTTAGTCTTTCACAAGGTCTACATGTCGAAACCATCTCAACGTGTTCTTCTTCCTCTTACTAAACAAATCAGCCTTAAGTTCACATTGATCCCTTATCACTTCATTCCTCATTCTGTCAAACATTGTAACCCCATATATTCTTCTCAATGCAGGGATTTCTACAGCATTTATTCGGCTCCTATTAGTAATTTTCCACATCCCATTTCCCTCCCATACATCAACGTTGGCAGTAAAATATTTATTTATTTAACACTTTTATTGCAAATACAATCTGGCGGGCATATTGCCAGGCGGCAATATCTTCCAGCCAACCAGACAAAAGTAAATGAAGCAAGTTACATGGTCGTATAAATCATTCAATTGATTATCCATCCCCATGATATCTATAAACACATACGTGAGCATATGCCCACGAACCCCACAAAGACGGACAACCACCCGAACATTATTTTTCATATAAAGTGAGATATCATCAATCAAAAGAAAAGGAAGGGATGGTGGAGAAGAAAGGAAAAGAAAAATCGAGAATGAAACACGTTATTTTACTGACTAGAAATTAAGAGTTTTTACAGTCGTTTCTTATGTATTATGGACTATCATAGTCCGGTTCTAATAAATATGTTTTAGTGCCCTATTGACTTTGTTTTTCTATCGCTACACGACGTTCAATATCCCTCTTATGTTAACTCTTCCACCATCTGATAAAATACTACATATATAACAAAAATTTTCAACTATAAAATATCATCCATAATTCTTTATTTATATCTTCCAAACTCTTTGTTGGTAAATCTAGTGCCGAGGCAGATACAAAAGGAGGCTGGCAAGTAGGTAGCGTTCGTGTGTGTGTTAGGACTGATCAATAAACATCTTGGAGACGGAGATGAAGCTGCGAACTGCGGTACAGGGTCGCTACAGTCTCCCCGTGAGCTCCTCAGACTCTCTCCACTCTTCTGGATGCTGGCTACAGGAGGGGGAGATGAGTTATTATTGTGTGTGCTTGCCTTGCCTTGCCTGATGTGGAAGATTCGCGCGCTGTGCGAGGTTGGGAGAACTTATTTAAAATATAAAGTAATATAGTTAAGGGAATTTGTATATTGAAGGGAAATTTCGATATCTCTTTTTTTACTTATATTTAATCAATTAATCTACAACTCGATTCTCTACTAAAACAAGTTTTTTTTTAGTTTTTATTTATAGTTAAGGTATTATCATTGTGAAGGTTTAAAGCTATTGTAATTTGTTTTATCAAACACTGTTTATTCCATTTTTATGTGCTGACTGTGATAATTTATATAATATATAGGAAAGACAGGAAGATCTTTTGAAAAGAGATTTCGTGAACACAAATCCTCTAATTTATTCTGAAATGGCTAATCATACCGTGAATTCACCGTGAAAACCATACATTTTCTGTCGAGGATGTCGATGATTCTTACATATCGGTAGTAACGGAAATAAATTGGACAGATTAGAGGCCCTAGAAATTTCTAAGTCAGTGCATCGAGGTGAACATCTGGAAAACACATATATCCCAAGAATCTGTCCGCTGCTCGCCGAGGTTGCCCCATGCCTCCCTCAACCCGCAGTCCCCAGCCCGAATGTTTACCGTTAGAAGCGTGTATCTCGATACCAGTTCAGGCAGAATTCAGTCTTGTTTGTGCTCTGCTGACGATGAGGTGAAAGCCTTGAAACCGGTAGGGTTATACCGTTACAAAAAGTGAAATAAACAGTGTTTGATAAAACAAATTACATTTTTTAGTTTTTCTTAAGAAAGGTGAAAAGAAAAGTAAGTGCGATAATTGGGTGCATAATAAAAGCTTAGAAAGAGCTGAAAAGTTGTGTTGTTTGGAAAGAAGTATATGTTCTCAGACGTCGAAATGGTTGTAATAGGCAACAACGTCAATGCGGTACTGAAATAAATGAATTCAAACCATGCAATATCGTATTAGACATCGTCGTTGCTGGGCCTCGTAGTCGAGGATCCCCTCACCACTCCAAGATCAATCTTAAACCGCTCTTCCACGTCAATCATGTGATCTTCTGTGAGAGAACAGCCCTATCCTAGATGCACACTCCCTACCGCAGATAAAGGGACTTTCAAATTTAGCGTTTTTTTATTTTTTTTAATTAAACACAGATGGCGTCGCGAACTTGCCTGAGTCTTGTGACATTTGAGAAGTGTAATGTATTACATTTATAAAAATGGAGTCGTATACAATGCAACAGCGTGTTCAAATTGAGAATTTTTTTATGTATTGTAATGTCCGGAAAAGGTGATGTTAATTGGCCACCAAGATTATTTGATCTGACACCGTTGAACTATTTTTTCTAGGGTTACGTGAAAAGCCAGACCTATAAGAATGGCCCCCAATGAATTCCTGAGCTGAAGGACGAAGTTATTTGCGTGATTGGTGTGTAAATACCGTAATTATGCCGGTTCGAAATGTCATCATCATCGAAATGTCGTCTAAAATTTTGACAAAAGAGTGGACATCTGTGGAGCTGCAAGAGTTGGACATTTGGCGGATGTTGTTTTTTGATATTGTAATTTATTTTTATCAAACACTGTTTATTCCACTTTTTTGAGGAAAAAAAAAGTGGAATAAACAGTCTTTGATAAAAATAAATTACAATGTATTTAAACCTCCACAACGTTTATGCCTTAACTATAAACAATATTTTGTTTTTTGAGTTTAAATGTCATACATTATACTTTAATGACCAATAAACAGTTTTTTTTAAATCAAAGCAAATTGTATTTTATTTAAGAATTTAAAAAACCGCTCAGTTTGAAAGACTCTATATTACTGACATGTGGATTCTGCGGAGTCATCTTGCAATGCTTACGCATGTTCGCATGCTGACTGTTTCTCATACATTTAGCCGTTAAGACGTAGCCTTTCAGCCCGAGAACTCGAGAGACACCTCTCCATCTTTATAACCAACACTGATGTATGAGGGTGAAACGTGGCATGAAAAAAGTTTGATACGAGCAGAGAAAATGCGGTGGAAATGAGTATACTGAAAATAATATCTAGTGTGTCGATTTATGACAGGATAAGAAATATAGAAAGAAATGAACATACTAATGTCAGGATCTGCACTTACGAATGCAAAAGAGTTAATCTATTTAGGAAGCAAGATCACATAGGATGGCCGTACAAAAAGAGAGGGTGACACTCGCATCCATCAAGCAAAACTCGCCTTTAATAAGAAATCAAAGATTTTCGAATCCAACAAGATGGACCTAAAGCTCTGCAAGCAATTTTATTTATTTAGTATTACATATGACAAGAAATATACATAGTTTGTAAAAAAACAACAGGTAATTTAATTTGGGCATACAATTTTAATGGATCTGGGTTTGTTGCCTTCCATTTGTCGTATCCCCAGTAAACTAGGCTTTTGCCTGTATCTCACTGAGGATATAGAATTGGTCAAAACACATGTGTGGAGTATTTTGATGTATGGTTGCGAGACATGATGCATGGGTGAAAGGGATCGAAAAAGATTGAAAGCCTTCGAGATGTGGACCTATAGACGAATCCTAAGGATTTCCTAGAGAGACCACATTACAAATGACGAGGTTCTCAGCAGGATCGAAGAAACCAGGCCCCTGTCAAACACCATATCGAAAAGGCATGTAGAATGGTTGGGTCATATGCTGCGACATGAAAATCTCCTGCGCGATAAACTGGAGGGAATGATTGAGGGATCACTTGGCAGAAGGCGTCCTCGCCGGGAGTATCTGGTGCAAATATGCCACGATATAGACTACACCTCCTATACAGAGCTCAAGAGGATCGCTGAAGACCGAACGGAGTGGAGGAGGAGGTGCAGAGCTTTGCTACTAAACTGAAGAAGAAGAAATATAAGAAGAAACGTGAGTTAAAAACTGATGTGTTAGGTAGGATGGAAAAAGGATGTTGAAGAAGTTTGAATTTATTAAAGGGATGAATGACTAAAGACTGTCAAAACAAATTTATGATGCTAGCATAAAGGAAGCGAAGGAAGGATATCGTGATAGAAAAAATTAACGCACTATCATCTCAGCTTATCCCAATAGTGATGGTTTATCTACGTAGAGCCAATTCCGTTTTGAAATTCTTCTAATGAAAATGCAATTCAACAAAGTATATAAATACAGCCACCCGTTAACAGGCAACAAACATTCGCACATGTACTTGCCGTGCAAGTGTTGTTACCAGACAAACTCTTTTGCCTTACTGGGACCATTCTTTTAGCTACCATTGGGAATCAAACCCGATACCCCTGAATAGAATTCAAAACAATTAACGAATAAGCTGCAGAGATTGTTACATCACAAAGGTTAACTTGCCAAATATATATGTATTGTACAATATATGCGGGAAATTTTATTTTTCAATAAAGGGCACTGGTGTAACATTCGAATACTACACAAAAAAATTAAAATAACACTTAATATTTTTTTAAATATATTTTTTAAATACTAGAGATTTAATGCAGAAAATAAGGTCACTAAAGAACAATACATAAATTGCAAAATTTTCAAATATGAACATCAAAATCGCATGCCTTCCAATACAGGGGTAATATGAGTTAGATTTCCAGCCTCAGTTTTTTCACATAAGACCTTTTAACATCTTTCTGGTTTGCTCCTAAAAGTTACACATTTTAATTAATGCTTTAAATTTTCTCTATTATATTTGTAGCATAGAATAATAGATTTTTTTAAGCACCCTTGGGGGAGATTTTGTATAAAACAGCTCCATGCAAATCATTATAAATACATATACTTGTACTTCAGAAAATAAATTAACATATTGTAATTTATTTTATCAAACACCGTTTATTCTACTTTTTTGTAACGGTATAACTCTACCGGTTTCAAGGCTTTCACCTCATCTTCAGGGCAGCACAAAGAAGACCGGTTTGATAAAATAAATTATAATGTCTTTTAATCTCCACAACGTTAATGCCTTAACTATAAACAATATATAAATTAACATAAGTTATTTCATTTTGAGATCAAGTTTAACATGCGGTCTGGAATAACAAATATGTTGTCTATACATGAAAGAGTATAGATATTATCCCTGGCTTTATCCAAGTGTCTTCTTACTGAGGATGCTTAGTTATACATCATTAGAGAGTGGAAGCTCTCTTCGATTGGATGTCCACTTGTTTTGTTTGCTCAGGGGTAATTTAGTTAACCCATCAGTCCTGAACAGTCTTGGTTTGTGTGTTCCGGATAATTATTTGAGACAACGCTCCCACGGATTGTTTTATCAACCAATAAATCGAACCAACCTGCCTTTGGAAATGCTGGTAGGTAAAGCAATCACATTTTTTTAACCATGTGTGTCATCATGTAGATGTCTTTCATGTGGCGCTCAGCTCCTTAAGAAAAAAAATCTCTTAAATTTAGTGTAATAATTGAAATAATTTAATTTCTTTTAATATTTATAATTTTACATTTTGTCATACTGGATTAGTGTTTTATATATATATATATATATATATATATATATATATATATATATATATATATATATATATATATATATATATATATATATATATATATATATATATATATATATATATATATATATATATATATATATATATATATATATATATATATATATATATATATATATATATATATATATATATATATATATATATGATTTTTTGTTTGGTTTAAGCGAAGGGTTATATATGTTTATTTTAGGTTTTCAGTTACTTCGCGAACTGTAAATATTGGATTCTGACATCAGATCTACCTGGAGATCCATCAGCAGCTTCCTTACTAAAGAGTTGAACTATGTTACTAAAGAGTCATCCAGGCCAAAAAAATGCTGTAAGGAAGCTGCTGATGGATCTCCAGGTAGATCTGATGTCAGAATCCAATATTTACAGTTCGCGAAGTAACTGAAAACCTAAAATAAACATATATAACCCTTCGCTTAAACCAAACAAAAAATCACATATTACCCTCTACAGAAGTGTAATGGGCTTTGTCAAAAGCCAAAAAAAATATCCGGCTTGTATAACAAACAATGATGAGGTATTGACAGAATAAAGAGGTTTCCTCAACATCTGTTAAAAAAATCTCACCATTGTTCGTCAACAAATGGCATAAAGACTAAAAACCATCTTGTCTGCACTAAGAATAAAAACATTTAAATGATGTATAGAGATGAATCTATGGTATAATGAGGAATGTTGCCTAGGCATAAAGTGAGCACTTAACTCAGCCTTCAAAGGTGGTCATAAGCCCACAAAATACCAATTAAAATAGATGCCGTCTCCTGTATATCCAAAACAGAGAACTATGTTACTAAAGAGTCATCCAGGCCAAAAAAATGCTGTAAGGAAGCTGCTGATGGATCTCCAGGTAGATCTGATGTCAGAATCCAATATTTACAGTTCGCGAAGTAACTGAAAACCTAAAATAAACATATATATATATATATATATATATATATATATATATATATATATATATATATATATATATATATATATATATATATATATATATATATATATATATATATATATATATATATATATATATATATATATATATATATATATATATATATATATATATATATATATATATATATATATATTTTTTTTTTTTTTTTTTGCAATTGTTTTTATCAAATAAGTCTTAACATTTTGAATTGGTGTATATATATGTTTATTTTGTACTTGTTATATTTAGTCCTTGTACTTACAAATAAGGGAAACTATAAATTATTAAAATGGAAACTATAAATTATTAAAACTGAAAATATAAATTATTAAATCGAGTTCCATAAATGGAGTTTAATAAATTAAGTTTAATTAATGGAGTTTAAATGATTCAACTTTATAAAGCATGTGTGAGGCCAAACATGGCATATGGAATAGAGTCTGGAGTAGATACCATAATAAGAAAATGTATGGTCAGTACTAATGAAAAGAAAACCCTTAGAGCTATTTCAGACGAAACACTTCCAGATAGATTTAGTAGCTACCACATCCAAGAACTATGCAAAGAAGAGAACTTTGTGGTATGAGGAAACTGTAGAAGACACTGGCGAAATGATGTGAAAAAAGTGACTAACACAAGGATTTTCTACGTAATAATGCATGAAATATCCTCTGAAAGTCGTTCCCCAGGAAGTTCTCTAAAAGCTGATATGTCAACATTTTAAGAGAGGCAATCCTGATGACAACAGTCTACAGGTATTTTTAAATACCATCTGGTAAAACCACATGGTAGTCGCCCCCCAGGAAGATTTCTAAAAAGATGAAAGGATGGCTAAGAGTCAACATCTCAAGAGAGGCAATCTGGATGATAACAAACCACAGGTCTAATTAAATACCACCTAGTAGTCGTCTTCCAGGAAGATCACTAAAATATGGAAAGATAGCTGAGAGTTAACATCTCAAGAGAGGCCATATTGATGATTACAAACCACATGTCTAATTAAATACCACCTAGTAGTCGTCTTCCAGGAAGATCACTAAAATATGGAAAGATAGCTGAGAGTTAACATCTCAAGAGAGGCCATCTTGATGATAACAAACCACATGTCTAATTAAATACCACCTAGTAGTCGTCTTCCAGGAAGACCACTAAAATATGGAAAGATAGCTGAGAATTAACATCTCAAGAGAGGCAATCTTGATGATAACAAACCACAGGTCTAATTAAATACCACCTAGTAGTCGTCTTCCAGGAAGATCATTAAAATATGGAAAGATAGCTTAGAATTAACATCTGAAGAGAGGCAATCTTGATGATAACAAACCACAGGTCTAATTAAATACCACCTAGTAGTCGTCTTCCAGGAAGATCACTAAAATATGGAAAGATAGCTGAGAGTTAACATCTCAAGAGAGGCAATCTTGATGATAACAAACCACAGGTCTAATTAAATACCACCTAGTAGTCGTCTTCCAGGAAGATCACTAAAATATGGAAAGATAGCTGAGAGTTAACATCTCAAGAGAGGCAATCCTGATGATAACATACCACAAGTCTGATTTAAAAGGAAGAAGAAATCAACGCACTTGAGCATACACATGATTTCACCAATAAAATATTTTTTTTCCATTATAATCAATCATCTTCCTCACGCCGTGTGTCTCTATTGGGGTGGACCTAGAGATCAAATATTATTTTCATTCTGTCTTTACACGCATCTTACGCTTATATCACATCCATACACCTTACGCTTATATCACAATTGTCATTTTTTTATTATTACAACGTTGCTGGATCAATCAAACCCGATTTCGAAAAAATGTAATGTAACATGTATTAATGGAAAAATGTACATGACGAGATGTATGTATGCCTGTGGAAGAAGCGAAAGTTTTATACTTTGATAAAAGAGTTTGGATATCCGTTCCTTCTGCCTACCCCGCAAAAGATCGTTGTTGTTGTGCTTCGCAGTCGAGGAACTCCTCGCCATTCCATCGTAAATTCAGTTGAAAAACGAAGCTATGCCGTTGAATATTATTTTTCTCAACTTTAAGTGAGCCATTGCACACCAGCAAACTTACCGGCCACACCGCCGTACTGAATCCTATGGCACACCAAAGTGAGATAATCGGAACACGCCGGCGTGTTTTTTCCTATCCTGTTTCAACCCCGCAAGGGATACGATGTGATGGTATGTATGTATGTATTATATTCAAAATTGAACCCTGTATGTGATGTGATAACTCAACACATTTACACATCGATCATTTAAACTCAACCGCCCCATCCTTTTTTATTGTTCATCGGGTCAGTAAGTCCATTCGATCAGTCGATTGTGTCAGATGGTCGAGACTCCTGGCTTTTGAGGCGTGACGTCATTCCCTGACCTGGGCTATCCGGCCAACGAGGGGGCTGGTTCCACCCTAGGCCCCTCCCCTGACTCCCTCCATACCGCCAGCACGAGGGTAGAATGGACGTACCCACGTGGTGCCGCGGGAACAAAGATCGGTGGTAATTATACACGTACACTACATGGCAACAATATTAGCACCATCAAAAAAATTTATTTTTTTAATATAATAATACATACACCCCTCACTCCATTGTCCTGTTGGGGTAGGCAGAGAGGGAAGAACGCCAAACTCTCCTATCTTAACACACATCTTTCTCTTCTTCTATATCCACTTTCTTATACACCACCTACAAATTTTCTGCCTTTTTAAATTTATTTCTTTCAAAATATCATTCACTTAATCTAACTATACTTTCCTTAGTCTTTCTCTACCACCCCTTCCTCGCACATTTAAATTATGTATATTTATTTTGTTAGTCTTTGTTCGTATATCCGTTCTACGTGCCCAAACCATCTCAAAATGATTTAACTCAACACATCAGCCTTAAATTCATATTCACCCCTTATCACTTCATTCCATATTAAGTCATGCATTGTACTTTTTTGTAACAATAAAATCATTAAAATATCCCTTGTTATATTAATTTAGAATTAGTTAAGTTCATTTAAATATCTGATTGAAATATGAATTAAATTGAATAAATAGAATTCGTTAAAATATTAATTAAATTGAAAGGATTAACTAACTCTTTAAACAATGTTTAAACAAAGGATTAACTAACTCTTTAAACAATGTTTAAACAAAGGATTAACTAACTCTTTAAACAATGGTTTATCCCATAAATATCAAATACAGCCCCCGGTTTTCCTAACGGTGTCAAATTATGTCTGGTTTTATACAGATAACTTTTCCTTTGATTGAAATATCTAGTTATCTTGACAATACGATTTTATATGTTTGTTTGTTATTTATTAAGTTCGAAAAAATAACTACAAAATCATGTTAACTTAAAAAGTTATTTTTATAATTTTACTTCCTTTTGATGTTGACACATTTTTTTCTCTCAAATCTTAGTATTGTATGTTAGCTAGTTAAAAGTATAAAAATAATTCTGTCTTCTTTTGAGTAATTTGTCTTCCTATATATTGGAACAAATCAGATATTTAACGAGATTGACTAAAATAATACCACAACCCGGGTAAAATTTACCTGCTAGGGGTATTTGCTTAGTAAACACATTCAAGTATTTTTACAAAGAATGTTTTATTTTTCAATTTAATCCATACATAGCTCTTAAGTTTCTAATAAAGGGTCTTACAAAATGAGCAGTTTTTTTAAATTCTTGGATAAAACACAGATGGCGTCGCATACTTGCCTGGGTCTTATGACATTTGAGAAGTGTATTATATAATATTTATAAAAATGGAGTCATATACAATACAACAATGCGTTCAAATTGTTGAATTATTTTAACATATGTATTGTAATCTCCGGAAACGGTGATGTTAATTGACCACCAAGATCATGTGATCTGACACTGTTGGACTATTTTCTCTGGAGTTACGTGAAAAGCCAGGTCTATAAGAAAGACCCAAATCAATTCCTGAGCTGAAAGACGAAATCATTCGCGTTATTGGTGAGTTAGAACCGCAATTATGCCACAATGCCATCGAAAATGTTGACAAAAGAGTGGACATCTGTGAAGCTTCAAGAGGTGGACATTTGGCGGATATTGTTTTTTTTTTGTGTTTAAATGTCATACATTATACTTAAATTACCAATAAAAAGTTTTTTGAAATCAAGAGAAATTGTGTGTTTTATTCAAGAATTAAAAAAAATATATTTAAAAAACCACTCAATTTGAAAGGCCATTTAAAAGCGTACCAAAACAACATACAATATAATTATTTTTAAAAAACAGTATTCATGGATAAATACATTTTTGAATACCCTGTCAACTTAAATACTCAACATGAAAATAACAGTTATTTAAACAGGGGAGAAATTGCTTCAACAATCTACCCCTTTTTTACATATCAAACCTTTTTATGCACAATCAAACTATGTCTTACAATTTATATATTTAGATGCATAACTTGATAGATACGTTTAAGAAACAAAAGGGATAAGTATTTATTTAACTTGAAAAAATCACAAAAGCATTCACAGGAATACAGCTTAATTTTGTTTATTAAACAGATTAGTTTATAAATGATGGAAATATTATTTATTAGTTATACATTTTTTCCATTTATTATAATAATTTAAAAAATAATTATAAACTCATCTTTAGCGTATTAACTAACATACAAGTATATCATTTTACATCAGAGAACTTCAAGATATTTTTTTCTTTTTCACTTCAACAATACTAAAAACTATCTATAAAACATACTATACATATAAAGGAAGCTTTTTTTTTCATTTCGATGAATTTTTAACTTTTTTTTGTAATTTTGCCGAAATAATCGCGTTTTCTTGTGAAGTTAGTATGAACTTATTAAACAACACACCTTTTTGAGTATATTTTGTGCAAAAATATAGCCCAATCATCAACCTTGTTTAATTAACAAAACTAGATCAGAAAATATTAATTGACAAGTTTAACTTTAAGTACAGTGTCTCTAATAAACGGTTCATGTGATGTAGCGCTAAATATGGTGATCACAACACACCATGTGTTTGGCCAAATCTCGGACTTGATATATGAGTGACTGTCAAAACCGATAATTCAGACTCTGCAAAACTTATTGCACATTCAGTTTTCAGTTGATAAGGAATAATTTCGTAACCGTTTTTAATAATTTTTAAAATACCAATAAGTAGACGAGTTCTGTTATCTCGGCAGTATGATAACGTGTGATGGGTGAGTTATAAGGAACACTGAAAGAAAGGTATCGACAGGGAACAAGGTAAACGGAGTACTTAATGTTATATACATACAACAACCGCGCAATATAATATGTATTAACAGAAGCCAAAAAAATACATAATTGTGTTTTGATGCCCCCTTTGATGCATGGAAGTGAAACTTGGACTTAGCAGAAGAATGGATAAGAGAAAGGCTGTAGAAGGATTATTTAAGTCTCAATATTTGAAAGAGAGCAGAATGAAGTTATCAAATATGAATGCATGGATAAAATAGATGTTTAAAGTAAGACGAAGAAAGCAGTTTTAAGATGATTTTGACATGTGGAGAGAATGGATAACTCATTTCGATGTGCCTTTTGTTCTAGTACAACGGTTTGACTGGTGAGTTTGCTGGTGTATAACGACTCACTCACTTAACCTTTCCCTTCCTGTGCTAAAAAAATCCGCCCGTTCCAACGATGTGTATTCAATAAACATGTAAAAATGAGCGATTTAAAATCAGAAAAATTAGAATATTCATAGCCAATCGTTTAAATTAATTAAATTTGAAGTCAAAAGTGATGATAATTCAAATTTTATTGCTGGAAACATGAATAAAAACGTCTGACGACGTTCACGAAACGCCCGAAGGGACCACCTTGAATGAAAGCACGCTACTGAGCGAGTCAAGCCAGCGAACTGAGATTCTATTTGTTACGTTCCCATATACCAAAGTAGAGTGAGAGTGAGAAATGAATAGCGTCGCTTCCTCATCCTCATTCATTCAATGCATAAATGTATTACGGAGGAATACCTAAAATCTGAACCCAGTATTTAGTATATTTATAGAGATATTAAAGTTTTTAGCAGCAATGTGTACTAGTTACACATCACAGGACAGGAAGGGTTAAAATCAACTCCACGGCACAACTTCGTTTTCCAACTGAATAGACGTTGGAATGTTGAGGGGACCCAGCATCAACACGATATTAAAACTTTCTCTCGTATTGATTAATCTTAAAAATTCTTCACTTCGGTCTACTTTAATATGCCGCATTGAAAAATCAGTCCCCTGCAAAATAAAAATTCATAGAAAAAAACGAAAAAGTCCATATTTAAACATTTCCAGCGACTCAAATGGACGAAACATTATCTCACACATGCATTGAGTGAAAATTAGTCCTCATTTTAGGAGTGGGTGTGTTTTGAGGGTGGTTTCTACCCCTTGGTCATCGTCCGACCTTCACAGCGCCCCCATGGTCACCGCTCGATAGGATATCGGGGTTAAACCGTACATATTTGCATGTGTAATTGGCAGAGATACGGTCGGTGACCTGTGCTGGAATTATTGGTTTTACAACTTGAGTATTATTGATTGTTACTGTGTTATTTCTGGTACGTTTAGTCTACGATTGCCATTTATAGACTATTTGTTTAGTTATTTTATTTAAAATTTCTTTATACGAGTACAATGTACAATTTGGAATTTATTGTCAAGAAATAATATTTTCCAGCCAACTACACAGTTGTTTTTAAAAAGTTTCGAATATAAGGTGGACAGTTGACAATGATGTAGAAAAAAAACTAAATTGTGTCAAAGGAAAAATACTTCAATAATCGGTCATCGATGATCAAGAGAGGGAAAAGAAATTGGATGACAGGACAACAGAAAATAAGGAAAAATACATATTGTTACTGAATATTGATATAATTTTTATAATTCGCTTTTGTAATGTATGACATACGGAATGAAATAATAAAGTATGAATATGAACTTAAGGTTTGTGTTAACTAAGATGAAGAAGAGCATGGTTTGAGCATGTGGAATGAATGTGTGGCGTCCATAGGCTCGGTCAATGACCGGCGATGCGACCTTTGCATTTCTTGACAATTCAAAACAAACAAGTACAAAGTCCACACGCCGGCCATTCAACTCATTGCCGGGCGTGGAGCGCATTCCATGCTAGAGCGAGAAGGCACCACATTTGTCTCGCCAGTTCCGTATTTGAATGATACCTACATACGACATTTTGCGAATGCAGAAACGAGACGGTGGCATATCGCGAGCGCATTCCCACGCACATTCAAGAATGATATAAATACCTACGTCTACCAATAAAATTTCTCTTTCCGCATTGCTATCTTAAACGAGTTTTATTTATCATCATCATCTCTCCCTTAAGGACATATCTCCTACAAATGAAAGAAGAAAAACGAATAAAACAGCTGTATAGGACAAATGTGAGAGGGAGATAACCTAGAAGTAGACCGTGGAAAATATGGTTGGATCAAGTGAATTATATTCTGAAAGATGTAAACGTAAAAAGTCAAAGAAGTCGTAGAAGTTGTATGAAAAGGTTTATGGATATGAAAGAAGCAAAGGATGTTTGTTAAGATAGAAAAGTTATGCGCTATGTTACTTATGCTTACCCCGACAAGAAAATGAAGTGATTATGTGTATATTTGTATAAAAATTTAACGAATCTCAAGCAAGAGCGCCCTTGAGGAGGGTTTACTAAACGGTGCTCGAAAAGTTGTCTTCTGATTATATTAAGTTCACTGATTTACTTATGTTAGATCATGAGTGACGTCATAATTCGATTCGGTGCGTTATTAGTCTTAAGTTGACTGGACTATACTCGTATATACCATATATATGAGGTAAAGTTAATTTGTAATCAGTTTTAAATATTTTACATAGTGAGAAACGGCTATATTTTTGTATCAATGAAATACTGTAAGTGTTCTTAATTTATTTAAAATTTACACTTGCTCGCAAAAAATTATAAATTTTATAAAAATATTGCAGTATTTGTAAAAATCAATACAAACGCATCATTTTTAATAATTTTGTACTAAATATAAATTGATAAAAAATCTCGGGTACCTTCTCATCAAATAATATAAAATCTGTTGTACTTACGTCCGCGTGTAACATAAAGTGTCGTCGCAGTTAAGGTTTAAAAATTCATCTTACTTAATACATCAGCCTTAAGTTCACATTCATCCCTTATCACTCCATTCCGTATTCTGTCATACATTGTCACCCTATCTATTCTTCTCATTACACGCATTTCTATAGCATGTTTAAGTTGAAAATCCAGCTTTTTACACTAATTTTAATCTACGGAAACTCTTATATAATGGGAAAGGCAAAAATGGAATACTAAGCAACAGTGGTGTGTATAAACTTTTATGTACTGACTGTGATAATTTCTATACAGGAAAGACAGGAAGATCTTTTGAAAAGAGATTTCGTGAACACAAATCCGCCTTAACAAATCCTCTAATTTATTCTGAAATGGCTAATCATTGTTACCGTGAAAATCATACTTTTTCTATCGATGATGCCAAATTCTTACATATCAGTAGTAACGGAAATAAATTGGACAGATTAGAAGCCCTAGAAATTTCTAAGTCAGTACACCGATCCGAACATCTGTTGAACAGTTATTTCCCAAAAATCTCTCCGTTCTTGGCCGAAATTGTCCCATGCCTCCCTCACCCCTCAGCCTCCAACCGTTGAAGCGTGTATATCGGTACCAGTTCGAACAGCATTTAGATTGGTTTGCGCTCCCCTGAAGATAAGGTGAAAGCCTTGAAGCCGGTAGGGCTATACCGTCACAAAAAAGTAGAATAAACAGTGTTTGATAAAAATAAATTACAAAGTTTTTTTCATTTCCACTTTTCACTGCCATACATCAAAGTTGGCAACAAAATACTATCGTGAAAATCTTAGCAATTTTAATACTGTTCAGTTCAAGTAATCTTAAATTGGATTGTTTCAGCAAGACACGATTATTTTAATTCAAAGTATTATAGACTTATTATTTTGGATACAAATCATGAAATCGCTGCAAAAAGAGCTACAGATGTTAAAAGGAAAAGACGGTCGCGTCAATCACAACGAGTATATACAAGCACAGTGTTTTTTTTTATATTAAAACATCGAACACAAATACAAGCACAGTTTTTATATTTAAAAAATAATTACTTCTGTCATTTTTGACGGGTTTTTTCAAGTACGTTCATATTTTCCTATGCACTAAAGCAAGAACTATACAATATTTTTTTGTATAAATAAACGGTCATAACTTACGTTACAAAATATCGACATCTCTTTCTTCGTAGTTTATATTATGCGAGTCTAAAAGAGAAAATCATTGCGCAAATTAAAGTTTCTGTATAAATAGTGCGGACATGTACTGGTTAAGCCGGTGCAGCATATTTTCTCTCTCTAACTGCTGTTTCGTATATGAGAGTAAAAAAGATGGATAAAACAGGTGTGGCATTCTGAATGAATTCATAATGAAAAAGTAACTATCTGCGTTGAATGGGAAATGTCCTTTCAATAAATACAGGCAAAACCTGTTTTGCATGCATAGTACTTTTCAATATTAATTCATTCATTCATGTCTTATCTTACATGCTGTATATTACTCTTCATTGATGATATTAAAAAAAATAATGTTTTAAATATATTTTTTTCATTTTTCTATTCTCCACTTTTGAATCAAATTGGATCATTCTTTGTCTGCTTCAAAATAATGGAGATTTAGTTAGCGTGTGCAGCTTTAGGAATCATTTGAAGACAGACGTTTTTGAAATTTATTATCAAAATGTATGATTATATATTAACACTAAACAATATTACACTACACCTTAAGCCGAATGTTTTATCGGAATCATATATCGGGAGATCTACAAAAAAATATTTTTTTGTTTGTCTTTCTTTGATTTGTTTTCTGTGGTTTTCTTACCAAATGTACATTTTTACCTGATCTCGTGGCCGAAGCCACCACTTTGCTATTTTTACGCTCGATTTCTTTATATTTTTATAGTTTGTTTATTCAAATACTGTTTATTCCACTTTATGTAAGAGTATAACCCTGTCGGTGTCAAGGTGTTCACATTGAAACCTTGAAACCGGTACGGTTATATCGTTATATAAAGATCGGAAGATCTACGAAGATTTATTTTTAGTTTGTCTTCCTTTGATATGTTTTCTGTGGTTGTCTTACCTTACATATATTTTTTAACACATGGGGTAGTACCTTATCTTGTGGCCGAAGCGACCAATTTACTATTCTCACGCTCAATTTATTTATATGTTTATAATTTGTTTAGTCAAAACACTATAATTTATTTTTATCAAACTTTAAACCTCCACAACGTTAATGCCTTAACTATAAACCACATATCAAAACATTATTTATTTCACTTCATATAACAGTATAACACTGCCTATTTTAAGGTCCTAGTTTCCTCGACAGCCGTCCAGAGGAAGACCAAAGAACTCCTGGATGATTCAATGCTCCAAAATCCTGCAGAGAAACGGCCTAGATGAAAGCGACACCCAGAACCGAAGAACATACAGCCTGAGAACGAGAAGAGCCGACCCCAACAGCCTACCTAGGCAATGAGTTAGGCCAGTGCCAGGAAGAAGAAGACTGCCTATTTTAAGATTTTAACCTTGAAACCGGTACGGTAATAAAGTGTTATATACAGTATTAGACTTAATAAATTACAATGTATTTAAACCTCTACAGCATTAATACCGTAACTGTAAATAATAAAATAAATTATACATAATAATATTGTAATAAGTATTCTTAATCTGTGAATAAAAGTGAGTTCGAATTCTAAGTTAGAGCACCCATGACGATAGTATTCTCTAAACAGTTTTATATAAATTGCCATTTATTGTGATTCTGTTATATCTTCCTTGTCATTTACCAACATTTGGTGACATTTGAAAAAAAAAATATTACCTTATTTAATTTGTATTTTCATGTATTTTTTAAATAATTTAATAACCCAGAAATTTAAATTAATATGTGTAATTCTTATAAGGTTGTTTAGAGGAGATTGCCGTATGACAATAAACTCATCGTCATTTGTATGTTTTCCTATTCACTATTACATAAGGTCCAAATGGATATTTATATAAAAAAGTATTATACCTACTACCGTTTAGAGAGCATACTCCCCTTAAAGGCGCTCTAGCTCGAAGTTAGCCGATTATGGCCGACAGTCTCTTTCTTAAGCTCGATGTGTATTACTTACCGCCGGGTACTTGTACGAGTACTTCTTAGCATCTGCATATGTTTAGAAAAAACATTTTAAGTTAAAATACATACAAAGGAAAGACGACCTACAAAGAAATATTTGATAGAAACACATTCGACTTTAAGTGTAGTTAAGTTTATTTATTTATTCAACACTTTTATTGCAAATACAATCTGGCGTGCTTATTGTCAGGCAGCAATCTCTTCCAACCAACCAGACAAAAGTAAGTAAAGCAAATTACGTGGTCGATTAAATCATTCAAATGACTATTCATCCCCACGAAATCCATAAACGCTTACGTGAGCATATGACCACGAACCCCACGAAGACGGACAATCATCGGAACATTTTTTTTCATATAAAGTGAGATATCATCAATCAAAAGAAAAGGAAGGGATGGTGGAGAAGAAAGGAAAATCGGGAATGAAACACGTTATTTTACTGACTAGAAATTGAGAGTTTTTTCTGTCGCTTCTTAAAGCATGCCAAGGACGGAGAGAGTCTTATATTGGTTTGTAACTGATTCCAGAGTTTCACTGCATGGGTAGTAAAGGACGACGTAAAAAAGGAGAAGCGGTGAACTGGATAGGCCAATAAACAATCTCTGTATTCATATTACTAAAAAATAAACCCTTTTGATATTTATTTTCATATTAAAATTATTCTTAAAATAGACTGTTTATATTTCCTTCAAGCTGTATTGAAAACTTCAATGTTGAACCTCTTTGAGTCGAAGATATTTCATCTGAGTAGGATCTATGAGATCCAGCGAAGAATACGGACTGGACCAAGACGTTTCTAATCCAGATCATTAATCTCCTCTACCCCTGGATTGGCATTGGATTCTGGATTCTGAGACTTACGGGGAGGGATAGATTTTCCTTTAAATACAAAGTACAGATGGCAAAATACATGTAAATATCACAATAATTTTAATCGTTATTATTAGATTTATCTTAAAATATCAACATACATGTATGTCTAAATAATATAATAAAAATAATCAAAATACGTTTATTGATAACAACATACGTTAGTAAGTATGTGCATATTTATTCTGAAATTTCACATGTATCTCATATGTCATTTTTTAACAAAAAACCGCATTACCAGAGTTCATTTCATATACATTTATTAAACTCTATTTATAAATTATTTTTTCCAGGTTTTTTGTACATTACAGGTTTCCCTAATTCGTATAAGGACCAAACATAACAAGTACAATAAAATATGTATAAAACAGTTCAACATTTTAAGACTTATAAAGAATATTGTAAAAATGTATATGCTACACTAAAACACTATGACAAAATGTAGCATGTTAGATAATATAAAAAGATTTAATTATTTCAAGTATATTCAATTCAAGAGATTTTTCCTGAAGGAGCTGAGCGACACATGAAACACGTCTATATGAGGACACACACGGTTAAACAGTGTGATTGCTCCACCTACCGGCATCTCCAAAGGCAGGTTGATTCGACTTATAGGTTGTTACAACAATCTATGTGAGCGTTGTCTCAAATAATTATTCGGAAAATATAAACCAAGACTGTTCAGGATGGATGGATTAACTTAATTACCCCTGAGCAAGCAAAAAAAATGGACAACAAAAAAAATACAGTTTAGTCAAGTAAGTGAAAATACTATAGGTAATAAATAATGCAGTAGGAATACAACACTGATTTTTCCGTCAATTTACCCATAATCCTAAATTCTAATACCATTAACACTTTAAAAACCGATCAAAATCAAGGCAAACTTTCCCAGTGCCCATTTTTGAGGAATTAAGATTTTTAGTGAAACTTCTTCTTCTTCCCAGGGTCATGTCAGGTCCCCTCAACGTTGAATATCACCTGAGAGTAGACATCTTTGTCCCCGGCAGCCGGAAAAAGATCCCCGACGCTCCTTATACTAGTCCAATCACGTATATTGCGGAGCCAGAAGATTTGCCTCCTACCAACACCTCTTCGACCCTCTATTTTGCCTTGGATGATCAAGTGCAGTAAATAGTACTTTGCTCCTCTAAGTACATGACCCAAATAGGACACCTTTCGGGTTTTAATATTAGTCAGCAACTCTCTATTAACTTTGGCTCTTTGAAGAACCCTTGTGTTGCTGACCATATCCTTCCAGGGTATCCGTAGCATTCTCCGGTGCATCCACATTTCGAATGCTTCCAGTCGGTTCATACTACCAACTTTGAAGGTCCATGATTCCACTCCATGCAATACCACTGACCAAACGTAGCATTTGACTAACCGTTGTCGAAGTTTCAAGTTTAGATTATCATCGCAGAATATTGTGAACTACGCAACATTTTTGTGAAACTGCTATTTCTAAGTAATATTGTAATGAAACTTTATATATTTGTTTAAAATACTTCAATAATATAGTTTATCCGAATCAAACCCGCCACCTCTGGGCTGGGAGACAAGCGTCTTATCAATGGAGGTTTCGGAGGTCGTTATGACATAAGATTGAGAAATTACTCTTGACAAACCCTACTGAACTCCACAACATTTACATAAAAAATATCCACAAAGCTGCATCAATTACTTAACTGTTGCATTCTCATGATAGATGAATTACGACGTGAAACTGTCGTTAGCAAATTTATATTGACAAATTTGGCTTATAAAAGGTTCTGTGGATTTCTAATACGAGTGTGAATGATTTGAAAAGTCAGAACACACAAATTAAATATTGACAAATATATGTTATTACTTTGCAATTTGTTTTATCAAACACTGTTTATTCCACTTTTTGTAACGATATAACCCAACCAATTTCATGGTTTTCACCTCATCATCAGGGGAGCACAAAAAATACTGAATTGTGTTCCAACTGGTACCGACATACACGCTTCTAATGGTAAACATTCCGGTTGGGAGCTGTGGGGGTAGGGAGGGAGGAGACAACCTCAGCGAGCAGCGGCGAGATTCTTAGAATATATGTGTTTGCTAGATATTCGCCTCGATGCACTGACTTATTTCATTACATTCATCTTACATTCGCGATAAATTCCTGTTTCTTTCAAAACACGTCCTTTTCGATCTAGTGATGAGAGACTCATTTGCACACCAACACATCACAACACATTTTACGCATGTTCATTTATAGCCTACTCGGCGCGAATGTGCAACGAACTTTTTTAATATTTATCAAATGTGCATTTACGTTACGTTCAAGATATAATTATTTTATTTATATTCCCTATTTACGTTCAAGAGAGAATTAAAAAAATATAACATTACTAAGAATATATATTGTTGTTTAATTTTTCTTTGTTCCACAACCCTTCAACGAATTCCTTTTCCTCTCTAGTTCTACCATTATTGATGAAGATTAGCCATTAATTTGATTACTTTTTACTTAACCTTTCCCTTCCTGTGCTAAAAAAATCCACGCGTTCCGGTGCAGTGTATTCAATACACATGTAAAAATGAGTGATTTAAAAGCGAAAAAATAAGAATATTCATAACCAATCGCTTAAATTAATTAAATTTGAAGTCAAAAGTGATAACGATTGAAAGTTTATTGCTTAAAAAATGAAAAAAACCATCGGCCGACGTTCACAAAACGGGCGAAGCGACCACCTCAAATGAAAGTCCGCGAGCTACTGTAGCGAGAGAAGCGAGAGAACTGAGATTCTATTTCTTGCGTTCCCATATACCGAATTAGAGTCAGAGTGAGACATGAATAGCGACGCTTCTTCATCCATAACGGCTTTTAGAATGAATATACCTACGTCATACACTGGCACACGCTTGATTGTATTTGTGAATTTATTACCGATGTTCACAAAATATCTCTGATGTGGCCGATAACTGCTAATGATTATTAAAATTATTTTTCATTCAATGCGTAAATGTACGAGTATTATGGAGGAATACTTAAAATCTGAACCCAGTATTTAATATATTTATAGAGATATTAAAGTGTTTAGAAGCAATGTGTACTAGTTACACATCACAGGGAAGGAAGGGTCAAACGAGTTTTTTGTTAAATCTATCATGGTGTAAAACAGTTTAATGTATCTAAAATGAGCTAATTGGCTGGAACAAATAGTTATATAGCATTAAACCCTCCAGTTTTACCATGTTTAACCAAATACACATTTTTTTAAATTAAATAAATATACATGTGTTTCTATTTCATATCTCGAGGTGTGGATAAACACAAATTGCGGATAAACACATGTGTTTCTATTTCATATCTCGAGGTGTGGATAAACACAAATTGCGGATAAACACGAATATTTTTAAATATTCGTGTTTATTCGAAGTGCTAGAAAATTAAAGCCGAAACTTTTGATAAAATATAATAACATTTTGTTGTCAAACTGTACATCGTATAGAACGTTACACAAGTAAAATACATAGACGCTGCTTCTTACAGAGGCTTTTGAGCACCATTCCTTTATGGATCATACGTACTTCCTCTTCTAGTTCCTTGCCCCTCCCTTCTATCCAGCCTCTGTCTCCTTCCCTACCTCCAGGTGCCGCCCCAATCGCGTTTCCCGGAAATGAAGATGGCCTGTCATTAATTACAGTTTCCGGTGCCTACTCCCTCTAGGTAAATAACGCCACTATACCTCACAGCCAAGTAATAATATAAAGTGATACAGTCTATTTAATAGCGCTAAACAGCCCACTTGTGGGTAGTTTTATTGAAAAAAGTATACTAAGATGTTTTTTTACTGTTAAAATTAAATAACGTATCAACATGTCAAGTTGATATTTCTATTCGACACCCATTAACCTCTGTCGTACCTTCACACGTAAATCTATGAGAATATTAAATAGCCTGGGGGACATAACTTATCCTTGTTTTACTAATTTTGAAATATCAAACCACTTTTTCAAGGTACTGTATTTTTATTTTTTTTACATGACACGAAATACACAGGGATATATAGATCTAGGTTTGTTGCCTTTTATTTGTTGTGTCCCCAGTAAACTAGGATTTTGCCTGTATCTCACTGAGGACATATGGCATGAGAAAATAAATCGATACTTCTTTCCGATTTTTGGTCATATAAAACCCCGTTGTACGTTCTCATCAACCTGACAAACAGTGACACTCAATTACATATGTATACATCACCCGAAATCAAACTCCTCACACTTTATCCCTCCAGACAGACTAAAACATTCATCCCACAATATACCGCACACATTCATAAAAAAATATGATATATAAAAATATTAATATAGAACAAAAAAAACACCACACTCAAGAGCTCACACAAACCTTTTCCACAAGTCATTCCTTTTGCAAGTCCGAATACTTCAAACTCGTGTCGCAATAACAACCACGCTCCGATCGACTGCCTAAATCACTCGACATGTTTATTGTTCGCTGACGACTTGAAAATATTCAAAAAGATCAATTCACCTCACGACTGTGCACAGTTACAACAGAACCTAGACTCCCTAGTCTCCTGGAGTGAGCAAAATCATCTGTTCAACATTAATAAATGTGTCTGTGTATCTTATAGTTGATCGTTTTCACCAATCCACCATCAGTATACTATACAGGGAGTGGCACTAAACAGAGTTTCTGAATTCAAGGATTTGGGCGTAACCTTCGATGTCGGACTCACGTTCGTTAACCATGTCTCACGTTTGATATCGGACTGTTACAAACTACTCGGTTTTGTAATGAGAATATCAAGAGAATTTAACAGCACCGATATCCTCCGAAACTTATATAATTATCTAATTAGAACCAAATTAGAATATGCATCTACGGTTTGGGCTCCTCACCAGCTCAAATATAAAAACAATATAGAACAAATACAAAAAAAAATCCTCAGATATCTATGGTACAGAACAAAGGGCGATTACCCAAAATATGCTCACCATGCCGAACTTCTCACGGTGTGTAACTATAGAAGCCTCGAAACAAGAAGGCAAGAATCCATTGCGATATTCCTAATAAAGGTTTTCCAAGGTTCCTTTAACTGTCCCGCGATTCTAGAAGCACTAAGTTTATATGTACCCAATAAATCAAGGAATCACCCTCTGTTCTACATACCAACTTACAGAACGAATATCATGGCTAAACACTCAGTCACGCGTGGTATAGAGATATTGAACCAACTGAATAACACGGTTGATATATTCTCGGTACCGCCTAGCAGTATGAGAAGAATCCTGGCTGATATTATTCCTAACGAATAAGCTAACGCTAGAAGCAACCCCTCTTTGTGTAACAGGAGAAATCCGTGCAAAGTGGTTAAAAAAAAATTGTTTTCCTCCCTTTACGTTTATTGAATGTATACTGATGCAATACTCGATCATGACATCATGTTGAAACCAGAGCTAACACAACTAAAACATGAAGCCTTCTTCGTATGAAACTCTCACACCCAGCAAACCGAAAATACCGATGATATAGTCAGATGGATCAGAGAGAGAAAGGCTGCATGTTTGTTGTTGTCACTTTTAATATCGTTTCCAAATGGGTGTCATTTAATTTTGATCTTGCCGGATTTTTAGGGATATTCATTATTAAGAAAGTTTGTTCACGTATGGGCCAAGCATCAAAATAATTGTCATAGATATTTTTTTCAAATAAACATATACGAGTATGTTAACTCTTAACATAAGATTTTTTTCAAAATTAAACCAATTAACTTTCACCTATGCGCCTCAAAAATGGACCTCGCAAGTCGGGTCTAGCCCACAAAATAAAAACAAGGAATTTAATTTTTTTGGCTTGAAATTGTTTTACTTATAATATTGAGGTAGGTATCATCATTATCATAATGTTTCATGAGAAACACAAGGATTCAGAATAAAAAAAATATTGACATTTACTGAGAGACAATTTGACATTTAACATATTTTTATATAAACAAATAACATATAAAACAGGATCTAGATATAAACAGCGTTAATGATGCCTGGTTATTTATTATAATAATAATAAATTTAATTTAAATTAATGTTGAACAATTTAAATTTAATATATATTTTAGCTGAGCAAATAAATCAAATAATAATAAACATACCCAATTTATATTTTACATATATTCTTTAGTTTTATTTGAAATTTATTTTAAAAACTTTCGTGATTTTAAATACTGGCCCCTTTCTATGTAAACTAGTTTACCGACCATTTATTCAACAGAGATATCTAGTTTAGATTTTATATACAATTTTTAACAACTAAAAACATTATTTTAAAACCTGTTTCACCCAATCCCTTTTTAAATAGGTATATATTGTATTTACATATTAAGGTTTTTATATATTTTTTGATACAAACAAGACGTAAACAAGAAAATATTTTTAGATGCAAGTATCATATCAAAAACCTCCTAATACCAGAAAACACTTTTGTAGGTATACAAATAAATAAATTAAATTTATTTATTTTACTTCGCTTACATATACAGCTTAAACCATATTACAAGAAAAACTCAAAAAGAATAACTATGTAACGTACCAAAAAAATAAAAATTAATAAATAAGTATGATTTTATTAAACCGAAACAATTAGCTTTCATTACTAAGAAAGCTCAAAATACATTTTCAGGAATAATGAACTTGTCAATATCCGAGGTTTTATTTAAAAGGAACAACCCGTGATACAGAGGAAGAGAACTTGGCAGGTTAGTTATACTTAATGCCAGTTTGAACATGTCAATATTTTTGTACGTCGTATAGTTGCCAGGAACGTAAAATCGTACCTTTTCCAAGATAGTTGAATTAGGTGTTGCTCCCATCAGCAATATAAATATATAAAAAAGATACCCTTACATCCCTCCTCACGCTTAACAGGTAGTATCTCAACATACCTAAAAGAAATTTTGTAGTATAGAATCACGGGAACATACAGCACTCACGTAAGTAAAGATATCTCAAAAAAATCTTTTAGACGTTCTCCACTATGAGAAAGTAACGAATCTCCCGCGGATTTCACACTTATACCTGCTCCACATTCTGACTTTAAGAAACGTCTTTATAATTCATATCTACATTTATTTGGGAAGTATGTTCTCAGATGACGGAAAAGTAGAACGATATACTGAACTGCGAGTTCTTATACAAAGCAGAGTAAATGAGGTGATAAACGATATATTTAAGTCAACGTGAAATAAAAATTAAAGAAGTCGAGGGAATGCAGTGAAAATACGTGAATTTAGAAGAATATGTGATATGTCGATGTTTCACCAAATAAGAAATATTATTTAAGAAGGTAAGTTGAAAAGGGTGAAAAAGTAGGGGGGAAAAGAGCACGTTTAAGGGTTTGAATTTATTGAATGGATAAGTGACAAAAGACTTACTAAAAATATATAATCCAAGCATCAGTGGGATTCGTGATAAAGCGAGAAAAGTATGATTGGTCCAAGTGAATTAAATATTGAAATATGGAAAGGTAAGAAGTATGAACTCTATGAGAATATGTATGAATATTGCGAAACCGTAGAAAGTATGTAGTGATAAGAAAGTTTGGCGTTCTACCCTCTCTGCAGGACCCAACAGGGAAAAGGCTTTATGGTATGTATGTATGGATAGATTATTTTTCTAATTCTTACATATTTCGTTTTTTTTCTACGTGGTCGAACCATTTCTTATTCTTTCGAACCTTTCATATTCAACTAAATAAAAAAATCTTAGAAGTCAGTATAACAAATAAGAAAACTTAACTTGGCATCCGTGCGACTACAGTGACATCTTTAAAATGGTAGTAAACTATTGTATAGTGCCATCTATATATTAGTAGAAAATCAACATCTTTAGTAGATTTATATTCCCAAATAGACATCTATGAATAAAATAATATATTTTATTTTTATTATACTATATAAATTATACTTTATTAAAAAAATTTAAAAAACATAAATTAAAAAATCTTATTTTTTTCCAGAAAAAAAATGTTTTTGTAATTGAACTTTTCATTCATAGATGGTGTACAATTCCAGTTTGGAGTGACATCTGTTAAAGTAAAATGTTACTATTTTAGTTACTCTACTCATTCATAGATGCACAAGGAAAAGTTATCTCAAAGTTTTAAAACTTTTGTCAAATGAAAAGATTTGGAAATGCGTATTTTACAAACCGCGACATTTTCATTTATTTTTTGTTAACACAAAATTTCGTTTTTATAGAATATAAATATTTCAATAAAAGATTAATATGCATATGAAAAATTAAAAAAATATATGATTGTATTTATATATTATTGCACTTGTCATTGCAACATAGACGTAAAACTTAGAAATGAAAATAATGTTAATAAAAACAGAATAAATACGATAGAAATGTATACCTTGTATAACTTATCAATCGTTAGGTAGCGCTCAGAATTGGTAATCAGTATGGACACTAGATAGACCTATTTAAACTCTCCTAGAAGTCAAATAAGATTTGATTTACTAAATATCATATATTTGCTGCGTCTAATGAATATTTCGAAATAGATTTTAAGTTAAAAAACGATTTTAAATTTAGGTAGCTTAATCAATTGACGTTTCGTAATCTAATTTGTTTTTTCCATATATTATATAATTGCATTTTTGGTTTTGATGTGGTAGCACAAACCACTAGTATGGGCGGATTGCCTATTAAAAAATATATTTAGAAGACGATCTTTCTTTTATTCGCGAATGTATCGTAACAATTTATTGCATCGTACAATTAATTTAACATATATATTGTAGTAGATAACTTAACTTAGTATTTAGTATTCTTTGTTATTTTCTTACACTGTTCAACTTAAAGTTTCACAAACGTTTATTCTAATAAAATAAATGAATAAACATATTTTGTCACCTTGACCATCACGTCATGACCCATGACCCCATCGTAGTAGGCAGAGAGACAGGATCTCCACTTCATTATATCCCAGGACACATGTTTCATTTCTGCCATGTTCATATATCTCGTCATGCATTATCACTCTTCCCTCTTTTATAATTTGATTAATTTAGTTGTGTCACGTTTTTCTATCTCTCTCTCTCTCTCTCTCTCTCTCTCTCTCTCTCTCTCTCTCTCTCTCTCTCTTACATTTTACACTACTTGTACTATTTAAATCTATAATAATAAATTTTTTCTACGTAGCCGAACCATCTCAACTCTCTTATTTCATCTTAAGTACTGCATCGTCTTTCAATCCGCATTTTTTACAATACTAATTTCCTCATTCTTTATTCTGCTATAAATTATTTTTCAACACGTTCATTTATTTAACACTTCATTGTAAAATAATCTAACAGGCTTATTGCTATGTGGCAATCTCTTCCAACCGACCAGACAAAATTAAATAAAGGAAGTTACATAGTCGCAAAAATATTCAATTGATTCTCCATCTTTATGAAATTTATTAACAATATACCTACATAGTAAAAATAAAGATGAGATATCTATCAAAGGAAAAGGAAGGGATAGTGAAGAGGTGAGAACAAGGGATAAAACACGTTAAATGGTTGTAATTAAGAAGTTTTTTTCGGTCGCTTTTTAAAACATGCCAATGAAGGAGCGAGTCTAGCATTGGTTTGTAATTGATATTATTTTCTATGCAACTCTCTCATTTCTTACAGCATCTGACACGTATCTTACTTTTATTAGTTTTTGCCACTTTCATATATGATACTGTAGGAATGTTTGAAATCGGGCTAGATAAGTGTTTAGGTATTATTTTTTTAAATATAACAAAATGAGGAGAGGAATCTTTCGATGGTCTGGTCACATTAAGAGAAACGTGGGTTATCGCGCTTAAAAAATATGACTGTTAACGGCGCAATATAAATGGTATTTAAATCGCTTTTTTATTACTATCGCAAAAGATATATCAACTCAAGTGAATTTAAATTTAAAAAAAATTGATTATAATTTGAGAAACTGTCAAAATTATTGTCCTTTTTTGGAGTTGATTTTTTTACGACTATGTATAAGGAGGGCCTGAAAAGGCACTTCCGAATATGCGAGCCTTGAAATAGAATGCCGCGTGTTTTTCGAAGACTTTTGAAGATATTTTTTATTGATTAAATTATTGAAGTTTTTTATCTATTTTCGTGAAATTTGCACATGTCTGATTCCGTCTTTTATATGTTGTTTTTGTATTTTTTGGCATACGTATAATCTTATATAATAAATTTTTTTAATGTTAACAATTTTTGTAGTTTTCAATATAATTGGGATAAATTACATGGCTCCAAAAATATTCAAATGATTATTCATCTTTATGAAATTTATGAACATATACATTGTAAAAGTGAGATATCAACAATCAAAGAAAAAGGAAACGAACTACTGTAAATGAGCAAAACAGAAAAAAGTATTTGAATTGAAATAATTATATGGATTTCTTTTTTTAATTTGATCTAACCTTAAATTAATAAGTCCCTCTGATCATTAAATATTAGCGGACGTGATTGTACTTTTCAAAGTCGTGAATCCAATGATCGATTGTTCGAAACTCTTTGAATTGATTACCATTTAAGTTCTGACAAGAATTACCAGGCTGCAAGACACATTTCTATGAAAAAATTAAAGAACAAATTATTTTGCGAATTCTCCCATACCTAGACTGCACTGAATCGGAAATTAGTACGCTGCGGTCTCGGATGTATTCAAAGCTAGTTTTCTGACCTATAAGGAGTGTCTGAAAAGGCACTTCCGAATATCCGAGCCTTGAAATGAGATCCCGCGTGTCTTTCGAGCACTTTTGGAGACCTTTTATGAACGGCTTTTTAATTGATTATCGTTTTTTTTAACTATTTAAACTACTGGTGAAGTTGTACATGTCTGATTCTGTCTTTCGAGGATTGATGAAGTTGTACATGTCTGATTCTGTCTTTTGAGGATTGGTGAAGTTTACATGTCTGGTTCAGTCTTTTGAGGATTGATGAAGTTGTACATGTCTGATTCTGTCTTTTGAGGATTGGTGAAGTTGTACATGTCTGATTCTGTCTTTTGAGGATTGGTGAAGTTGTACATGTCTGATTCTGTCATTTGAGGATTGGTGAAGTTATAAATGTCTGATTCTGTCTTTTGAGGATTGGTGAAGTTGTACATGTCTGATTCTGTCTTTTATATATTTTTACAATTCGTATTTGTTTTTCAATGATTTATCTATTGTGTTTGTATTTTTTGCGCAGTAGGGGCTGTGCGTCTATGGACGGATCCATATTGTGTTGGTAACATGTGATTTTACGACTTGATACCTGTTTAATTCTAAATAATTTTGTTGTGATTGCGTAAATTTTTTTTTGTATATTCTCTCAAACTTAACGTGTTAAGCACTGACTACTGGCTCTTTCACATTTTTTTGTTATAAGGTACATTGTATTGTTTAATTATAAAAAATAAATAAATCAAATCTGTATCGCAAAGGACGACTGAAAAATACATGGTCCATAGTTTCATCATCTAGACCACACTCACAACCGGGATTCTTCACAATACGCATTCATTAAAAGTGACCGCAAACGATACATGACAGAAACGTCCAATCTTGTTTATTCTTATTATATTAAACCATGGTTTCAAAGGGATAGTTCGTTGGATTGGTTTATATCTAGAGCCTTTATTTACACAAATATTCTAATATTCCGCCCATCGGTGTTAAGTATCATGTTTAATTGTATTTAAAAAAAATAGTTACTCTGGAAGTGAAAAATCAGATAGGGGACACCTGTAGAACATGCTTCCTTTGCCAAGGAATCAACACATTCATTACCAGTGATAACAATATGTGAAGGAATCTAAACCATCTAAAGTCGTTAATTAACAGTTTGCAATTCGCACTACTAAAATATAAGTTCATGCATTCTTATGAAACCAGCTACCAAATTATTTTAAATATAAAACTACCTAATTATTTTTGTATAAACGATTCCACTCAAGTGTTCTCTTAAGACCTGTTTATACATCTCTGGTTGATTGAAAGAGATTGCCGCATGGCAATAAGTACGAAAATTTTATATCATACAAAACAATTAAATAATACTCGCAAGATTGTTGACGCCCTTAACCCTTCCTTCCCTGTGATGTGTAACTAGTACACATTGCTTCTAAAAACTTTAATATCTCTATAAATATAATAAATACTGGGTTCAGATTTTAGGTATTCCTCCGCAATACATTTACGCTTTGAATAAAAAAAAAATATTAATAATAATTAGCACTTTTCGGCCACATCAGTGATATTTTGTGAAAACCGGGAATAAATTCACCAATACAATCAAACGTGTGCCAGTGTGTGACGTAGGTTATTCATTCTTAAAAACCGCTATGGGTGAGAATCGACGCTATTCACGTCTCACTCTCACTCTACTTCAGTGTATGGGAACGCAAGAATAGAATCTCAATTAAGTTCAAGTTAAAAAACAAAAGTCACATTTTGTAATAATTTCTTCCAACCGACCATAAATTTACTATCTTCTTCTTCTTCCCAGTGTCATCTCAGGTTCCCCCCAACGTTGAATATCACCTGAGAGTAGACATATTTGTCCCCGGCAGCCCGAAAAATGTCCCCGACGCTCCTTATACAAGTCCAATCACGTGTATTGCGGAGCCAGAAGATTTGCCTCCTGCCAACACCTCTTCGACCCTCTATTTTGCCTTGGATGATCAGGTGCAGTAATTTGTACTTTTCTCCTCTAAGTACATGCCCCAAATAGGACACTTTTCGGATTTTAATATTAGTCAGCAACTCTCTATCAACTTTGGCTCTTTGAAGAACCTTTGTGTTGCTGACCATATCCGTCCAGAGTATCCGTAGCATTATCCGGTGTATCCACATTTCGAATGTTTTCAGTTGGTTCATACTACCAACTTTGAGTGTCCATGATTCCACTCCATGCAATAACACTGACCAAACGTAGCATTTGACTAATTTGTTATACAATTCTTAAATGTAAACCAGTTTACATTCCTTTTAAAAAAAAAACTGATTTTCAACGGAAACTAAACCCGAGCCCCCGGGTCGGAAGATATATATCTTACCAACTATGCTACGATTGTTATGGTTATATATATAAATTACTTTGCAGGACTATACCAACCTCTTAGGAAAGCTATTTGTTCTACTTTATGATAAGTTGAGAAGTAAAATAAAGCACCCATTTATTTTCAACCCTTAAACGAGATGTATTTTTTATTACCGCTAATTACCTAAAGAAATTGCCTCATGGCTGCCTCCCAGGGTGAACCGGTTTTTAACTAAAAAGAAATACAATATAAATCTTTAAAGTTACGAGTATTAAAGATATGTTAATTTGTTTATTTAACAATTTCACGCAAATACATCTGGCGGATTTATTGCTTTAAAGGATTTTTTTCCAATCAACCAGCTATTGTTTCATTATTATTATTTGGTATTTATGATCGTGTCTTTGACGTAATTTATGATAATACTATTTGAAAAAAAAAACTATTTATTTATTATTACACATGTCAAGAAATATACACAATTTGAGAAAAAACAACAGGTAATTTGATTTGGACATACAATTTTTATGGATTTGGGTTTGTTGCCTTTCATTTGTCGTATGCCCAGTAAACTAGGCTTATGACTGTATCTCACTGAGGATATTTAGCATGAAAAATAAATCGATACTTCTTTCCGATTTTTGATTACACAAAAACAAAACCCCGTTGCACAATAAACATTAAATTAACAGATTAATTTCAAGGAAAATATGGCTAGGATGGGAATCGAATGAGAGTTTAAGCACAGGCTCCCGAAGCATTATTGCTTGACTAGTCCACCTACAGTATTAGCTGGGAGGACCAAGGTCTGAGTGAATGTGATGGAATACAAGTAGCCTGAACGACTGGACTTGTTCTTGCTAAATAATTAGTTGTAAGCATTGTTATCTAGTTATAAGTAGTACGTAAGTGTTAATTATTTCTATGAAATCATATATTTAGATTATAAAAATTAAAAATAAAATGAAATGTAGGAAAATCAGATTATGTAAGTTCATAAATTATAATATATAAATAAGATTAGTTTAGTAATAAATGTGTATATAGGTATAGCCTTGTCGAGCCCATGTGTTTTCTACTCGTAAATCTCAAGATCTATCCATAAAATTCTCTAAAAATCCAATTCTTCTTGTTCTATGTAAGCGTTGTTCCACTAAAAACAAATCTAAGTTCTTTACCACTATAAAACAAGTCTTCGACAATTACGTAAGTCTACTTGGTAAAATTTGGTAATATTTTATGATATTTTATTTTTTTTTATTTTTTATTTATTATTACACATAACAAGAAATATACACAATTTGAGAAAAAACAACAGGTAATTTGATTTGGACGTATAATTTTAATGGATCTGGGTTTGTTGCCTTTCATTTGTCGTATCCCCAGTAAACTAGGCTTTTGCCTGTATCTCACTGAGGATATTTAGCATGAAAAAATAAATCGATACTTCTTTCCGATTTTTGATAACACAAAAAAACCCCATTGCACGCTCTCATCAACCTGACAAACAGTGACACTCAACTACAACTGGAAACATCTTGCGAAACTCAACTCCTCACACATCATCACTCCAGAAAGACCAAAAATATTCATCCCACAATATACCGCACACAATCATAAGAATAAAAATCAGAACAAATTCAAAACAAAAAAAAAAGAAGAAAAAAAGAAAAACACAAATACAAAAACATCCAAAATTAAAATAACAAGAAGAGACAGACCCACACTCACGAGCTCACATAAATCCTTTCTACTCGTCATTCATCCCGAAAGCCCAAGTACTCAAAATCCTGTCGCAATAACAACCACGCTCCGATCGACTGTCTAAATGGTTTTCCTACCTTTACTCTTATTGAAGTCGGCACGCCATTGTATGTAATGGGAGCCAAATAAGCATATTGCCTTTGGGCAAAAGAGGTTTTAACTCTAGGGATGGTGAACATTTCATTAGTTGCCATGCGTGTCATGTGTGTCTGCTGAGTTTGCATCTTCCCCTCCTCTCGATGGTAGTGCCAGAGAATGGATTTGAGATGTAAATTGGCTATGTTCAGGACCTGATACTCTCTAAAAAGCTCCGCCGTGGGATACCGAGCAGGAAGTTTATTGATTATTTTCACAATCAACTTTTGGGAAACCTGTAATATGTGTTTTTGGGTTAAGGTGCATCCCCCCCAAACTGATATACCGTAAGAAAGTGCTGACTGACATAAGGCGAAGTATATACTTTTAAGAATATTTTCACTGAGCACATTTCGAATCATACGGAATATGTATCCTAGTTTTCTGATTTTTGCGCTCAAAGTGTTAATATGGACCTCCCAACGAAGGAACTGGTCAACATAAACTCCAAGGTACTTTATACTATCAACCCTTTCCAAGGAAACACAACTACAGTCAGACATGGGTGAACAAGTGTGTAGTGTTATGTATTTATTTGTAGGTGCTTGAGTTCTTGTAGATATGCTAAATGTAATGTATTTAGTTTTTTGGGAATTTAGAGTCAATAAATTTGAGTCCATCCATTCTTTAACTACACGCAATTCTTCGTTATCCTTTAAGAATACATCATCCCATGTTCGGCCCTCGAATAGAAGAACCGTGTCGTCCGCAAAAGTAATAATCTTACCCCTGAGAGAAAGATTACACAACTGATTGACATATCTCAGGAACAATATAGGTCCCAGAACACTACCTTGAGGTACTCCGAATCTTACAAAAAGAGGCTCACCAAATACACTATCACCCAATTTGACTCTCTGAGTTCTATCAGACAAGTAAGAAGAGAACCAACTAGAAGAGCGCCCACATATGCCCACCTCCATCAATCTGGTAAGTAATATTCGGTGAGACACTGTATCAAAAGCCTTTGCAAGGTCCAAAAAAACTGCCAAACATGCCTTCTTATTATCCAAAGTGTTGGTAACGCTGTTTACTAGACTAAGCAAAGCAGTTTCAGTTCCCATATTCCTTTGGAAACCAAACTGATTAGGAGAGATAATGTTGTGCATATTGAAAAATTTCATCAGTCGGTCCTTCACTATTTTCTCAATAATTTTTGAAAGAATGCTCAGCAGAGATATGGGTCTATAATTTTTTAAGTCATCCATCGAGCCTCCCTTGTGTATTGGGACAATATGCGAACGTTTTAATGCAGTTGGGAAAGTTACACCTCTAAAACTCAAATTGATTACATGTTTCAGTGGTAGTGCTATAAATCTTTGAGTATGTTTTACCAGTGCAGATGTAATCTGATCAGGCCCCGGGGCGCTACTTGCCTTAAGTGTGTTAATAGTCGCTAGAACTTCTTTCTCCGACGTTGGCGTTAGATAAAATGTATATTCGGGTACTTTTAAAGAATGAAGAATAGCGTCATTCAATGACTGTTCAGTCGTTTTGTTCCTATTAAGTATGTTACGTGAGAGATTATTGCCTACATTGGCGAAATATTCGTTAATGCCACTACAAAGCTTCTGTGGTTCCTGTGTCAATGATACTTTTGTGCCATCAATGTTTAATGTAGAAGGGGCATTTCTCTCTCTCACTGTACCGGTGATGTCCCTGATAACACTCCAAATTATCTTTTGATCATTATTTGAGGCTTCAATCTTTGCTCTATAGTAACTTTCCTTTGCTTTTTGGATGAGTTTCTTGCATGTATTTTTGTATTGTTTGTAAAATGTTATTGAGTGTGGATCACTGCCAGTCTTGAGATCCCGGTGCAGACGATCTCTCTTGCGTATACAATAAATCAATCCATCAGTGATCCAAGGTTTGAGTTTTGTGTACCTTCTGCTTCTACTGTGTATTGTCTGTGTGGCTGAATTGATATGGGAGTTAAAAGCATTAATAAAGCTCTCCAGAGCTTCATTTACATTATGGGACTTGAGAGTGTCTTGCCAATTTTCCGAATCAAGGGAGTGCAAGAGCTCCGGTATACTTGTGATCCTTTTTCTCTTCATGCCCATCCCTATTTGTCTACCTGCACCCTCTGAAAACCCCAATATAATTGCGTAATGGTCAGTAATTGTTGTCTCATACACTACTGCTCTAGCCTTCTGCCGAGTTCTCACCATTGCGTGATCAATGCAGGAACCCGAGCCCAAAGTCACGCGTGTGGGAGTCGTGATAAAAGGAATCAATCCATGAAAAGTCATTAGCTCTAGGTAATTCAAGGTATTTCTCTGATCCTCCACCAATATATCAATGTTCACATCCCCCACAAGCACAACCTCCCGAGAACTTTGCCTAATCAATTGATCGAGAGCTACCAAAAAGGACTCAATATCATGCATATGTGGAGGACGATAAACAGCAATTATAGTTTGCATATTCAGTTGGATCCTCAACACATTAGCAGCAGTGACGCTTATTTCAGTGACAGTAATCTCAAGATCTTTTTTTGCATATACCACAACTCCCTCATTCTGAGTTATATTATGTGTAGATCTATGTATGTCATAACCGTGTAAGTGCCTTGGCAGAAACCTGTCCTTGATCCAACACTCCGTTAGAACAATCAAGTCAAAATCAGCATTTAGATCTGATAGAAAAACAATAAAATCATCGAAGTTTCTATCGTAGCTGCGTATGTTCAGGTGAATAATTTTTAGTTGCCGATAATCACTCATAAGTGATCTAAAGGATGAGATATTATTCGTATGAAAGCCAATTACGCTGATAATCTCATCAGCATCATCGTTCCCTTCCAGCATCATTAACCTCAGTCAAGCGGCTCAGTTTGGTGATTACGAAGATAATTGAAAGATAAAAGATTGAGCCTTTGTGTTTACAGATTTTAAGTGTGTAAGCAAATGAATGACAACTACAACAAAGAAACCGATGCAGATATACAGAGGTAGAAAATTTAAAGCAACTTACAGGAAATATCACCATCAAGAAAGGCAGCTGATTAGAAGTCCGAGGGATGCTTATTGTATGGAATTGTACGTGGAGAGAGAAGCTTAAAGCCTTGGATAAAGAAAAAACATTCACGAAAAAACAGAGCCATACCTCGACAAAAACAAGTCCAGATTCATTCATTCTGTCGTGTGCCATGAAAGAGATAGGATCCATTTGTCAGAGTTTAGACAGGTCTGACTCTTTACTTATATAGATTATTTTAGAGCCATCCTCCCTTCTAGCACACACACGACCCGATTTTATCCAGGCATACTTGTATCCCTTACTTTCACACACTTTCTTGGTCAGACTCAGCATACGCTTACATCGTCTTGTTGAGAGCTCCGAAATGTATATCTGACTCCTGACCATCGACAAACCCAGATCCTTTGTATTAAGTTTATCAGATCCATTCTTATTGGCAGTCCTATAAGTCTTGACTACATTCAACAAACGTTTGATATACATACATAATTTTAAACAATGAGTTTGTAATTTATTATTACAACTGCTTTTTGTATCTCCTATACATGTTAGTTTAAGACAAAGTTTTATATTTTTGGTCAATAATTTTAAGTACTTGTATAACTTGTCATATGTTTATTTATATATAAAAGACACTGTTATGTCGTTAATTAATAAATAAATGAATATATAAATAAATAAATATTTGTACCATATGTTACATTGTTTAATAAATATTTTTTAAATATTAATCTTAAGGAAAATAGGGGTACGATGGGAATCGTATGAGAGTTAAGGTAAAGGAATATTTTGAGATAAATAATGCTTCTTTAGTTTATGCTTAAATATCGATAAGGATGTAGGGCATCTAATTGAGCCAGGAATATACATCGAAAATATAGACGAGTAGAAATCAAAAGAGTCTAAAACTGATTTATAAATATAGATATATTTTGAATCTAAAAATATACATATTATAAAGGGTCTTTCAAATTGACCGTTTTTTAATATTCTTGGATAAAACACAGATGGCGTCGCGAGCTTGACTGGGTCTTGTGACATTTGAGAAGTGTAATGTAAGACATTTATAAAAATGGAATCGTATATAATATGTTACAACAACGCGTTCAAATTGTTGAATTATTTTATGTATCTCCGGAAACGGTGATGTTAATTGGCCACCAAGATCATGTGATCTGACACCATTCGAATATTTTCTCTAGGATTATGTGAAAAACTAGGTCTATAAGAATGACCCTCAACCAATTCCTGAGCTGAAGGACGAAATTATTCACGTTATTTGCAAATTAAAACTGCAATTATGCCAAAACATCATCTAAAATTTTGACAAAAGAGTGGACATTTGTAAAGCTGCAAGAGGTGGACATTTGGCGGATATTGTTTTTTTTTTATGTTTAAATGTCATATATTATACTTCAATGACCAATAAAAAGATTTTTGAAATCAAAACAAATCGTATGTTTTATTTAAGAAATTAAAAAAATAGAATTAAAAAAACCGCTCAATTTGAAAGACCCTTTATTATCGTTACATTGTGGTGTCATATTCATAGATTTTAGTTTATAAAATAAATTAAATAACTAATTTTCATTGTATTAACCACGAATTTATTGAGCTCATTACCAGTTTCGAAGAACGTCTACTTCTTCATCACTTAACGAAAAAAACAAATGTCTTAGAAATAAGTAAAGAGCTCAATAAATAAAACAGTTGTGAATACTGAAGAAAATATATTATTTATAGTTAAGGCATCATTGTGGAGGTTTAAAGACAATGTGATTTGTTTTATCAAACACTGTTTATTCCACTTTTTGTAACGGTATAACCCTACCGGTTTCAAGGCTTTCATATTTGCGAAATTTCAATATTTTCCAATCTGAATGAACTTGAGACTAACAAAAAACCAATTTTTCGTGCAGATGTGTTAGAATTATATAATGAATCATGTAAAAGGTGTAGTAGAAACACATTGACGTTAATTGTTACATAAAACGTCAAAACTTGCTAAATTTGTATGAACATTTCTTAGTAATATACTGAAACTTCATACTTTTTACTCAAAAAAACTGCCATTGACGACTAAATTTACGAATATATGTACAAAATCACGACAGAATTATTATTTGTTCCACGTGTTTTCAAGTTTTTCATTCCAAACCTCTAAATTTGCGAAATTTCAATATTTTGCGTAAAAATTATCCAATCTGTGCGTTTCTACTTCACCTTTTTCATGAATCCAATGCGTTTCTAATTTATGCAAATTTATAGGTTTGGGATGAAAAACTTGAAAACACGTAAAACAAATGATAATTCTGTCGTGATTTTGTATACATAATTGTAAACTTGGTCGTCAATGGCAGTATTTTGCTAAGAAATGTTTCAGTATATTGCTAAGAAATGTTCATACAAATTTATCAGATTTGGACGTTTTATGTAACAATTAACGTCAATGCGTTGCTACTAAACCTTATTCATGATTCATTATATAATTCTAACACATCTGCACGAACAATTGGTTTTTTGTTAGTCAAAAGATCATTCAGATTGGATAATATTGACGTAAAATATTGACATTTCGTAAGTTTATAGGTTTGGGATCGAACACTTGAAAACACGCAAATTTTGAGGTTTGGGACGAAAAACTTGAAAGAACGTGGAACAAATAACAATTCCGCAGTGATTTTCAACATATATTCATAAACTTGGTCGTCAATGGCAGTTTTTCGAGTGAAAAGTATGAAGTTTCAGTATATTACTAAGAAATGTTCATACAAATTGATAAGGTTTTGACGTTTTATGTAACAATTAACGTCAATGCGTGTCCACTACACTTCTAACATAATTTATTATAATTCAAGCACATTTGTACGAAAAATTGTATATTTGTTAGTCAAAAGTCCATTCAGATTGGAGAATATTGACACAAAATATTGAAATTTCGCAAATTTTGAGGTTTGGGATGAAAAACTTGAAAACACGTGGATCAAATAAAAATTCTGTCGTGATTTTGTACATATATTCGTAAACTTTGTCGTCAAGGCAGTTTTTTTGAGTAAAAACTATGAAGTTTCAGTATATTACTAAGAAATGTTCATACAAATTTATCAGGTTTTAACGTTTTATGTAACAATTAACGTCAATGCGTTTCTACTACACCTTTTACATGATTCATTATATAATTCTAACACATCTGCACGAAAAATTGGTTTTTTGTTAGTCTCAAGTTCATTCAGATTGGAAAATATTGAAATTTCGCAAATATAGAGGTTTGGGACGAAAAACTTGAAAACACGTGGAACAAATAATAATTCTGTCGTGATTTTGTACATATATTCATAAACTTGGTCGCCAATGGCAGTTTTTTTGAGTAAAAACTATGAAGTTTCAGTATATTACTAAGAAATGTTCATACAAATTTGTCAGGTTTTAACGTTTTATGTAACAATTAACGTCAATGCGTTTCTACTACACCTTTTACATGATTCATTATAATTCTAACACATCTGCACGAAAAATAGGTTTTTTGTTCGTCAAAAGTTCATTCAGATTGGATAATTAATATTGACGCAAAATATTGACATTTCGTAAATTTATAGGTTTGGCATGAAAAACTTGAAATCACGCCAATTTAGAGGTTTGGACAAAGAACGTGAAACCACGTGGAATAAATAATAATTCAGTAGTGATTTTGTACATACTCGTATATTCATAAACTTGGTCGTCAATGGCAGTTTTTTGAGTGAAAAGTATGAAGTTTCAGTATATTACTAAGAAAGGTTCATACAAATTTATCAGGTTTTGTCGTTTTATGTAACAATTAACGTCAAGGCGTTTCTACTACACCTTTTTCATTATTCATTATATTTCTAACACATCTGCAAGGTTTGGTAGTCAAACGGGTTTTTGTTAGCATAAGTTCATTCGGATTGGAAAATATTGACGCAAAATATTGAAATTTCGCAAATTAATAGGTTTGGGATGAAAAACTTGAAATTACATACAACAAATAATAATTCTGTCGTGGTTTTGTACATATATCCGTAAACTTTTGCTAACAAAACCTTTTTTTTTTTCAAATGTGCTAGAATCTTTATGAATCGTGAAAAAGGTGTAGTGAAAACGCATTGAAGTTAATTGTTACGTAAAACGTCAAAACTTGCTAAATTTGTATCAACATTTCTTAGTAATATACTGAAACTTCATACTTTTCACTCGAAAATCTGCCATTGACGACCAAGTTTATGACTTTATGTACAAAAGCATGCCAGAATTATTATTTATTCCACGTGTTTTCAAAATTTTCATCCCAAAACTATAAATATGCGAAATTTCAATATTTTGCGTGAATATTATCCAAAAGAATGAGCTTTTGACTAACAAAAACCACGTATTTTCAAGTTTTTCGTCCCAAACCTCTAAATTTGCGTGTTTTCAAGTTTTTCAAGTTTTTGGTGCAGATGTGTTAGAATTGTAATGAATCATGAAAAAGGTGTAGTAAGAAACGCATTGACGTTAATTGTTACATAAAACGTCAAAACCTGATAAATTTGTACGAACATTTCTTAGTAATATACTGAAACTTCATACTTTTTACTCAAAAAAACTGCCATTGACGACAAAGTTTACGAATATAGTATGTACAAAATCACGACAGAATTATTATTTGTACTATGTGTTTTCAAGTTTTTCATCCCAAACCTATTCATTTGCGAAATTTCAATATTTTGCGTCAATATTATCCAATCTGAATGAACTTTTGCTAACAAAAAACCATTTTTTTGTACAAATGTGCTAGAATCTTAATGAATCGTGAAAAAGGTGTAGTGAAAACGCATTGAAGTTAATAGTTACGTAACACGTCAAAACTTGCTAAATTTGTATGAAAATTTCTTAGTAATATACTGAAACTTCATACTTTTCACTCGAAAATCTGCCATTGACGACCAAGTTTATGACTATATGTACGAAATCATGCCAGAATTATTATTTGTTCCACGTGTTTTCAAGTTTTTCGTCCCAAACCTCCAAATTTGCTAATTTTCAATAATATTGAAAATTAGCAAATTTAGAGGTTTGGACTGGAAAATATGGACGCAAAATATTGCGTCAATATTTTTAAGTCCGAATGAACTTTTGCTTACAAAAAACCATTTTTTTGTACAAATGTGCTAGAATCTTAATGAATCGTGAAAAAGGTGAAGTGAAAACTCATTGAAGTTAATTGTTACGTAAAACGTCAAAACATGCTAAATTTGTATGAACATTTCTTCGTAATATACTGAAACTTCATACTTTTCACTCGAAAAACTGCCATTGGCGACAGAGTTTATGAATATATATACAAAATCACGATAGAATTATTATTTGTTCCACGTGTTTTCAAGTTTTTCGTCCCAAACCTCTAAATTTGCGAAATTTCAATATTTTGTGTCAATAATTTTCAATCTGAATGGACTTTTGACTAACAAATATCAAACTTTTCGTACAAATGTGCTTGAATTATAATAAATTATGTAAGAAGTGTAGTGGACCCGCATTGACGTTAATTGTTACATAAAACGTCCAAACCTGATAAATTTGTTTGAACATTTCTTAGTAATATACTGAAACTTCATACTTTTTACTCAAAAAAACTGCCATTGAAGACAAAGTTTACGAATATATGTACAAATCACGAAAGAATTATTATTTGTTTGCTAACAAAAAACCATTTTTTTGTAAAAATGTGCTAGAATAATAATGAATCGTGAAAAAGGTGTAGTGAAAACGCATTGAAGTTAATTGTTACGTAAAACGTCAAAACTTGCTTAATTTGTATGAACATAATAAATTATGTAGGAAGTGTAGTGACCCGCATTGACGTTCATTGTTACATTGAACGTCAAAACCTGATAAATTTGTATAAACATTTCTTAGTAACATAATGAACTTCATACTTTTTACTCAAAAAAACTGCCATTTACGACCAAGTTTACGAATATATGTACCAAATCACGACAGAATTATTATTTGTTCCACGTGTTTTCAAGTTTTTCATTCCAAACCTCTAAATTTGCGAAATTTCAATATTTTGCGTAAATATTATCCAATCTGTGCGTTTCTACTTCACCTTTTTCATGAATCCAATGCGTTTCTAATTTATGCAAATTTATAGGTTTGGGATGAAAAACTTGAAAACACGTAAAACAAATGATAATTCTGTCGTGATTTTGTATATATAATTGTAAACTTGGTCGTCAATGGCAGTATTTTGCTAAGAAAAGTTTCAGTATATTGCTAAGAAATGTTCATACACATTTATCAGATTTGGACGTTTTATGTAACAATTAACGTCAATGCGTTTCTACTAAACCTTATTCATGATTCATTATATAATTCTAACACATCTGCACGAACAATTGGTTTTTTGTTAGTCAAAAGATCATTCAGATTGGATAATATTGACGCAAAATATTGACATTTCGTAAGTTTATAGGTTTGGGATCGAACACTTGAAAACACGCAAATTTTGAGGTTTGGGACGAAAAACTTGAAAGAACGTGGAACAAATAACAATTCCGCAGTGATTTTCAACATATATTCATAAACTTGGTCGTCAATGGCAGTTTTTCGAGTGAAAAGTATGAAGTTTCAGTATATTACTAAGAAATGTTCATACAAATTGATAAGGTTTTGACGTTTTATGTAACAATTAACGTCAATGCGTGTCCACTACACTTCTAACATAATTTATTATAATTCAAGCACATTTGTACGAAAAATTGTATATTTGTTAGTCAAAAGTCCATTCAGATTGGAGAATATTGACACAAAATATTGAAATTTCGCAAATTTAGAGGTTTGGGATGAAAAACTTGAAAACACGTGGATCAAATAAAAATTCTGTCGTGATTTTGTACATATATTCGTAAACTTTGTCGTCAAGGCAGTTTTTTTGAGTAAAAACTATGAAGTTTCAGTATATTACTAAGAAATGTTCATACAAATTTATCAGGTTTTAACGTTTTATGTAACAATTAACGTCAATGCGTTTCTACTACACCTTTTACATGATTCATTATATAATTCTAACACATCTGCACGAAAAATTGGTTTTTTGTTAGTCTCAAGTTCATTCAGATTGGAAAATATTGAAATTTCGCAAATATAGAGGTTTGGGACGAAAAACTTGAAAACACGTGGAACAAATAATAATTCTGTCGTGATTTTGTACATATATTCATAAACTTGGTCGCCAATGGCAGTTTTTTTGAGTAAAAACTATGAAGTTTCAGTATATTACTAAGAAATGTTCATACAAATTTGTCAGGTTTTAACGTTTTATGTAACAATTAACGTCAATGCGTTTCTACTACACCTTTTACATGATTCATTATAATTCTAACACATCTGCACGAAAAATAGGTTTTTTGTTCGTCAAAAGTTCATTCAGATTGGATAATTAATATTGACGCAAAATATTGACATTTCGTAAATTTATAGGTTTGGCATGAAAAACTTGAAATCACGCCAATTTAGAGGTTTGGACAAAGAACGTGAAACCACGTGGAATAAATAATAATTCAGTAGTGATTTTGTACATACTCGTATATTCATAAACTTGGTCGTCAATGGCAGTTTTTTGAGTGAAAAGTATGAAGTTTCAGTATATTACTAAGAAAGGTTCATACAAATTTATCAGGTTTTGTCGTTTTATGTAACAATTAACGTCAAGGCGTTTCTACTACACCTTTTTCATTATTCATTATATTTCTAACACATCTGCAAGGTTTGGTAGTCAAACGGGTTTTTGTTAGCATAAGTTCATTCGGATTGGAAAATATTGACGCAAAATATTGAAATTTCGCAAATTAATAGGTTTGGGATGAAAAACTTGAAATTACATACAACAAATAATAATTCTGTCGTGGTTTTGTACATATATCCGTAAACTTTTGCTAACAAAACCTTTTTTTTTTTCAAATGTGCTAGAATCTTTATGAATCGTGAAAAAGGTGTAGTGAAAACGCATTGAAGTTAATTGTTACGTAAAACGTCAAAACTTGCTAAATTTGTATCAACATTTCTTAGTAATATACTGAAACTTCATACTTTTCACTCGAAAATCTGCCATTGACGACCAAGTTTATGACTTTATGTACAAAAGCATGCCAGAATTATTATTTATTCCACGTGTTTTCAAAATTTTCATCCCAAAACTATAAATATGCGAAATTTCAATATTTTGCGTGAATATTATCCAAAAGAATGAGCTTTTGACTAACAAAAACCACGTATTTTCAAGTTTTTCGTCCCAAACCTCTAAATTTGCGTGTTTTCAAGTTTTTCAAGTTTTTGGTGCAGATGTGTTAGAATTGTAATGAATCATGAAAAAGGTGTAGTAAGAAACGCATTGACGTTAATTGTTACATAAAACGTCAAAACCTGATAAATTTGTACGAACATTTCTTAGTAATATACTGAAACTTCATACTTTTTACTCAAAAAAACTGCCATTGACGACAAAGTTTACGAATATAGTATGTACAAAATCACGACAGAATTATTATTTGTACTATGTGTTTTCAAGTTTTTCATCCCAAACCTATTCATTTGCGAAATTTCAATATTTTGCGTCAATATTATCCAATCTGAATGAACTTTTGCTAACAAAAAACCATTTTTTTGTACAAATGTGCTAGAATCTTAATGAATCGTGAAAAAGGTGTAGTGAAAACGCATTGAAGTTAATAGTTACGTAACACGTCAAAACTTGCTAAATTTGTATGAAAATTTCTTAGTAATATACTGAAACTTCATACTTTTCACTCGAAAATCTGCCATTGACGACCAAGTTTATGACTATATGTACGAAATCATGCCAGAATTATTATTTGTTCCACGTGTTTTCAAGTTTTTCGTCCCAAACCTCCAAATTTGCTAATTTTCAATAATATTGAAAATTAGCAAATTTAGAGGTTTGGACTGGAAAATATGGACGCAAAATATTGCGTCAATATTTTTAAGTCCGAATGAACTTTTGCTTACAAAAAACCATTTTTTTGTACAAATGTGCTAGAATCTTAATGAATCGTGAAAAAGGTGAAGTGAAAACTCATTGAAGTTAATTGTTACGTAAAACGTCAAAACATGCTAAATTTGTATGAACATTTCTTCATAATATACTGAAACTTCATACTTTTCACTCGAAAAACTGCCATTGGCGACAGAGTTTATGAATATATATACAAAATCACGATAGAATTATTATTTGTTCCACGTGTTTTCAAGTTTTTCGTCCCAAACCTCTAAATTTGCGAAATTTCAATATTTTGTGTCAATAATTTTCAATCTGAATGGACTTTTGACTAACAAATATCAAACTTTTCGTACAAATGTGCTTGAATTATAATAAATTATGTAAGAAGTGTAGTGGACCCGCATTGACGTTAATTGTTACATAAAACGTCCAAACCTGATAAATTTGTTTGAACATTTCTTAGTAATATACTGAAACTTCATACTTTTTACTCAAAAAAACTGCCATTGAAGACAAAGTTTACGAATATATGTACAAATCACGAAAGAATTATTATTTGTTTGCTAACAAAAAACCATTTTTTTGTAAAAATGTGCTAGAATAATAATGAATCGTGAAAAAGGTGTAGTGAAAACGCATTGAAGTTAATTGTTACGTAAAACGTCAAAACTTGCTTAATTTGTATGAACATAATAAATTATGTAGGAAGTGTAGTGACCCGCATTGACGTTCATTGTTACATTGAACGTCAAAACCTGATAAATTTGTATAAACCTTTCTTAGTAACATAATGAAACTTCATACTTTTTACTCAAAAAAACTGCCATTTACGACCAAGTTTACGAATATATGTACCAAATCACGACAGAATTATTATTTGTTCCACGTGTTTTCAAGTTTTTCATTCCAAACCTCTAAATTTGCGAAATTTCAATATTTTGCGTAAATATTATCCAATCTGTGCGTTTCTACTTCACCTTTTTCATGAATCCAATGCGTTTCTAATTTATGCAAATTTATAGGTTTGGGATGAAAAACTTGTAAACACGTAAAACAAATGATAATTCTGTCGTGATTTTGTATATATAATTGTAAACTTGGTCGTCAATGGCAGTATTTTGCTAAGAAAAGTTTCAGTATATTGCTAAGAAATGTTCATACACATTTATCAGATTTGGACGTTTTATGTAACAATTAACGTCAATGCGTTTCTACTAAACCTTATTCATGATTCATTATATAATTCTAACACATCTGCACGAACAATTGGTTTTTTGTTAGTCAAAAGATCATTCAGATTGGATAATATTGACGCAAAATATTGACATTTCGTAAGTTTATAGGTTTGGGATCGAACACTTGAAAACACGCAAATTTTGAGGTTTGGGACGAAAAACTTGAAAGAACGTGGAACAAATAACAATTCCGCAGTGATTTTCAACATATATTCATAAACTTGGTCGTCAATGGCAGTTTTTCGAGTGAAAAGTATGAAGTTTCAGTATATTACTAAGAAATGTTCATACAAATTGATAAGGTTTTGACGTTTTATGTAACAATTAACGTCAATGCGTGTCCACTACACTTCTAACATAATTTATTATAATTCAAGCACATTTGTACGAAAAATTGTATATTTGTTAGTCAAAAGTCCATTCAGATTGGAGAATATTGACACAAAATATTGAAATTTCGCAAATTTAGAGGTTTGGGATGAAAAACTTGAAAACACGTGGATCAAATAAAAATTCTGTCGTGATTTTGTACATATATTCGTAAACTTTGTCGTCAAGGCAGTTTTTTTTGAGTAAAAACTATGAAGTTTCAGTATATTACTAAGAAATGTTCATACAAATTTATCAGGTTTTAACGTTTTATGTAACAATTAACGTCAATGCGTTTCTACTACACCTTTTACATGATTCATTATATAATTCTAACACATCTGCACGAAAAATTGGTTTTTTGTTAGTCTCAAGTTCATTCAGATTGGAAAATATTGAAATTTCGCAAATATAGAGGTTTGGGACGAAAAACTTGGAAACACGTGGAACAAATAATAATTCTGTCGTGATTTTGTACATATATTCATAAACTTGGTCGCCAATGGCAGTTTTTTTGAGTAAAAACTATGAAGTTTCAGTATATTACTAAGAAATGTTCATACAAATTTGTCAGGTTTTAACGTTTTATGTAACAATTAACGTCAATGCGTTTCTACTACACCTTTTACATGATTCATTATAATTCTAACACATCTGCACGAAAAATAGGTTTTTTGTTCGTCAAAAGTTCATTCAGATTGGATAATTAATATTGACGCAAAATATTGACATTTCGTAAATTTATAGGTTTGGCATGAAAAACTTGAAATCACGCCAATTTAGAGGTTTGGACAAAGAACGTGAAACCACGTGGAATAAATAATAATTCAGTAGTGATTTTGTACATACTCGTATATTCATAAACTTGGTCGTCAATGGCAGTTTTTTGAGTGAAAAGTATGAAGTTTCAGTATATTACTAAGAAAGGTTCATACAAATTTATCAGGTTTTGTCGTTTTATGTAACAATTAACGTCAAGGCGTTTCTACTACACCTTTTTCATTATTCATTATATTTCTAACACATCTGCAAGGTTTGTTAGTCAAACGGGTTTTTGTTAGCATAAGTTCATTCGGATTGGAAAATATTGACGCAAAATATTGAAATTTCGCAAATTAATAGGTTTGGGATGAAAAACTTGAAATTACATAGAACAAATAATAATTCTGTCGTGGTTTTGTACATATATCCGTAAACTTTTGCTAACAAAACCTTTTTTTTTTCAAATGTGCTAGAATCTTTATGAATCGTGAAAAAGGTGTAGTGAAAACGCATTGAAGTTAATTGTTACGTAAAACGTCAAAACTTGCTAAATTTGTATCAACATTTCTTAGTAATATACTGAAACTTCATACTTTTCACTCGAAAATCTGCCATTGACGACCAAGTTTATGACTTTATGTACAAAAGCATGCCAGAATTATTATTTATTCCACGTGTTTTCAAAATTTTCATCCCAAAACTATAAATATGCGAAATTTCAATATTTTGCGTGAATATTATCCAAAAGAATGAGCTTTTGACTAACAAAAACCACGTATTTTCAAGTTTTTCGTCCCAAACCTCTAAATTTGCGTGTTTTCAAGTTTTTCAAGTTTTTGGTGCAGATGTGTTAGAATTGTAATGAATCATGAAAAAGGTGTAGTAAGAAACGCATTGACGTTAATTGTTACATAAAACGTCAAAACCTGATAAATTTGTACGAACATTTCTTAGTAATATACTGAAACTTCATACTTTTTACTCAAAAAAACTGCCATTGACGACAAAGTTTACGAATATAGTATGTACAAAATCACGACAGAATTATTATTTGTACTATGTGTTTTCAAGTTTTTCATCCCAAACCTATTAATTTGCGAAATTTCAATATTTTGCGTCAATATTATCCAATCTGAATGAACTTTTGCTAACAAAAAACCATTTTTTTGTACAAATGTGCTAGAATCTTAATGAATCGTGAAAAAGGTGTAGTGAAAACGCATTGAAGTTAATAGTTACGTAAAACGTCAAAACTTGCTAAAGTTGTATGAAAATTTCTTAGTAATATACTGAAACTTCATACTTTTCACTCGAAAATCTGCCATTGACGACCAAGTTTATGACTATATGTACGAAATCATGCCAGAATTATTATTTGTTCCACGTGTTTTCAAGTTTTTCGTCCCAAACCTCCAAATTTGCTAATTTTCAATAATATTGAAAATTAGCAAATTTAGAGGTTTGGACTGGAAAATATTGACGCAAAATATTGCGTCAATATTTTTAAGTCCGAATGAACTTTTGCTTACAAAAAACCATTTTTTTGTACAAATGTGCTAGAATCTTAATGAATCGTGAAAAAGGTGAAGTGAAAACTCATTGAAGTTAATTGTTACGTAAAACGTCAAAACATGCTAAATTTGTATGAACATTTCTTCGTAATATACTGAAACTTCATACTTTTCACTCGAAAAACTGCCATTGGCGACAGAGTTTATGAATATATATACAAAATCACGATAGAATTATTATTTGTTCCACGTGTTTTCAAGTTTTTCGTCCCAAACCTCTAAATTTGCGAAATTTCAATATTTTGTGTCAATAATTTTCAATCTGAATGGACTTTTGACTAACAAATATCAAACTTTTCGTACAAATGTGCTTGAATTATAATAAATTATGTAAGAAGTGTAGTGGACCCGCATTGACGTTAATTGTTACATAAAACGTCCAAACCTGATAAATTTGTTTGAACATTTCTTAGTAATATACTGAAACTTCATATTTTCACTCAAAAAACTGCCATTGACGACCAAGTTTATGACTTTATGTACAAAAGCATGCCAGAATTATTATTTATTCCACGTGTTTTCAAAGTTTTCATCCCAAAACTATAAATATGCGAAATTTCAATATTTTGCGTGAATATTATCCAAAAGAATGAGCTTTTGACTAACAAAAAACCAATTTTTCGTGCAGGTGTGTTAGAATTATAATGAATCATGAAAAAGGTGTAGTAGAAACGCATTGACGTTAATTGTTTCATAAAACGTCAAAACCTGATAAATTTGTATGAACATTTCTTAGTAATATACTGAAACCTCATACTTTTCACTCGAAAAACTGCAATTGACGACCAAGTTTATGAATGTATGTACAAAATCACGACAGAATTATTATTTGTTCCACGTATTTTCAAGTTTTTCGTCCCAAACCTCTAAATTTGCGTGTTTTCAAGTTTTTCAAGTTTTTGGTGCAGATGTGTTAGAATTGTAATGAATCATGAAAAAGGTGTAGTAAGAAACGCATTGACGTTAATTGTTACATAAAACGTCAAAACCTGATAAATTTGTACGAACATTTCTTAGTAATATACTGAAACTTCATACTTTTTACTCAAAAAAACTGCCATTGACGACAAAGTTTACGAATAAAGTATGTACAAAATCACGACAGAATTATTATTTGTACTATGTGTTTTCAAGTTTTTCATCCCAAACCTATTAATTTGCGAAATTTCAATATTTTGCGTCAATATTATCCAATCTGAATGAACTTTTGCTAACAAAAAACCATTTTTTTGTACAAATGTGCTAGAATCTTAATGAATCGTGAAAAAGGTGTAGTGAAAACGCATTGAAGTTAATAGTTACGTAAAACGTCAAAACTTGCTAAAGTTGTATGAAAATTTCTTAGTAATATACTGAAACTTCATACTTTTCACTCGAAAATCTGCCATTGACGACCAAGTTTATGACTATATGTACGAAATCATGCCAGAATTATTATTTATTCCACGTGTTTTCAAGTTTTTCGTCCCAAACCTCCAAATTTGCTAATTTTCAATAATATTGAAAATTAGCAAATTTAGAGGTTTGGACTGGAAAATATTGACGCAAAATATTGCGTCAATATTTTTAAGTCCGAATGAACTTTTGCTTACAAAAAACCATTTTTTTGTACAAATGTGCTAGAATCTTAATGAATCGTGAAAAAGGTGAAGTGAAAACTCATTGAAGTTAATTGTTACGTAAAACGTCAAAACATGCTAAATTTGTATGAACATTTCTTCGTAATATACTGAAACTTCATACTTTTCACTCGAAAAACTGCCATTGGCGACAGAGTTTATGAATATATATACAAAATCACGATAGAATTATTATTTGTTCCACGTGTTTTCAAGTTTTTCGTCCCAAACCTCTAATTTGCGAAATTTCAATATTTTGTGTCAATAATTTTCAATCTGAATGGACTTTTGACTAACAAATATCAAACTTTTCGTACAAATGTGCTTGAATTATAATAAATTATGTAAGAAGTGTAGTGGACCCGCATTGACGTTAATTGTTACATAAAACGTCCAAACCTGATAAATTTGTTTGAACATTTCTTAGTAATATACTGAAACTTCATACTTTTTACTCAAAAAAACTGCCATTGAAGACAAAGTTTACGAATATATGTACAAATCACGAAAGAATTATTATTTGTTTGCTAACAAAAAACCATTTTTTTGTAAAAATGTGCTAGAATAATAATGAATCGTGAAAAAGGTGTAGTGAAAACGCATTGAAGTTAATTGTTACGTAAAACGTCAAAACTTGCTTAATTTGTATGAACATAATAAATTATGTAGGAAGTGTAGTGACCCGCATTGACGTTCATTGTTACATTGAACGTCAAAACCTGATAAATTTGTATAAACATTTCTTAGTAACATAATGAAACTTCATACTTTTTACTCAAAAAAACTGCCATTTACGACCAAGTTTACGAATATATGTACCAAATCACGACAGAATTATTATTTTTTCCACGTGTTTTCAAGTTTTTCATTCCAAACCTCTAAATTTGCGAAATTTCAATATTTTGCGTAAATATTATCCAATCTGTGCGTTTCTACTTCACCTTTTTCATGAATCCAATGCGTTTCTAATTTATGCAAATTTATAGGTTTGGGATGAAAAACTTGAAAACACGTAAAACAAATGATAATTCTGTCGTGATTTTGTATATATAATTGTAAACTTGGTCGTCAATGGCAGTATTTTGCTAAGAAAAGTTTCAGTATATTGCTAAGAAATGTTCATACACATTTATCAGATTTGGACGTTTTATGTAACAATTAACGTCAATGCGTTTCTACTAAACCTTATTCATGATTCATTATATAATTCTAACACATCTGCACGAACAATTGGTTTTTTGTTAGTCAAAAGATCATTCAGATTGGATAATATTGACGTAAAATATTGACATTTCGTAAGTTTATAGGTTTGGGATCGAACACTTGAAAACACGCAAATTTTGAGGTTTGGGACGAAAAACTTGAAAGAACGTGGAACAAATAACAATTCCGCAGTGATTTTCAACATATATTCATAAACTTGGTCGTCAATGGCAGTTTTTCGAGTGAAAAGTATGAAGTTTCAGTATATTACTAAGAAATGTTCATACAAATTGATAAGGTTTTGACGTTTTATGTAACAATTAACGTCAATGCGTGTCCACTACACTTCTAACATAATTTATTATAATTCAAGCACATTTGTACGAAAAATTGTATATTTGTTAGTCAAAAGTCCATTCAGATTGGAGAATATTGACACAAAATATTGAAATTTCGCAAATTTAGAGGTTTGGGATGAAAAACTTGAAAACACGTGGATCAAATAAAAATTCTGTCGTGATTTTGTACATATATTCGTAAACTTTGTCGTCAAGGCAGTTTTTTTGAGTAAAAACTATGAAGTTTCAGTATATTACTAAGAAATGTTCATACAAATTTATCAGGTTTTAACGTTTTATGTAACAATTAACGTCAATGCGTTTCTACTACACCTTTTACATGATTCATTATATAATTCTAACACATCTGCACGAAAAATTGGTTTTTTGTTAGTCTCAAGTTCATTCAGATTGGAAAATATTGAAATTTCGCAAATATAGAGGTTTGGGACGAAAAACTTGAAAACACGTGGAACAAATAATAATTCTGTCGTGATTTTGTACATATATTCATAAACTTGGTCGCCAATGGCAGTTTTTTTGAGTAAAAACTATGAAGTTTCAGTATATTACTAAGAAATGTTCATACAAATTTGTCAGGTTTTAACGTTTTATGTAACAATTAACGTCAATGCGTTTCTACTACACCTTTTACATGATTCATTATAATTCTAACACATCTGCACGAAAAATAGGTTTTTTGTTCGTCAAAAGTTCATTCAGATTGGATAATTAATATTGACGCAAAATATTGACATTTCGTAAATTTATAGGTTTGGCATGAAAAACTTGAAATCACGCCAATTTAGAGGTTTGGACAAAGAACGTGAAACCACGTGGAATAAATAATAATTCAGTAGTGATTTTGTACATACTCGTATATGCATAAACTTGGTCGTCAATGGCAGTTTTTTGAGTGAAAAGTATGAAGTTTCAGTATATTACTAAGAAAGGTTCATACAAATTTATCAGGTTTTGTCGTTTTATGTAACAATTAACGTCAAGGCGTTTCTACTACACCTTTTTCATTATTCATTATATTTCTAACACATCTGCAAGGTTTGTTAGTCAAACGGGTTTTTGTTAGCATAAGTTCATTCGGATTGGAAAATATTGACGCAAAATATTGAAATTTCGCAAATTAATAGGTTTGGGATGAAAAACTTGAAATTACATAGAACAAATAATAATTCTGTCGTGGTTTTGTACATATATCAGTAAACTTTTGCTAACAAAACCTTTTTTTTTTCAAATGTGCTAGAATCTTTATGAATCGTGAAAAAGGTGTAGTGAAAACGCATTGAAGTTAATTGTTACGTAAAACGTCAAAACTTGCTAAATTTGTATCAACATTTCTTAGTAATATACTGAAACTTCATACTTTTCACTCGAAAATCTGCCATTGACGACCAAGTTTATGACTTTATGTACAAAAGCATGCCAGAATTATTATTTATTCCACGTGTTTTCAAAATTTTCATCCCAAAACTATAAATATGCGAAATTTCAATATTTTGCGTGAATATTATCCAAAAGAATGAGCTTTTGACTAACAAAAACCACGTATTTTCAAGTTTTTCGTCCAAACCTCTAAATTTGCGTGTTTTCAAGTTTTTCAAGTTTTTGGTGCAGATGTGTTAGAATTGTAATGAATCATGAAAAAGGTGTAGTAAGAAACGCATTGACGTTAATTGTTACATAAAACGTCAAAACCTGATAAATTTGTACGAACATTTCTTAGTAATATACTGAAACTTCATACTTTTTACTCAAAAAAACTGCCATTGACGACAAAGTTTACGAATATAGTATGTACAAAATCACGACAGAATTATTATTTGTACTATGTGTTTTCAAGTTTTTCATCCCAAACCTATTAATTTGCGAAATTTCAATATTTTGCGTCAATATTATCCAATCTGAATGAACTTTTGCTAACAAAAAACCATTTTTTTGTACAAATGTGCTAGAATCTTAATGAATCGTGAAAAAGGTGTAGTGAAAACGCATTGAAGTTAATAGTTACGTAACACGTCAAAACTTGCTAAATTTGTATGAAAATTTCTTAGTAATATACTGAAACTTCATACTTTTCACTCGAAAATCTGCCATTGACGACCAAGTTTATGACTATATGTACGAAATCATGCCAGAATTATTATTTGTTCCACGTGTTTTCAAGTTTTTCGTCCCAAACCTCCAAATTTGCTAATTTTCAATAATATTGAAAATTAGCAAATTTAGAGGTTTGGACTGGAAAATATGGACGCAAAATATTGCGTCAATATTTTTAAGTCCGAATGAACTTTTGCTTACAAAAAACCATTTTTTTGTACAAATGTGCTAGAATCTTAATGAATCGTGAAAAAGGTGAAGTGAAAACTCATTGAAGTTAATTGTTACGTAAAACGTCAAAACATGCTAAATTTGTATGAACATTTCTTCGTAATATACTGAAACTTCATACTTTTCACTCGAAAAACTGCCATTGGCGACAGAGTTTATGAATATATATACAAAATCACGATAGAATTATTATTTGTTCCACGTGTTTTCAAGTTTTTCGTCCCAAACCTCTAAATTTGCGAAATTTCAATATTTTGTGTCAATAATTTTCAATCTGAATGGACTTTTGACTAACAAATATCAAACTTTTCGTACAAATGTGCTTGAATTATAATAAATTATGTAAGAAGTGTAGTGGACCCGCATTGACGTTAATTGTTACATAAAACGTCCAAACCTGATAAATTTGTTTGAACATTTCTTAGTAATATACTGAAACTTCATACTTTTTACTCAAAAAAACTGCCATTGAAGACAAAGTTTACGAATATATGTACAAATCACGAAAGAATTATTATTTGTTTGCTAACAAAAAACCATTTTTTTGTAAAAATGTGCTAGAATAATAATGAATCGTGAAAAAGGTGTAGTGAAAACGCATTGAAGTTAATTGTTACGTAAAACGTCAAAACTTGCTTAATTTGTATGAACATAATAAATTATGTAGGAAGTGTAGTGACCCGCATTGACGTTCATTGTTACATTGAACGTCAAAACCTGATAAATTTGTATAAACATTTCTTAGTAACATAATGAACTTCATACTTTTTACTCAAAAAAACTGCCATTTACGACCAAGTTTACGAATATATGTACCAAATCACGACAGAATTATTATTTGTTCCACGTGTTTTCAAGTTTTTCATTCCAAACCTCTAAATTTGCGAAATTTCAATATTTTGCGTAAATATTATCCAATCTGTGCGTTTCTACTTCACCTTTTTCATGAATCCAATGCGTTTCTAATTTATGCAAATTTATAGGTTTGGGATGAAAAACTTGAAAACACGTAAAACAAATGATAATTCTGTCGTGATTTTGTATATATAATTGTAAACTTGGTCGTCAATGGCAGTATTTTGCTAAGAAAAGTTTCAGTATATTGCTAAGAAATGTTCATACACATTTATCAGATTTGGACGTTTTATGTAACAATTAACGTCAATGCGTTTCTACTAAACCTTATTCATGATTCATTATATAATTCTAACACATCTGCACGAACAATTGGTTTTTTGTTAGTCAAAAGATCATTCAGATTGGATAATATTGACGCAAAATATTGACATTTCGTAAGTTTATAGGTTTGGGATCGAACACTTGAAAACACGCAAATTTTGAGGTTTGGGACGAAAAACTTGAAAGAACGTGGAACAAATAACAATTCCGCAGTGATTTTCAACATATATTCATAAACTTGGTCGTCAATGGCAGTTTTTCGAGTGAAAAGTATGAAGTTTCAGTATATTACTAAGAAATGTTCATACAAATTGATAAGGTTTTGACGTTTTATGTAACAATTAACGTCAATGCGTGTCCACTACACTTCTAACATAATTTATTATAATTCAAGCACATTTGTACGAAAAATTGTATATTTGTTAGTCAAAAGTCCATTCAGATTGGAGAATATTGACACAAAATATTGAAATTTCGCAAATTTAGAGGTTTGGGATGAAAAACTTGAAAACACGTGGATCAAATAAAAATTCTGTCGTGATTTTGTACATATATTCGTAAACTTTGTCGTCAAGGCAGTTTTTTTGAGTAAAAACTATGAAGTTTCAGTATATTACTAAGAAATGTTCATACAAATTTATCAGGTTTTAACGTTTTATGTAACAATTAACGTCAATGCGTTTCTACTACACCTTTTACATGATTCATTATATAATTCTAACACATCTGCACGAAAAATTGGTTTTTTGTTAGTCTCAAGTTCATTCAGATTGGAAAATATTGAAATTTCGCAAATATAGAGGTTTGGGACGAAAAACTTGAAAACACGTGGAACAAATAATAATTCTGTCGTGATTTTGTACATATATTCATAAACTTGGTCGCCAATGGCAGTTTTTTTGAGTAAAAACTATGAAGTTTCAGTATATTACTAAGAAATGTTCATACAAATTTGTCAGGTTTTAACGTTTTATGTAACAATTAACGTCAATGCGTTTCTACTACACCTTTTACATGATTCATTATAATTCTAACACATCTGCACGAAAAATAGGTTTTTTGTTCGTCAAAAGTTCATTCAGATTGGATAATTAATATTGACGCAAAATATTGACATTTCGTAAATTTATAGGTTTGGCATGAAAAACTTGAAATCACGCCAATTTAGAGGTTTGGACAAAGAACGTGAAACCACGTGGAATAAATAATAATTCAGTAGTGATTTTGTACATACTCGTATATTCATAAACTTGGTCGTCAATGGCAGTTTTTTGAGTGAAAAGTATGAAGTTTCAGTATATTACTAAGAAAGGTTCATACAAATTTATCAGGTTTTGTCGTTTTATGTAACAATTAACGTCAAGGCGTTTCTACTACACCTTTTTCATTATTCATTATATTTCTAACACATCTGCAAGGTTTGGTAGTCAAACGGGTTTTTGTTAGCATAAGTTCATTCGGATTGGAAAATATTGACGCAAAATATTGAAATTTCGCAAATTAATAGGTTTGGGATGAAAAACTTGAAATTACATACAACAAATAATAATTCTGTCGTGGTTTTGTACATATATCCGTAAACTTTTGCTAACAAAACCTTTTTTTTTTTCAAATGTGCTAGAATCTTTGTGAATCGTGAAAAAGGTGTAGTGAAAACGCATTGAAGTTAATTGTTACGTAAAACGTCAAAACTTGCTAAATTTGTATCAACATTTCTTAGTAATATACTGAAACTTCATACTTTTCACTCGAAAATCTGCCATTGACGACCAAGTTTATGACTTTATGTACAAAAGCATGCCAGAATTATTATTTATTCCACGTGTTTCAAAATTTTCATCCCAAAACTATAAATATGCGAAATTTCAATATTTTGCGTGAATATTATCCAAAAGAATGAGCTTTTGACTAACAAAAACCACGTATTTTCAAGTTTTTCGTCCCAAACCTCTAAATTTGCGTGTTTTCAAGTTTTTCAAGTTTTTGGTGCAGATGTGTTAGAATTGTAATGAATCATGAAAAAGGTGTAGTAAGAAACGCATTGACGTTAATTGTTACATAAAACGTCAAAACCTGATAAATTTGTACGAACATTTCTTAGTAATATACTGAAACTTCATACTTTTTACTCAAAAAAACTGCCATTGACGACAAAGTTTACGAATATAGTATGTACAAAATCACGACAGAATTATTATTTGTACTATGTGTTTTCAAGTTTTTCATCCCAAACCTATTAATTTGCGAAATTTCAATATTTTGCGTCAATATTATCCAATCTGAATGAACTTTTGCTAACAAAAAACCATTTTTTTGTACAAATGTGCTAGAATCTTAATGAATCGTGAAAAAGGTGTAGTGAAAACGCATTGAAGTTAATAGTTACGTAACACGTCAAAACTTGCTAAATTTGTATGAAAATTTCTTAGTAATATACTGAAACTTCATACTTTTCACTCGAAAATCTGCCATTGACGACCAAGTTTATGACTATATGTACGAAATCATGCCAGAATTATTATTTGTTCCACGTGTTTTCAAGTTTTTCGTCCCAAACCTCCAAATTTGCTAATTTTCAATAATATTGAAAATTAGCAAATTTAGAGGTTTGGACTGGAAAATATGGACGCAAAATATTGCGTCAATATTTTTAAGTCCGAATGAACTTTTGCTTACAAAAAACCATTTTTTTGTACAAATGTGCTAGAATCTTAATGAATCGTGAAAAAGGTGAAGTGAAAACTCATTGAAGTTAATTGTTACGTAAAACGTCAAAACATGCTAAATTTGTATGAACATTTCTTCATAATATACTGAAACTTCATACTTTTCACTCGAAAAACTGCCATTGGCGACAGAGTTTATGAATATATACAAAATCACGATAGAATTATTATTTGTTCCACGTGTTTTCAAGTTTTTCGTCCCAAACCTCTAAATTTGCGAAATTTCAATATTTTGTGTCAATAATTTTCAATCTGAATGGACTTTTGACTAACAAATATCAAACTTTTCGTACAAATGTGCTTGAATTATAATAAATTATGTAAGAAGTGTAGTGGACCCGCATTGACGTTAATTGTTACATAAAACGTCCAAACCTGATAAATTTGTTTGAACATTTCTTAGTAATATACTGAAACTTCATACTTTTTACTCAAAAAAACTGCCATTGAAGACAAAGTTTACGAATATATGTACAAATCACGAAAGAATTATTATTTGTTTGCTAACAAAAAACCATTTTTTTGTAAAAATGTGCTAGAATAATAATGAATCGTGAAAAAGGTGTAGTGAAAACGCATTGAAGTTAATTGTTACGTAAAACGTCAAAACTTGCTTAATTTGTATGAACATAATAAATTATGTAGGAAGTGTAGTGACCCGCATTGACGTTCATTGTTACATTGAACGTCAAAACCTGATAAATTTGTATAAACCTTTCTTAGTAACATAATGAAACTTCATACTTTTTACTCAAAAAAACTGCCATTTACGACCAAGTTTACGAATATATGTACCAAATCACGACAGAATTATTATTTGTTCCACGTGTTTTCAAGTTTTTCATTCCAAACCTCTAAATTTGCGAAATTTCAATATTTTGCGTAAATATTATCCAATCTGTGCGTTTCTACTTCACCTTTTTCATGAATCCAATGCCTTTCTAATTTATGCAAATTTATAGGTTTGGGATGAAAAACTTGTAAACACGTAAAACAAATGATAATTCTGTCGTGATTTTGTATATATAATTGTAAACTTGGTCGTCAATGGCAGTATTTTGCTAAGAAAAGTTTCAGTATATTGCTAAGAAATGTTCATACACATTTATCAGATTTGGACGTTTTATGTAACAATTAACGTCAATGCGTTTCTACTAAACCTTATTCATGATTCATTATATAATTCTAACACATCTGCACGAACAATTGGTTTTTTGTTAGTCAAAAGATCATTCAGATTGGATAATATTGACGCAAAATATGACATTTCGTAAGTTTATAGGTTTGGGATCGAACACTTGAAAACACGCAAATTTGAGGTTTGGACGAAAAACTTGAAAGAACGTGGAACAAATAACAATTCCGCAGTGATTTTCAACATATATTCATAAACTTGGTCGTCAATGGCAGTTTTTCGAGTGAAAAGTATGAAGTTTCAGTATATTACTAAGAAATGTTCATACAAATTGATAAGGTTTTGACGTTTTATGTAACAATTAACGTCAATGCGTGTCCACTACACTTCTAACATAATTTATTATAATTCAAGCACATTTGTACGAAAAATTGTATATTTGTTAGTCAAAAGTCCATTCAGATTGGAGAATATTGACACAAAATATTGAAATTTCGCAAATTTAGAGGTTTGGGATGAAAAACTTGAAAACACGTGGATCAAATAAAAATTCTGTCGTGATTTTGTACATATATTCGTAAACTTTGTCGTCAAGGCAGTTTTTTTGAGTAAAAACTATGAAGTTTCAGTATATTACTAAGAAATGTTCATACAAATTTATCAGGTTTTAACGTTTTATGTAACAATTAACGTCAATGCGTTTCTACTACACCTTTTACATGATTCATTATATAATTCTAACACATCTGCACGAAAAATTGGTTTTTTGTTAGTCTCAAGTTCATTCAGATTGGAAAATATTGAAATTTCGCAAATATAGAGGTTTGGGACGAAAAACTTGGAAACACGTGGAACAAATAATAATTCTGTCGTGATTTTGTACATATATTCATAAACTTGGTCGCCAATGGCAGTTTTTTTGAGTAAAAACTATGAAGTTTCAGTATATTACTAAGAAATGTTCATACAAATTTGTCAGGTTTTAACGTTTTATGTAACAATTAACGTCAATGCGTTTCTACTACACCTTTTACATGATTCATTATAATTCTAACACATCTGCACGAAAAATAGGTTTTTTGTTCGTCAAAAGTTCATTCAGATTGGATAATTAATATTGACGCAAAATATTGACATTTCGTAAATTTATAGGTTTGGCATGAAAAACTTGAAATCACGCCAATTTAGAGGTTTGGACAAAGAACGTGAAACCACGTGGAATAAATAATAATTCAGTAGTGATTTTGTACATACTCGTATATTCATAAACTTGGTCGTCAATGGCAGTTTTTTGAGTGAAAAGTATGAAGTTTCAGTATATTACTAAGAAAGGTTCATACAAATTTATCAGGTTTTGTCGTTTTATGTAACAATTAACGTCAAGGCGTTTCTACTACACCTTTTTCATTATTCATTATATTTCTAACACATCTGCAAGGTTTGTTAGTCAAACGGGTTTTTGTTAGCATAAGTTCATTCGGATTGGAAAATATTGACGCAAAATATTGAAATTTCGCAAATTAATAGGTTTGGGATGAAAAACTTGAAATTACATAGAACAAATAATAATTCTGTCGTGGTTTTGTACATATATCCGTAAACTTTTGCTAACAAAACCTTTTTTTTTTCAAATGTGCTAGAATCTTTATGAATCGTGAAAAAGGTGTAGTGAAAACGCATTGAAGTTAATTGTTACGTAAAACGTCAAAACTTGCTAAATTTGTATCAACATTTCTTAGTAATATACTGAAACTTCATACTTTTCACTCGAAAATCTGCCATTGACGACCAAGTTTATGACTTTATGTACAAAAGCATGCCAGAATTATTATTTATTCCACGTGTTTTCAAAATTTTCATCCCAAAACTATAAATATGCGAAATTTCAATATTTTGCGTGAATATTATCCAAAAGAATGAGCTTTTGACTAACAAAAACCACGTATTTTCAAGTTTTTCGTCCCAAACCTCTAAATTTGCGTGTTTTCAAGTTTTTCAAGTTTTTGGTGCAGATGTGTTAGAATTGTAATGAATCATGAAAAAGGTGTAGTAAGAAACGCATTGACGTTAATTGTTACATAAAACGTCAAAACCTGATAAATTTGTACGAACATTTCTTAGTAATATACTGAAACTTCATACTTTTTACTCAAAAAAACTGCCATTGACGACAAAGTTTACGAATATAGTATGTACAAAATCACGACAGAATTATTATTTGTACTATGTGTTTTCAAGTTTTTCATCCCAAACCTATTTAATTTGCGAAATTTCAATATTTTGCGTCAATATTATCCAATCTGAATGAACTTTTGCTAACAAAAAACCATTTTTTTGTACAAATGTGCTAGAATCTTAATGAATCGTGAAAAAGGTGTAGTGAAAACGCATTGAAGTTAATAGTTACGTAACACGTCAAAACTTGCTAAATTTGTATGAAAATTTCTTAGTAATATACTGAAACTTCATACTTTTCACTCGAAAATCTGCCATTGACGACCAAGTTTATGACTATATGTACGAAATCATGCCAGAATTATTATTTGTTCCACGTGTTTTCAAGTTTTTCGTCCCAAACCTCCAAATTTGCTAATTTTCAATAATATTGAAAATTAGCAAATTTAGAGGTTTGGACTGGAAAATATGGACGCAAAATATTGCGTCAATATTTTTAAGTCCGAATGAACTTTTGCTTACAAAAAACCATTTTTTTGTACAAATGTGCTAGAATCTTAATGAATCGTGAAAAAGGTGAAGTGAAAACTCATTGAAGTTAATTGTTACGTAAAACGTCAAAACATGCTAAATTTGTATGAACATTTCTTCGTAATATACTGAAACTTCATACTTTTCACTCGAAAAACTGCCATTGGCGACAGAGTTTATGAATATATATACAAAATCACGATAGAATTATTATTTGTTCCACGTGTTTTCAAGTTTTTCGTCCCAAACCTCTAAATTTGCGAAATTTCAATATTTTGTGTCAATAATTTTCAATCTGAATGGACTTTTGACTAACAAATATCAAACTTTTCGTACAAATGTGCTTGAATTATAATAAATTATGTAAGAAGTGTAGTGGACCCGCATTGACGTTAATTGTTACATAAAACGTCCAAACCTGATAAATTTGTTTGAACATTTCTTAGTAATATACTGAAACTATATATTTTCACTCAAAAAACTGCCATTGACGACCAAGTTTATGACTTTATGTACAAAAGCATGCCAGAATTATTATTTATTCCACGTGTTTTCAAAGTTTTCATCCCAAAACTATAAATATGCGAAATTTCAATATTTTGCGTGAATATTATCCAAAAGAATGAGCTTTTGACTAACAAAAAACCAATTTTTCGTGCAGGTGTGTTAGAATTATAATGAATCATGAAAAAGGTGTAGTAGAAACGCATTGACGTTAATTGTTTCATAAAACGTCAAAACCTGATAAATTTGTATGAACATTTCTTAGTAATATACTGAAACCTCATACTTTTCACTCGAAAAACTGCAATTGACGACCAAGTTTATGAATGTATGTACAAAATCACGACAGAATTATTATTTGTTCCACGTATTTTCAAGTTTTTCGTCCCAAACCTCTAAATTTGCGTGTTTTCAAGTTTTTCAAGTTTTTGGTGCAGATGTGTTAGAATTGTAATGAATCATGAAAAAGGTGTAGTAAGAAACGCATTGACGTTAATTGTTACATAAAACGTCAAAACCTGATAAATTTGTACGAACATTTCTTAGTAATATACTGAAACTTCATACTTTTTACTCAAAAAAACTGCCATTGACGACAAAGTTTACGAATAAAGTATGTACAAAATCACGACAGAATTATTATTTGTACTATGTGTTTTCAAGTTTTTCATCCCAAACCTATTAATTTGCGAAATTTCAATATTTTGCGTCAATATTATCCAATCTGAATGAACTTTTGCTAACAAAAAACCATTTTTTTGTACAAATGTGCTAGAATCTTAATGAATCGTGAAAAAGGTGTAGTGAAAACGCATTGAAGTTAATAGTTACGTAAAACGTCAAAACTTGCTAAAGTTGTATGAAAATTTCTTAGTAATATACTGAAACTTCATACTTTTCACTCGAAAATCTGCCATTGACGACCAAATTTATGACTATATGTACGAAATCATGCCAGAATTATTATTTATTCCACGTGTTTTCAAGTTTTTCGTCCCAAACCTCCAAATTTGCTAATTTTCAATAATATTGAAAATTAGCAAATTTAGAGGTTTGGACTGGAAAATATTGACGCAAAATATTGCGTCAATATTTTTAAGTCCGAATGAACTTTTGCTTACAAAAAACCATTTTTTTGTACAAATGTGCTAGAATCTTAATGAATCGTGAAAAAGGTGAAGTGAAAACTCATTGAAGTTAATTGTTACGTAAAACGTCAAAACATGCTAAATTTGTATGAACATTTCTTCGTAATATACTGAAACTTCATACTTTTCACTCGAAAAACTGCCATTGGCGACAGAGTTTATGAATATATATACAAAATCACGATAGAATTATTATTTGTTCCACGTGTTTTCAAGTTTTTCGTCCCAAACCTCTAAATTTGCGAAATTTCAATATTTTGTGTCAATAATTTTCAATCTGAATGGACTTTTGACTAACAAATATCAAACTTTTCGTACAAATGTGCTTGAATTATAATAAATTATGTAAGAAGTGTAGTGGACCCGCATTGACGTTAATTGTTACATAAAACGTCCAAACCTGATAAATTTGTTTGAACATTTCTTAGTAATATACTGAAACTTCATACTTTTTACTCAAAAAAACTGCCATTGAAGACAAAGTTTACGAATATATGTACAAATCACGAAAGAATTATTATTTGTTTGCTAACAAAAAACCATTTTTTTGTAAAAATGTGCTAGAATAATAATGAATCGTGAAAAAGGTGTAGTGAAAACGCATTGAAGTTAATTGTTACGTAAAACGTCAAAACTTGCTTAATTTGTATGAACATAATAAATTATGTAGGAAGTGTAGTGACCCGCATTGACGTTCATTGTTACATTGAACGTCAAAACCTGATAAATTTGTATAAACATTTCTTAGTAACATAATGAAACTTCATACTTTTTACTCAAAAAAACTGCCATTTACGACCAAGTTTACGAATATATGTACCAAATCACGACAGAATTATTATTTTTTCCACGTGTTTTCAAGTTTTTCATTCCAAACCTCTAAATTTGCGAAATTTCAATATTTTGCGTAAATATTATCCAATCTGTGCGTTTCTACTTCACCTTTTTCATGAATCCAATGCGTTTCTAATTTATGCAAATTTATAGGTTTGGGATGAAAAACTTGAAAACACGTAAAACAAATGATAATTCTGTCGTGATTTTGTATATATAATTGTAAACTTGGTCGTCAATGGCAGTATTTTGCTAAGAAAAGTTTCAGTATATTGCTAAGAAATGTTCATACACATTTATCAGATTTGGACGTTTTATGTAACAATTAACGTCAATGCGTTTCTACTAAACCTTATTCATGATTCATTATATAATTCTAACACATCTGCACGAACAATTGGTTTTTTGTTAGTCAAAAGATCATTCAGATTGGATAATATTGACGTAAAATATTGACATTTCGTAAGTTTATAGGTTTGGGATCGAACACTTGAAAACACGCAAATTTTGAGGTTTGGGACGAAAAACTTGAAAGAACGTGGAACAAATAACAATTCCGCAGTGATTTTCAACATATATTCATAAACTTGGTCGTCAATGGCAGTTTTTCGAGTGAAAAGTATGAAGTTTCAGTATATTACTAAGAAATGTTCATACAAATTGATAAGGTTTTGACGTTTTATGTAACAATTAACGTCAATGCGTGTCCACTACACTTCTAACATAATTTATTATAATTCAAGCACATTTGTACGAAAAATTGTATATTTGTTAGTCAAAAGTCCATTCAGATTGGAGAATATTGACACAAAATATTGAAATTTCGCAAATTTAGAGGTTTAGGATGAAAAACTTGAAAACACGTGGATCAAATAAAAATTCTGTCGTGATTTTGTACATATATTCGTAAACTTTGTCGTCAAGGCAGTTTTTTTGAGTAAAAACTATGAAGTTTCAGTATATTACTAAGAAATGTTCATACAAATTTATCAGGTTTTAACGTTTTATGTAACAATTAACGTCAATGCGTTTCTACTACACCTTTTACATGATTCATTATATAATTCTAACACATCTGCACGAAAAATTGGTTTTTTGTTAGTCTCAAGTTCATTCAGATTGGAAAATATTGAAATTTCGCAAATATAGAGGTTTGGGACGAAAAACTTGAAAACACGTGGAACAAATAATAATTCTGTCGTGATTTTGTACATATATTCATAAACTTGGTCGCCAATGGCAGTTTTTCGAGTGAAAAGTATGAAGTTTCAGTATATTACTAAGAAATGTTCATACAAATTTTGCAAGTTTTGACGTTTTACGTAACAATTAACTTCAATGCGTTTTCACTACACCTTTTTCACGATTCATTAAGAGTTTAGCACATTTGTACAAAAAAATGGTTTGTTGTTAGCAAAACTTCATTCAGATTTGGATAATATTGACGCAAAATATTGAAATTTCGCAAATTAATAGGTTTGGGATGAAAAACTTGAAAACACATAAAACAAATAATAATTCTGTTGGGATTTTGTACATATATTCGTAAAGTTTGTCGTCAATGGCAGTTTTTTTGAGTAAAAACTATGAAGTTTCAGTATATTACTAAGAAATGTTCATACAAATTTGTCAGGTTTTAACGTTTTATGTAACAATTAACGTCAATTCGTTTCTACTACACCTTTTACATGATTCATTATAATTCTAACACATCTGCACGAAAAATAGGTTTTTTGTTCGTCGAAAGTTCATTCAGATTGGATAATTAATATTGACGCAAAATATTGACATTTCGTAAATTTATAGGTTTGGGATGAAAAACTTGAAATCACGCCAATTTAGAGGTTTGGACAAAGAACGTGAAACCACGTGGAATAAATAATAATTCAGTAGTGATTTTGTACATACTCGTATATTCATAAACTTGGTTGTCAATTATTTGTACTATGTGTTTTCAAGTTTTTCATCCCAAACCTATTAATTTGCGAAATTTCAATATTTTGCGTCAATATTTTCCAATCCGAATGAACTTATGCTAACAAAAACCCGTTTGACTAACAAACCGTGCAGATGTGTTAGAATTATAATGCATCATAAAATAGGTGTAGTAGAAACGCATTGACGTTAATTGTTTCATAAAACGTCAAAACCTGATAAATTTGTATGAACATTTCTTAGTAATATACTGAAATTTCATCCTTTGTACTCAAAAAAACCGCCATTGACGACCAAGTTTACGAATATATGTACAAAATCACGACAGAATTATCATTTTTTCTACGTGTTTTCAAGTTTTTCATCCCAACCTATGAATTTGCAAAATTTCAATATTTTGCGTGAATATTATCCAAAAGAATGAGCTTTTGACTAACAAAAAACCAATTTTTTTCCGTGCAGGTGTGTTAGAATTATAATGAATCATGAAAAAGGTGTAGTAGAAACGCATTGACGTTAATTGTTTCATAAAACGTCAAAACCTGATAAATTTGTATGAACATTTCTTAGCTATTTTTATTTTATTTATTTATTTATTTTTACACATGACAAGAAATATACACAATTTGAGAAAAACAACAGATAATTTGATTTGGACATACAATTTTAATGGATCTGGGTTTGTTGCCTTTCATTTGTCGTATCCCCAGTAAACTAGGCTTTTGCCTGTATCTCACTGAGGATATATAGCATGAAAAAAATAAATCGATACTTCTTTCAGATTTTTGATTACACAGAAACAAAACCCCGTTGCACGCTCTCATCAACCTGACAGTGACACTCAACTACAACTGGAAACATCTTGCGAAATTCAACTCCTCACACATCATCACTCCAGAAAGACCAAAAATATTCATCCCACACTATACCGCACACAATCACAAATCTCACATAAACCCCTTCCACTCGTCATTCATCCTGAAAGCCCAAGTACTCAAAATCCTGTCGCAATAACAACTACGCTCCGATCGACTGTCTAAATGGTTTTCCTACCTTTACCTTTATTGAAGTCGGCACGCCATTGTATATAATGGGAGCCAAATAAGCATATTGCCTTTGGGCAAAAAAGGTTTTAACTCTAGGGATAGTGAACATTTCATTAGTTGCCATGCGTGTCATGTGTGTCTGATGAGTCTGCATCTTCCCTTCCTCTCGATGGTAGTGCCAGAGAATGGATTTGAGATGTAAATTGGCTATGTTCAGGACCTCATACTCTCTGAAAAGCTCCGCCGTGGGATACCGAGCAGGAAGTTTACTAATTATTTTCACAATCAATTTTTGGGAAACCTGCAATATGTGTTTTTGGGTTAAGGTGTATCCCCCCCAAAGTGATATTCCGTAGGAAAGTGCTGACTGAAATATACTGAAACTTCATACTTTTCACTCGAAAAACTGCCATTGGTGACCAAGTTTACTAATATATGTACAAAATCACGACAAAATTATTATTTGTTCAACGTGTTTTCAAGTTTTTCATCCGAAACCTATTAATTTGCGAAATTTCAATATTTTGCGTCAATATTTTCGAGTCTGAATGAGTTTTTGACTAACAAAAACCCAATTTTTTGTACAAATGTGCTAGAATTTTAATGAATCCTGAAAAAGGTGAATAGAAACGCATTGAGGTTAATTGTTACAAAAAACGTCAAAATCTGCTAAATTTGTATGAACGTTTCTTAGTTACATACTGAAACTTCATACTTTTCACTCGAAAAACTGCCATTTACGACCAAGTTTACGAATAAATGTACAAAATCATGCCAGAATTATTGTTTGTTCCACGTGTGTTCAAGTTTTTCGTCCCAAACCAATATTTTGCGTCAATATTTTCCAGTCCGAATGAACTTTTGCTAACAAAAAAACATTTTTTTGTACAAATGTGCTAGAATCTTAATGAATCGTGGAAAAGGTGTAGTAAAAACGCATTGGAGTTAATTGTTACGTAAAACGTCAAAACTTGCTAAATTTGTATGAACATTTTTTAGTAATATACTGAAACTTCATACTTTTCACTCGAAAAACTGCCATTGGCGACCAAATTTATGAATATATGTACAAAATCACGACACAATTATCATTTGTTCCACGTGTTTTTAAGTTTTTGGTCCTAAACCTCTAGATTTGCGAAATTTCAATATTTTGTGTCAATATTTTCCAATCTGCATGAACTTTTGACTAACAAATATCTTTCGTACTAATATGCTTTCATACTAATATGCTTGAATTATTACAAATCGTGTAAGAAGTGTAGTGGAAACGCATTGACATTTCCAGTTTAAATGAACTTTTGGCTAACAAAAAACCAATTTTTCGTACAAAAATGCTTGAATTATAAATGAGTCACGAAAAATGTGTAGGGGAAACACATTGACGTTAAATGTTACAAAAAACGTTAAAATCTGCTAAAGTTGTATGAACATTTCTTAGTAATATATTGGGTGTTATCATAAGTAGTGTCCGTTTTTTTTTTCAAATGAAGAGAACAAGAGGATACAACAAAAAAAATTACAACAAAATAGTCAATGATGTATTCTCCTTCATTATTTATAACTTCTTGCCAACGATCTACAAGTTTTTCAATGTTTGTGGGATAAAAACCATCTGGTCTTGACTCGAAAAATTCGTTCAACCATGTCAGCAATTTGACGTTATTGTTGAAGGAAATGCTGCGCAAATTGTTCAAAAGCGACCGTAAAAGGTGAAAAACGACAGCGCGAGGTCTGGAGTATATGGAAGGTGCGGCAGGACTTCCAAACCAAGCGTTTGAATGGCATTTTTTGTAATGTTGGCGATATACGGGCGGATGTTTTCTTGTTGCAGAATAACGCCATATTGCCGATCCGGCCTTTTTTTAAATTGCAGTGTTGAGCCACTGCATTTGCAGAATGTATAGCTCAGCGTTGACTGTCTGATTGCGTTCAAGTATCTCGTAGTGGATGACGCCTTGCCAATCCCACCAGATGCAAATCATCGTCTTGCGCGGATGCAAACCTTGTTTCGCTCTGGGCGTTGCTTGTTGACCATAACTCCCCCATTCTTTCCGTTTCTTCATATTCACATAAAGGCACCATTTTCCATCACCAGTTATGATGCTGCAAAGGAACCTTTGCATGTGGCCATGCGTAGCTCGATTCTACGGTGGTTTGAAGTGGATCTTCATGAATTATATGGTTTAAGCGGTCCTCATCAAAGTCCACTGGTCGTCCGGAACGTTTCATGTCTTTCAGGTCAAAATTACTGTATTTGAAACGCAAAAACCATCGATAAACTGTCCTTTTATTCATAGCATCTTCACCGTACACTTCGCAAATATTGCAAGCAGCTTTATTCCCTCGATTGAACGCGAACAGAAGAAGGCGTCGAAAATGCTCACTTTCGTCTACTTGACATTCCATTTTGAAGGCTTGTAATCAAATAAAATAATATATGTAACGTAAAAGCAAACACAATATCTTGTAGAACAGAAAAATTTCTTTTGAATGACGTTGCCATTTTGTTTTACTTTTGGTGCTCATTTTTAAATTTGGAAAAAACGGACACAACTTATGTTAACACTTATACTAAAACTTCATACTTTTTAATCGAAAAACTGTCAGTGACGACCAAGTTTACGAATATACGTACAAAATCATTACAGAATTATTATTTGTTCAACATGTTTCCGTAGTTTTCGTCCCAAACCTCTAATTTCTCGAAATTTCAATATTTTGCGTCAATATTTTCCAGTTTGAATGAACTTTTGATTAACAAAAAACCAATTTTTCGTACTAGAAATATAATGAATCATGACAAATATTATGAATCATGAAAAAATTTGGACACTATCACGGACAAAGTGTCATTTTTCACTGTTTGAACGTGAATTTACACTAAAATGCACCAATTAGACTGATTTGACTCTTTCTTGCCCCAAATACATACTATTTTGGCTATAAATATCACGTATGTTAAAAGTGTAATTTTTTTTGGTTTCAGTGACCCTTTTTTGACCATAAATACAGGAAATATTAAAAATATCACTGTCAAAGTGTCATTTTTTCATTGTTTTCTTGTGAATATAGACTAAAATGCACTGTTTTGATGGTTTTGAGTCTTTTTTGCCCCAAAAACACCCATTGTTGAACATAACATTGCTGATCACAAATACTGCAAGTATGGGAAATATCACGGTAAAAGTGTCATTTTTTACTGTTTCAACGTGAATATAGAAAAAAAATCTGCTGTGGTCAACATAGGACCAACTGTCACCATATTAATGAAATTTATTATTACATTTTAATTATTAAAATTTTAATGTGTATGTTCAACGCTTCAATAAAATATTTTTGTTTTATTTTCATTAATGGAAACCCATATTATGCGAAAGTGTTACAGAAGTTATATTATTTATTTCGTAGTTTAAATACTTTGCGTGAAGATATAGAAGATAGTAGGTATAGTAGTCTTTGGTAGATTTCTACATACAAACCACCATGTTATTTCCCTGTCAGGGTAGGCAGAAAGGAGATGGCGCCAGACTTTCATATTGCTACGCACATCTTACATCTATGCTACAATCATACACCATATTATCATAGAGCTCTTATAATTTTTATAACATTCTTCTTCTTCTTCCCAGTGTCGTGTCAGGTCCCCCCAACGTTGAATATCACCTGAGAGTAGGCATCTTTGTCCCCGGCAGCACGAAAAAGATCCCTAACGCTCCTTATACCAGTCCAATCACGAATATTGCGGAACCAGGAGATTTGCCTACTGCAAACACCTCTTCAACCCTCCTTTTTGCCTTGGATGATCAGGTGCAGTAATTTGTACTTTTCTCCTCTAAGCACATGACCCAAATAGGACACCTTTCGGATTTTAATATTAGTCAATTACATTATCTAACATTCTACGTTACCTTAATTCAAAATAGCCTTCGCTTTATCCAACCATACTTTCTTTGTTCTCTTATCTCACGCATTCTACTCACATGTACTCGTGTGTAACGCAACTATATTTATTTTATTAATCATTCTTCGCTCATATGTTCCTCATTCCCTAACCATCTCAAAGTGCTGTTGTTTATCTTAATCAACACGTCAGTGTTAAGTTCATATTTATTCATATTCACTTTATTCCGTATTCATCATACGAGTACATTGTCAATCCGCGTATTCTTCTCAGTGTAATTATTGCTACAGCATTTATTCGACACTTTACAGTATTTTTCCACGTTCATGTTTTTACTAGAAAACTGTTGTAGACTATAAGACTATATATTATTATTACCTTAGCAGATTTTGATTATGTTCTGAACTAGTTAAAGGGTCCTTCAAATTGAGCGGTTTTTAAAATTTTTTTTTTTAAATTCTTGAATAAAACACACAATTTGCTTTGATTTCAAAAAACTTTTTATTGATCATTGATGTATAATATATAACATTTAAGCATAAAAAACAATATCCGTCAAATGTCCACCTCTTGCAGCTCCACGATGTCCACTCTTTTGTCAAAATTTTAGATGCCATTTTGGCATAATTGCGGTTCTAACTCACCCAACAAGATTAACTGATACCCATTTAGTAGCGATATTAAGAATGGCAACACCAAGCATGCAGTCTGACATGGAACATTGATGAACTATACAAAGTTGCTTTTTGTAACTGACTATACTTGCAATTGATTTATATATTTGATTATAATTGGATGTATATTTTTTTATTTACAATATAAAGGGTCTTTCAAATTGAGCGATTTTTTTAATAATTTTTTTAAATTCTTGAATAAAACACACAATTTGCTTTGATTTCAAAAGACTTGTTCATTGAAGTATAATGTATGACATTTCAACAAAAAAAAACCATATCCGCCAAATGTCCACCTCTTGCAGCTCCACAGATGTCCACTCTTTTGTCAACATTTTCGATGACATTTTGCATAATTGCGGTTCTAACTCACCAATGACGCGAATAATTTCTCCCTTTAACTCAGAAATTGATTGGGGGTCATTCTTATAGACCTGGATTTTCACGTGATCCCAGAGAAAATAGTCCAGCGGTGTCAGATCACATGATCTTGGTGACCAATTAACATCACAGTTTCCGGAGATTACAAAACAAAAAATAATTCAACAATTTGAACGACTTGTATTGTATACAACTCCATTTTTATAAATTTCATACATTACACTTCTCAAACGTCACAAGACTCAGGCAAGTTCGCGACGCCATCTGTGTTTCATCCTAGAATTTTTTAAAACTGCTCAATTTGAAAGACCCTTTATATGTGTTTTAGTGTCCCAATGACTTTTCGCTAGAAGCAGTTTGATATTTTACGTAACTCTTACATTGTCTCAGAAAATACTACCCAAATAGCTGAATTACTCAACCTGTCGAATATATTTTTTTTAAATTAGTATTTTTATTTGATACGTGTGGTAATAATTATTCTAAATATTCTAAAGCTGTTAATAATTATTCTAAAGCTCACTATTTTTTCACTGAAAGGAATCAACGTATTGCTCACTGACTGGGAACACCCTAATATTATTAGTGGGAACACCCTAATATTATTATTCAATTATTGAATAACCATTAAAACATATTAAGTCTGTTATTCAAGAATGTTAGAACGTTAAGGGGCTAGAAAAATATAAAAGGAAAAGCAAATGCAATATATCGGTGAAGAATGAAAGAAGAATTCTGCAATTGGGGTTATATTTTTTCAGAGTGATTTCAGAGTGATTCACGAGATATATCAAACATCATAAAGCGGTAGGAAACAAAATCAACATGGCACTTAAGATTTTATCGGACAGTACCAAAATCTGCTTAGATAGTGCATACATATTTCACAACAGAACTCTAGCGCCAACTTTGATGTATGAAAGTGTAAAAATACTGAAAGATGTCAAATAAATGCTGTTGAAATACGTGCACTGAGAAGAATAATGGGGTGACCATGTATGGCAGAATATGAAATAAAGTGGTCAGGAATAAATGTGAACATAAGGCTGATGTATTGAGTAAAATTAAGAATAGCGTTTATTGCCAAGAAGGGATTTTTTCCCAACCAACTACACACTTGTTTTAAAAAGTTTTGATTGAAAAATTGACATTAACGATGTAGAGACAAACTAGACAATATCAAAATTAAAAAAAAACATGAATCATCGGACGTTGATGATCAAGAGAGGAAAAAGAAATTGGATGAAAGTATGACAGAAAACAAGGAATAAGGTGTATTATTAATGAAGGGAAATATATTTTTTATAATTCACTTTTATATTGTATGACAGAATACGAAATTAAATGACTAGGGATGAATGTGTACTTGTGTTAAATAAAATGAAGAAGAGCACACTGAAATGGTTTGGGCATATAAAACGAATGAATTAAGAAAGACTAAATAAATGAAAAATGTGTAGTGTAAATGATTGTCCTTAGTTTGTTGCCTTTCATTTGACGTGTACCCAGTAAACAGGCAAAAGCCTAGTTTACTTGGGACACAACAAATGAAAGGCAACAAACCCAGATCTAGTAAAATTGTGTCCAAATTAGATTACCTGTGGTTTTTTTTTGCTAATTATGTATACATTGTCATGTGTAAAATAAATAAATAAAAAATTTAAATATGAGTAGACCTCGTGGTAGAGGAGACTAAATAATACATGGCTGGATCAAGTGAATGATAAGTTGAAAGGAGGAAACGTAAAAAGTGAGAGAAATAGTAATAGTTGTATGTTATGAATGTAGAATAGGTAAATGATGTGTATGGATATAACTCTATCATATCTGCCTACCCTGACAGGGAAATTACGTGATGGTATAAATCTAACTGGGAATCCCCAAATTTTGATTTTTAACTATTAAAAAAATTAAGTTCCTCTTATCGCATTACTCAACAATCCAAACATTACCTTATGACATATTTAATCAATACAAATATGTTAACCTATAATGGATGATCTTAATTCACAATCCATCAAAATACTCCTTCGACAAGATCCTGCCGAAATCTGTCATAATAATGCCTAATAGTTGGCCAAAGGTCTCTTTCTTTCTCCCTCACTTTAGTCCTTTTTCTACCCCAAATGACTGATCACCGCTTCAAGCCCCCTCCCCACTTGAAAGTTCCAACGCCCCCGGCGCTACTTCGTTATTTTCCTTTCCTTTCCTTTCTCGTTCCTTTAAAAACTTCTCCACTTTCTTCAACTCTTTCATTTTGCACCCAGATTCCTCCTTTAGGAGAGAACCATTTTTTGAGCCTCTGCTAAATCGGTGATTTCGAAAATAAATTGATTCACAAATATTACATATAATTTATAAACGTACATGACTATAATTTTTAGTTAGCAAATTCGGAATAGGTACTCGAAAAAATCATTTCAAGGGTTCATTGAAGAATAAAAAAAAAAATCTAAATAGATCACTTGTATGGCACTCTTTTATTATAAAATAACAAAACACGTATGTAACAAAAGTTAAACAAAACTATTAAAAACATTAGAGATACATAAATAAAACTTAAAACAAATATAACATTTCTTTCTTGGCTTTAAATGATTTGAACGTAATGAAATGTATATAAAACATAATGGTTTTTAACTTTGATTGATTTGAATATACAGAAATCGATATTAAATAAAATAGCTTCTTAATTTTTACGTGACATAAAACAAAATAGTTTTTAACTTCAAATGATTCGAACATGCGGGAATTGATTTAAAACAAAATAGTTTATAATACGAGTAGTTTGCTTTACTCCAAATGATTTGATTATGATTAAATGGATATAAAACAAAATGTTTTTATGCAGTTGACTGTGTTTTAAATTATTTAAAGATGATGAAATAAGTATAAAACAAAATGGTTTCCAATTATTGTATTATACTCCAAATTATTTGAACATGATGGAATGAATATAAAACAAAATGGGTTCCAATTATTTATTGTACTCTAAATTATTTGAATATGATTGAATGAATGTAAAACAAAATGGGTTTCAATTGTTGATTGTACTCTAAATGATTTGAATATGATTGAATGAATATAAAACAAAATGGTTTCTAATTATCCATTGTGCTCGATGTGGCCGATAAATGCTTATAATAATAATTATTAATATTATTTTTCCATTCAATGCGTAAATGTATTACGGAGGAATACCTAAAATCTTAACCCAGTATTTATTATATTTATAGAGATATTATAGTGTTTAGAAGCAATGTGTAGTATGTTAGTTACACATCACAGGACATGAAGAGTTAAGTTCTAGAATCCTTGAATTTTTTTGAAGAGTAAACAGGACTCGCCGTGTTATCGAGTGGGCCTCTTTATTTATACCCTGGCAAGTATAAAGTGGAAAAATGTTGGGAAAATAAAGAAAATTTTCCTTGAAAATGGCGAACTTTTCGACATAGATATAACAAAGTGTTATCGGGGGCGCTATTTTATTATTATGAAAGAAAATTTAAAACAAACAAAACAAGTTTTTCTTGTTGGAAAACCCCCTCAACCCCTTTGCCGTCTATTTTTCTCAGACTCGAGGAATCGGGAAACTTTGGAAATGTAACAAAAACAAGCTATTTAAAATATTCTTGGCAAATTTTATATAAAATGCTACATCACTTTGTTTCGCCTTGATTAAATAAAAGGTCTTTGTGAATTTATTTAATGGTAAAGATGGAGGTCGTGATTTTGAACCCTTTTTTTTAACTCGAATAATAATTGTAGAAAAGCGAAAGCCTTAAAAGGTAATAATATATTTAAAAAAAAAATTATATACAATTTTAAATCTCGTGGGGCAAAATTAACTTTCCGACTGGATTTCAATACATTTTAAAAATAAATTGAAGATATGTTTAAATAATATGATTAAATAATATTTAATTTTGTTGTAAGTCGATTTTTTTTAATACTCGTATATCAAATTTTAGCCTCCTTTCAGTAGCTTTACACAAATCGAAGCTTTTTATTAAATTTTCCATCGCATTTTTAAACGTTTCAATCGGTATTTTCATTTCCCGTACGCTTTTTCTGTTAAATAATCCCATAAAATAAAGTCTCGCTGTTAAATCAAATGATCTTGCAGACCAATTAAAATCATCAAAACGAGAAATTTAATCAACCCGGTAAAAAGAATTTCAAAATGCAATAGTATCTACACTCTATTTATTTTAAGAATAAAATATCAGCTGATTTCGAAGGCAGATTTAGGTATACTTACAAAAGGGGTCGAATCAGTTACTCTTAAAAAGAAATATCTTATCTAAGACAAATTTACAACCTAATGCAAACAACAAAAATAATGTCAAGTGTGCAATTGATTAGAAATTTGTTTCGTCGAACAATTTTATCTGATTTAGTCGTTAAAAAAATTTGCAGGTATCTTAACGTAATTTTTTTGTGTTCGCCTTCTTATCAAAGGTATTAAATTACTTCCACCCTGAATTCTGGACAGCAATAGATGTTCCACTGGTCAACTCCTCTTCGGCGGAACACACTAGGCTTCTCGAGCACTGCAGAAAGTATTGCATAAACTCCTGACTGTAGATATAGCAATCGCGCAACATTTCCTATTTTGACAGGTTGTCCTTGGTTCTTCCAATTCCTGTTCAGAGCCTGTTAACAGATTTTCAGATACTTCAAGATACTTCAAATCCAAGTGGTATTGCAACTGCGTGGAAATACACTTTGTCTCATGCTGCTCTGTTCTTATTTATCCCAGCAACAAAAGGAGATTGTTCCAAAGGCTTTGAGGTCTTAATAAAACTGAGCCTGGATTTCCACCTAAGGGCTGGGGTCTGGTGGTAATGCAAAGAGACGCGACACAGTCTTGTAATCCTTTGTAAATTTGACATTTTTATTTACTTATTTATTTTTACAAATAAACGGTAAAACGTACATTATGACAAAAATAATATAAAATAAAACATATTAAAGACAGAATATTTAAAAAAATATTTTATACAATTACACCAAAAACAATCAGAAAGAAACATGTATCAAATCAAACAAAATCATATGTTACCAACACAACACAGGCGCACAGCCCGCACTGCACAAAAATACAAACACAAAAGACAAATAATTGAAAAACAAAATATAAAATGAATACGAAGCATAAACGACGGAATCAGACAGGTCTTCACAAATATTCTTCAATCAAAGAACGGATCTCTCAGCTGCAATATCTCTTAGAAGGAGCATACCACTTTTGAACGGGACTATTTCAGATGATTTCACATCACATTTACCAAAAGTGAAATAAGATTTTCTTCTAAGATTGGGGGCGTATTTCATATTTCTTCATTCAATCGTTTAACATGTCCAAACTATCTCAGCGTGATCTAGTTCATCTTACTTAACACATCAGCCTTAAGTTCACATCCATCTCTTGTCACTTCAATGAAGTGGTAAATAAATAAATGGAAACAGACTTAAAGGAGTTCAATAAATGCTATAAAAATGCATACACTGAGAAGAATAGATATGGGGTGGCAATATATGATATAATAATGAACGAAGTAATTAGGGATGAATGTTAACTTAAGGCTGTATCAAGTTATATCAACAAGAGCACTCGGAGATGGCTTGAACATGTAAAACGTCGTGGTAGAGGTAGAAGGCGTATACGTGGAAAGTGTTGTAGAGGTAGACCAAGGAAAGTATAGTTGGATCAAATGAATGTTATTTTGAAAGAAGAAAACGTAAAATTTCGTTCGTTTGAGAAGATATAGGAAAGTGTGGCGCTCTGGGCTCTTTGCCTAACCTAGCAGGGAAACGGTGTGATAGTACGTGTCTATGTTATTATTCAAAAATACAACAATAACGATTATCACATCACCATTGGATGGGGATATTTTTCTTCTAATGTCTTCATCGAACCTTAAACCTCTAATTAGTCATTATCTTAACCGCTTAACCGTCGTGCGGTTAATTTTATCTTAAGGATAAAACCCAGGAGAAAACCAGCAATTGTCCTTGCAAAAACTTTTAGGAGAGCCATTACGTTGCAACCGCCCTCACCACTTTCCTGGCTTTGCCCCCCCACCATATATATTCTGCGACCCCTCCCTTCTCCCACCGCACAGCCCCCATCCACAATGCCTCCTGAGGCCATTATCCACAGTTTTATGTATTTTTACCAGCACATAATTCTTTTTCACTTAACTGCGGCCAACAATTCTTGCCATGGTCCTCGAGAAAAACGTGGTTACTGTCAAAATAATAAGTTATTCTGGATTTTTTTTCTTTAGCTGGTATATAAATTAAATGATATGTACGCCTTTTTCCTGTTGGGGTATGCAGAGAAGACATAGGGCCTGATTTTTCATACAACTCATATGACACAATTTCTCGAACTTTTTATGGTTTCTTCTTTCAAAATATCATTCACTTGATCCAATTATACATTCCTTGGTCTTTTTCTACCACGCTAATTTGTTTTGTTAGTTTTCTTTGTTCTATATGCCCAAACCATCTCAGAGTGACTTTTTTGATCTTACTTAATACATCGGCCTTAAGTCATAAATCCATCCCAAATTACTGCATTCCTTATTTGGTCATACATTGTCACCCCATCTATTTTTCTCAGCGTACGTACGTTTTACAGCATTAATTCGGCTCCTTTCAGTATTTTTCCACGTCCACGTCACACTCCCACACATCAGATTTGACACTAAAATACTGTTGTTATAAATTAATGATAAAAAATACACATATTGACATTCTACATGGACTTCAAATGAACATCCATAAAACAAAACGGATTAATTGAAAATACGCAATTGGAAATTCCTTCACGTCATACTATATACCTATGGGACACTTGCCAATATAAATAAAATTTTCTGGCACATGCCGTAAATATCGGTAGAATATGTTACATATGTAGATACTTGACAATTTATCTCGAATAAATCTTCTGGCACATGCCGTGAGTATCGGTAGAATATGTTACATATGTAGATACTTGACAATTTATCTCGAATAAATCTTCTGGCACATGCCGTAAGTATCGGTAGAATATGTTACATATGTAGATACTTTACAGTTTATACGAATAAATTGCATATTTTTTTTGGAAACGTTTTACTATATTTATTATACGCCGGTAATAAATAAAAAAACTAATGAATATTTTATAATTCTTAAGCTTATAAATAGACACACAAAGATACAATAAATATACATAATCGTGATAGTATTTTATTATACGCCGGTAATAAATAAAAAATAACTAATGAATATTTTATAAGTTTGAAGCCTATAAATAGACACATACAGATACAATAATTATATACATAATCATAATATCATTTTATTATACGCCGGTAATAAATAAATAAAAACTAATGAATACTTTATAAGTTTGAAGCCTATAATTAGACACATACAGATACAATAATTGTATACATAATCATAATATCATTTTATTATACGCCGGTAGTAAATAAATAAAAACTAATGAATACTTTATATAGTAATAAATAAATAAAAACTAATGAATACTTTATAAGTTTTAAGCCTATAAATAGACACATACAGATACAATTATTTTATACATAATCATAATAGCATTTTATTATACGCCGGTAATAAATAAAAAAAACTAAAGAATACTTTATAAGTTTTAAGCCTACAAATAGACACATACAGATACAATAATTTTATACATAATCATAATAACATTTTATTATACGCCGGTAATAAATTTAAAAAATCACGAATGAATACTTTATAAGTTTTAAGCTTATAAATATACACACAAAAATACAATAAATATACATAATCGCGATAGCATTTTATTATACGCCGGTAATAAATAAAAAAAATCACGAATGAATACTTATAAGTTTTAAGCTTATAAATAAACACACAAAGATAAAATAAATATATATAAACGTGATAGTATTTTATTATACGCCGGTAATAAATAAAATAAAACTGATAAATGCTTTATAAATTTTAAGCTTATAAATAGACACATACAGATTCGATAAATATACACAATCGTGATAACATAGAATTTTTTTATACGCCGGTAATAAATTAAAAAAACTAATGAATGCTTTATAAGTTTTAAGCTTATAAATAGACACATACACATACAATAAATACACATAATCGTAATAGCATTTTACGAATATTATACGCTAGTAATAAATAATAAAATAAGGAATGAATACTTTATAAGTTTTTAGCTTACAAATAGACTCACAAAGATTCAATAAATATACATAATCTTGATAGTATTTTATTATACGCCGGTAATAAACAAAAAAAAAACTGAGTAGTTTTTAAGCTTATAAATTGACACATAAAGATACAATAAATATACATAATAGTAATAAATTTTTATCATAAGATGGTAATAAATAAATATATGCATAAACATTTGACCGAAGAATATTTTGAGCGTCTCCTGGTCATGATCGAAGAAAGTTCATTGAAATTTTCCCGTAAATGAACTCAAAATCCTCGGTTTTGAAATCTACCGTTCTATCAACTAGGCCAAGGAAATAGTCTTAATTTGTATTCTTAACCTTTCCCTTCCTGTGCTAAAAAATCCGCCTGTTCCAGTGTTGTGTACATATGGAAAAATGAGCGATTTAAAATCGAAAAAATTAGAATATTCATAGCCAATCGCTTAAATTAATGAAAATTGAAGTCAAAATTAATAATTATTGAAATTTAATTGCTGAAAACATGAAAAAAAACATCGGACGACGTTCACAAAATGGGTGAAACGACCACCTCAAACGAAAACCCGCTGGCTACTAAGCGAGGGAAGCGAGCGAACTGAGATTATATTTCTTGCGTTCACATATACCGAAGTAGAGTGAGAGTGAGACGAGAATAGCATCGCTTCCTTACCCATAGTGGTTTTTTAGAATGAATATACCTACATCACACACTGGCACACGTTTGATTGTATTGGTGAATTTATTCCCGATTTTCACAAAATATCTCTGATGTGGCCGATAAGTGCTAATTATTATTAATATTATTTTTTCATTCAATGCGTAAATGTATTACGGAGGAATACCTAAAATCTGAACCTAGTATTTATTATCTTTATAGAGATATTAAAGTTTTTAGAAGCAATGCGTACTAGTTACACATCACAGGACAGAAAGGGTGAAAAAAAAACAAAACCATAGGCTTTGTCTTGTAATCGAGTATAATTTTCCACCATCCTGTGGTTGATAACCCCTTGAATGTATTGGTTTATTGTGTACAGACCGTTGTACTTCAGCAAGCATAAAGTCTTGACAAGCATACATAGCTACAATGGCAAGAATATTAAATTTACAAGACAGAATAAATATACAACAGACTTTCATTAGCCACGTCAATTAATGGTAAACTGCATATTAGTTACAGAAAAATATAAATACAGATACAAAATAGTCTGAGAATGAAACCTTCATAGAAGTGAATCCACTAGGAATCGAACCTAACGCGCCCACTTACTTAGTGCGAATGCTACTCATCAGATCACAACCGTCGACGGAAAATATAAATTTACAAAAAAAAAATAACAAACATTTGCATTTACATGTTTATTAGCCAGCACCGTAAAACTAAATTTTCTTAAGCCACGACTTTTGAGTTCATTTGTGCTTAACTTTATACGAAATGTAACGTATTCTTACAAAATAGTTACACTAAACAAAAAGGTAGGATCTTAACTAAGGTATTCAAGTATAGTGAAACAATTTAACTGGTTGTTTTCTTTCCTGAACACCTGAATACTTATTTTACTTTCCAGTGGGTCGGAACTATGGTTAGGAAGATAGTCGTTTATTTATTGGCCGTTTCCAAATGTTTTACTTGCCCAAAATTATATCGAAAATACTTTTTTTTTTTAAATGTATGGAGGTTACATGTAACCCGTTTATTACTTGTTCATTTTCATAAGAGCTAATGTTTTATAATATGAAATATTTCATTTTAACTCTCGAATGTGGCTCTATCATACCATTAAATAAAACAGATAAAAACTTAGGGGTGTTATTAGATAATACTCTATAATGGCGAGTTCAAATAAAAGAGGTAAGCCGAAGGATCTTCTTCATTACTTTAAATTGTTGCAAATATTTCTGCCTACTAAAACCAAAATTTACATACTGACACGCCATTTACCTGTCGGGGTTAATATATAGGACAGACCGCCACACTTTCTCATCTCGATATGCATCGTTTGCCTATTCTACATCGATACACCTCATACAACTCCTAGGATTTCCCTGACTTTCCACGTTTACTTCTTTCAAAATATTATTCACTTATTCCAACCGCTCCTCTTTTTTACGTCGGTTTTAACTGCCCATGCAGTGAGACTCTGGAATCAGTTACAAACCAATATAAGACTCGCTCCGTCCTTAACACGCTTTAAGAAGCGACTGAAAAAACTCTTAATTTCTATTCAGTAAAATAACTTGTTTCATTCCTGATATTTCTTTTCCTTTCCTCTCCACCATCCATTCCTTTCCTTTTGATTGATGATATCTCACTTTATATGAAAAAGAATGTTCGGGTGATTGTCCATCTTTGTGGGGTTCGTGGGCATTATGTGTATTGATTCCGTGGAGATGGATAGTAATTTGAATGATTTATGCGACCATGTAACTTGCTTTATTTACTTTTGTCTGGTTGGTTGGAAGAGATTGCCGCCTGGCAATAAGCCTGCCAGATTATATTTGCAAAAATAGTGTTAAATAAATAAATAAACCATACTTTCGTGGTCTTCACCTCCGATGCCTTTCTCTCACATTTGCACTGTGTGTTTTTATCTTAGTCTTTCTTCCTTCATTCGTTCTACATGCCAAAACCATCTCAATGTGCTCTTCATCATCTTACGTAACACGTTAGCTTTAAGTTTACATTTTCTCCTTATTCCGTATTCTATCATACATTGTCACCTAACTTATTTTTCTAAGTACTCTCATTTCTATAGCATTTATTCGGTTCATACCATTATTTTTCAATGTAAACGTTTGGCATTACTTCAAATAAATAATCTCAGTTTAAAATTACAATATCTCTCCAAACTACCGATGGTGAAACTAACCCATAAAGAAGTTGAAAGAATCAACCCTCAGTGGGGTTGTAAGGGATTGTGTCCAATATTAACTGTGAAAGGGCAGTTAGCTCACCCCTGTCCGCAGCCAAACTGGTTAGTCCAGTATGCAAATCTGTATTCTGGGTCACTATATCATTGATGGAGTGATTTTCGTCAACAAAAGGTGTATTTTTAAAAAACGAGTTTTTAAATCCATCTGGACGGGGCAGATGTTGGATAGCCATAAAAAGTAAAGTTAATAGCGAATTGAATTGTGACGTATCTGATTTTGTTTTATTAAATTTTTTCATGCATACTATCACGCCGTTTCTCTATCGGGGTAAGCAGATATGGGAGAGCGCGAGATTTTCCACGTTTCTTTCTTTTAAAATAGCATTCACTTGATCCAACCAAAATTTCCTTGGTCTTCAACATCCACACTTTACACTTATATTTTCTGTATTGTTTGTTTTGTTTGTCTTCATTAATTAATTTATTTAACTTTTCCAATCCATACCCAATCACTTAATTTCGTATCGCGCCATGCATTGTCACCTCGTGTATTCTTTTCAGGCACACATTTATTCGACTTCTTTTAGCCTTTTCCACGTTCACTCCGTGCATCAAAGTTGATACTAGGATAATGTTGCGGACTATCAACTTAGTAGATTTTGCTATTGTTTGGTTCGAATATATACGTGTATGTTTTAGTGCCCTATTTGACTTTGTTTCCTATCGATACACCCCTTTCGCCGAAATCTTCCATTATATGTGATAAGCTATCTATATAGATAGCTATATAGCAGGATTCGGTAAATGACTATTTTTTCAATGCTTACTCATATACGAGTATATACACATTTTTTCAATCAACTATATATTTTTTTTCCAACCCAATTAATGAAACCCATTAAAAGGGGTTTCAGTCTAATTTTCACTTAGGTTTTAGTTAGCTGGAAGAGATCGCAACATGGCTATAAATCGGCTAGGTTGTACTGAATACAACGAATAATTAAACACAATACAAGTATGTGAAGTTCTATAAAAACTTCTCACAACCAAATTAATCATATTTTGAAAGAACGAAAATTAAATATTTTTTTAAAGAGAGAAAAATGAACATCAATTGGAGAGTATGTATGACATGGCATAGTAACAAAAAATACATTTACAAGTTTTGTAAAAATTTACAATACAACTAAAAAGAAATTTTAAATATTGCCTTTATGGTAGATTTTGTTTTCAATAAATTTATTCCCCGCACATTTTATCTGTTTTCGGCTATTCTAAAGGTAACAAAATATCTCTTTCCACGGGCTTGTATGAATTGAAAAATGTTAATACCAAATTTAACAATGAAAATTGTATTTAACTCTTTTGATATTTTTAATAATTATTAAAAAAGCATGATTTATAAAGAGTCTTTCAAATCAGCGTTCTTTTTTATTCTTGGATAAAACATAGATGTCGTCGCGAACTTGCCTGGGCTTGTGACATTTGAGAAGTGTAATGCATGACATTTATAAAATTATAGTCGTACACAATACAACAATGTAATCTCCGGAAACGGTGATGTTAATTGGCCTCCAAGATCACGTGATCTGACACCATTGGACTATTTTCTCTGGGGTTACGTGAAAAGCCAGGTCTATAAGAATGACCCCCAATCAATTCCTGAGTTTAAGGACGAAATTATTTGCGTTATTGGTGAGTTAAAATCGCAATTATGCCTAAATGTCATCGAATTTGTTGACAAAAGAGTGAACATTTGTGGAGCTGCAAGAGGTGGACATTTGGTGGATATTGTTTTTTTTTTTGTGTTTAAATGTCATATATTATACTTCAATGACCGATAAAAAGATTTTTGAAATCAAAGCAAATTGTGTGTTTTATTCAAGAATTGAAGAAATTAGAATTAAAAAAAAAACACTCAATTTGAAAGACCCTTCATAACGCCTTTTAGAGATCAAACTCTCCTTGCTTAGGGGTTAAACCCAGTACAACAGAAATATTAAAAATATTTTTTTAAATAAAGCAAGTTGACTGTAAATGTGGGAATGTAATAAAATTGTTACATAAATGATTGGAGATATATAGTATTTTTTCGGTATTTCAAATAAATCAAAATAATGTAGATTGTAGCCTTTTAGAATTTTATGGAAATTAATATTTTAGTAACTCGAAAACCCTTTAATGACTAGACAGAATTTCTCTTAGAAAAGTACTTCATTGACCAAAAAAACATTATTTTATTTTGAACGAACTGTCTGAAATATTTTATTAAGCAGGTCATCTCAACCCTTCATACATATTTTATCTAAGATAGATACAAGAATAATATTAACCACCACAAAAAAGGGGGTTACTTCTACCCTTTCTTTGAAGATGCAAACAATTAAAATGCAGCACGTGAGAACCGGTTTGAGGTCATTGAAAGGGTTACTTACGCATATTTTTGCACAACGGACATTCTTTTGGGTCCGGTTTTTGACAATAGAGTTTTATGAAATATTATGCTATTTTTTTTCGCCTATTTGATCACCTTTTTGAGGTCAATATTCTATATGCAGCGGACCGGATAAAATGGGCCCTAAGGTATTAGTTATATTAAATTTTATAACAGCTTCAATACAGGGTTGAGTAAGTTTGCATTAGCTTGAAGAGATTAATAAATATTTCATTAATTAGGAATAAAAAAAAATATTAATTTGCATAGAAATGCAGACTTAACAATTTTAAAATAAAAATATTTTTTCAACGAACATATGAATTAAATCCTTTGTTTTAAGAAAAAAACGGTTTTGAAATCAACATTTTTATGAATTTGAAATATAAACAAAAAGCGAAAGATTTACTCAGTAACTCGAGGGTTACACATTTTATTCAGTAATCAAACTCTCCAAGTTTTTTTTTTGGTCGAAAAACTGTAAAAGTTTAAAAAAAATAACAATTATACCATTGTTTTTTTTTCACTAATTATTTATATCTTCAGGCCTCGAGTATCATATACTCGTATAACATTTAAGAGTTTTCTATCAATATTTCGTTGACAGAAAACCAAATATGTAAGTTTAGAGTTTTACAGTACAGACCTCCAGTATAATTTACATATATACGAGTATATACTCGTATATACACTTTCACTAACTTAATCAATTTGTACAGTGTTATGTAAGTGATACAGTCTTTTTTATCGGTTGACATTATATCGGGCAAAATGACGAGATTTAAAAAAAAATCATATTTGTAACTTTAAAATTATACTTCCCTATTTGTTCATAGTATGTGATATATTCCTATTGGTATTCATTTTTAATAAAATAAATACAATTTAGTGAAAAATATATATATTTCTAACTTTTTGTTATGTTAAATACCCTAGTTATTGATTTCTATTTTTTTAATTTCTACTATTAGACATGTAAATCAATATCCTGCCTAACTAGGCGTATGCCTGTCTTAAGGCAGATAGTTTACATAAAACAAAAAAATAAACACAAAACAAACTTAAAAATTAAAAAACATAAAATAAAATAATAAAAAAATAACAGGCATGAAAAAATACACCACAATTCCGTTAAATAAAAAAAGTATTTAAATTAGTAACATTTATTTTTCGAATGATCATTCAATTATTGGTCTTATTAAAAACTAAACAAATGTTTAAGGTTTTTCACACAAGAAATATTTCTCCGTTCCATAATTTTAATTCAATTCTACAATAGTTTTCATCTTGTTTTGACATTATCTTTGACTAAATCTGGTCTAAATTCTATCAGCCATAGCCACTAGCTTCAATAACTGTTATTTCTTAATTAAGTCACAATTTATTCAAAGGGTTTCGACTTTAACTAAGTGGGACTCCGTATTAGAATATTCAAAATAAATTATTTTGTTCTTCCGTTTATTAGATTTATTCTACCTGAAAAGAGCGTTGGAATAGGAGATAGGTGTATTAAAAACTCTTTTTTTTACCACGACTCAAATTTAAAAAAAAAAATAAAACAGAACTAAAATAGTCCTTCATTTATTTATCGATCATTATACGTTTCAAAAAAGTGTTTATCTAATTAACAACAGAAGAGGGGTGGCTAATGACAACTGTAAAAAGTATAAAAAATATGCTCTCTTAAATAAATACACATCGCGGATGAGGAAAGATTGGGGTGCAGACAAAAGGATCGCCTCTTTTAGGGTTAGCATGTCGGAAGATGCGCGGCCGTTTTGGTCCATTCGTTGTTAGGGGCGGCGAAAGATGCTGTAAACCAGGAGTTGAAAAACATTTTACTGACGAAATTTATTTTAAAAATCTTTTAGCCCTTACACATCTCCTTCTGTCTCCTCCAAATTCTTGAGCTCTGACTTCTGGTCTTCTACGAGTACCTACTGAGCTTGCTTGCGAAATTCTTTGACAAAATCTTATCTCTGAAATTGCTCTATATACGCTATATCCACTTAAGTCACTAAGTCACTTTTGACTTCAAATTTAATTCATTTAAGCGATTGGCTATGAATATTCTTATTTTTCCGATTTTAAATCGCTCATTTTTACATGGTATTGATGATTATTGAATATACAGCATCGGAACGCGCGAATTTTTTTAGCACAGGAAGGGAAAGGTTAAGCTAAAAATTATCTTTTTTGGCATTCCAGTTCGACTGTCTTTGCATCGTCCTTTACTTTCAGACTCAGGAACCAGTAACTGTCAGCCGAAGAGCTTTCACCCTCGTTGGCTTGCTTCAGAAAACAACAAACAAACTGTTACGTACGAGTATTTCTTCAATAATAAAAGGTGTTTCTCCATAACTCGATTTCCTCATGTTTTCCTATTTCTTTCCCAATTTTTGGTGATATTTGTGAAACATTTTGTTTAACTGTATTTTTTTCAAGGTTTTTTACGGTTCAAGTATCGTTTTTAAAAATAACGTTGATATTTGCTGAAAAATAGTTTTACTGTTTTTTTTTAACTTGAAGTATCTTTATCTTTTTTTTTTTAAATAACGTAATTTTTCGCCAAACGATTGTTTGGATGAAATTGTCATATGCGTACTTTACAATAATGGTCTAAATTTACTTTACAATAATTATTTTTCAATAATTTGTCTTTTGTATTTTTTGTGCAATGCGGGCTGTGCGCCTGTGGACGCCCCCATATTGTGTTAGTGACATGTGGCCGTATGATTTGATGCCTGATTCTTTCTGATTGTTTTTGTTGTAATTGTGTGAAACAATTTTTATATAATCTCAATGTCATGAGCACTCATTACTGATTCTTTTTTTTATAATGTTTATTTATATAAATAATAAATAAAAAACGTGTCACGCTTAATAAGAAGTCAGTATAAATTGAGTTGTATCTGAATTAAATATGTATCTTCCCTCTATGACATGACATTACATTTTAAAAAATTATCGATTTTTTTTAAATCGGACTTGAATAATCATTAACAAGAAATTAAACACAAATGGAATAAAAATATGATATATTTTTGGCATTTCTGTCTAAATCAAAGCAATACATTTTATTACATTTTTTTAAGTATTGCTTAAGACGTTTTAATTGATTTAAAATTTTACAAAAATCTGACTTGTAATCGTATGTACCTGAGACACGGAAATATGTTGACAGACCTCGGCCAACCCTTTAATGACCGATGGGGTATTTCCTACCCTCGTGCAAAAACGTGTGAAAACCGGTTGGGTCACTTCCAGTATGCAAATTAGTAGCAACTGCTTACCTGAAAAGAAAGGTGAAGAATGACCCCGCGGGTCAAAAAGGTCCACCATTGTCCGTAGCCAACAAAGGGTTACTTTTTCTAAAGACTTTTATCATTTCCGTATTGCTTTTGTTATATCAAAACCGGATTTTTTGAGGATGACCCAAATATGGGCGATGGCCAAATTATATTTTAGTTATGTTCTGTCTTTCAAAAAGTGAAGTGAGTGTTAAGATTGTTGAACAATTTAACTGTGAAGTTATTTATCGTAGTTTAAAATGTGAAGAAAAATCTTAATTCTGTGATACTTTTAAATTGTTTACTCATAAAAAAATTTAACATCAGTGGTAAGAAGCCTTCTCAACCATAGAACTGAAGGCCTTAAACCTTTTGGGAGGCCAAAACTTCGATGACTTGGCGGTGCCACTGAGGATTCTTGGATAGCGAGGAGGTCAATTTCGCCTTCGGTGATGAATTAATAGTTCTGAATTGATCCAATAGGATGTGATATTATGACAAAACTTTTGCTGTTGGATAGTTCACCCCAAAGTGTTAGAGATATGGATGACTTGTGCAGCTTTAGGAAGCACTTGAATAGAAACTTTTTTGGGAGGTTTAATCAAAATGTATTATTATATATATATATATGAACACACACTACACTTCACCTAAAGCCGAATGTGTTACTATCATAAATCAAAAAGTCTACAAAGATTTCTTTGTAGTTTTTCTTTCCTTGATAAGTTTTTTGCAGTTTTCTTACCAAATATGTTTTTTCAAAATATATACAGATGTGGAGAAGTACTAAATCTAATAGCCGCAGCAATCACCTTCCTATACGAGTACTTACACTCAACTTTTAAATATATATTTTGTAATATTTTTAATTTGTCAATAAAAAATACGAACTCCGTGGCCTAATTGGTAAGACGCCTGTCTCACAATCTGGAGCTTGCGGGTTCAAATCCTGCAGGAGCTCAGATTTTTTTTAAAGGATTTCAGTCTGGTTTTCACTGAAGGCTACTTTAACATCTTTCTGGTTGGTTGGAATAGATTGCCACATGGCAATAAGCCCGTTAGATTGTAAAGTATACAACGAAAGTGTAATACAATACTTACAAAAATGGATTCAAGTCCTGAGTATGGTTGCTCTTGAAGAGAGTCTAAACGGCGCTATATGAATTGTTATTATATTATTATTATTAACAATCAGTGGTTTTGACCCATCTGAGATTTTACTGTCAATAACGATGTAGATCATTTTTATGAAACTTCACTCGGAGAGCGCTTTTCTATTTGGAATAAGGCCATTTTGCTTATCCCGTGTCTGCAGACCATAAATACGTCCATTCTTAAACACCTGTAATACGTAATTGCTAATATTTCTTTTATACTCAGGTGGGTCGAGGTCAAAAGAGTCTCTTTGGGCAGTTCCTTCTTTGTCACTTAGTAACGACGTGCTCAAAATAAATACAAAATATAACAATCTTCTAGTGTACATCGTGCTGGATGGGGACTTATTTTGTCCCCCATAAAAATGTGGGTGGTGAAGGAATAAACTTTACACCAGACTAATACAGTCAAAAATGTTTAAAAGGTGCTAGAAAAAATTGCAATACTAAACCATTTTAGTAGGAGCTCTATAACAAAATGCATGTACAGGCGGCCCTCCACTTTCGTACATAATTGGTTCCTGAAAATATGTGCGAATGTTGAATATTCGAAAGTAGAGGGATGTAAAAAAAACATCAAAAATGGTATTTCTAATATTTATTTATCAATAATATATTAAAAACATTTATTTATCAATAATATATTAAAAATATTAATTAATCAATATACATAATTAAGTTAACGAGGCGTGTTTAAGTGATTTCATGTATTTTCTTTATAAACTTGTCAAGAGTTAGTTGAATACCACAATTTTTTTCCTTTTCTTGATAAAGAGTTCTATAACATGCTGTGTCTTTCTCAATCGCCCTACTTACTTGAGATATACGTTCTCCATTGGTCTTCCATCACATTTTTCCATGATAGTCACAAATTTGTCAAGATGCATGAAGGCTTCATTCATATTTTTGATTATCAAAGTTTTGACGATTTTATCAGCTTCTTCTTCCTCACTTTTATTGTGTATTTCATTTAACTCTTGTTGGTCAATTAGGTATTCATTTGACAGAGGTACTGAGTGAGATTCAATCAACTCATTACCATATTCGTTGTTGACATTTAAGTTTATTTCATTCATTAGGCTAACTATTTCATCTGTGATAGTTTCCGAAGTTTATTCAGAATTTATAAAATCACTCATCATTTGTGGGCATAATTGTTTTCATTGTTGACTCTTTTATTTCAGCCCACGAGTCTCCAATATTGTTTATTACGTTCCATATATTATACAATAGTTCTTCCAAAAAAGTGGGAGTGACTGCATGGAAGCGAACAATTTTTGCATTATCGACAAAAATCTTGATTTTTTTAAATGTGCGAAATAGCGAATTGTGCGAAAGTAGAATGTGCGAAAGTCGAGGGTCGCCTGTATATGGACGAGGCCATACATATCTGTCGAAGTAAATCTGGTAATCTGTCCTCTTTGCCTACTTTGATAAGGAAACGGGGTGATGGTGTGTATGTAAATTAGTCAAATTCATTGTATTGTAGTAGACTTTCGTCGTATACAGTACTACCAGGCGGGCTTAATGTCACGAGACAATATCTTTCAGCCAAGTAAAAAGATTGGTTGGTCGGTTGATCTGGTTGATTGGAAGAGATTGCCGTCTGGCAATTAGCACTCTAGATTGTATTTGCAAAAAAGTGTAAAATAAATAAATAAAATATGTTGAAGAGGCCTTAAGGAAAAATCAGACTGGAATCCTTTTAAAAAATATATTTATACGGGAATCGAATATGCAACCCTCGGGTTGGGAGACAAGCATCTTACTCACTAGGCTGCGGAAGTCGTCCAATTTATTTTAAAGTTTAATTGGAGTTTTATTATATTTTGGGAAATTTATGATTTGGGCAAGTAGAACAAATGAACGAAATGTGATAAAAGACTACCGAGGAAAGTCAAGTTGAATCAAGTGAATGATATTTTAAAAGAAGGAAACGTATAAAGTCAAAGAAAGAAAGTAGGGGTTGTATGAGAAGGTGTTTGGATGTAGATGAGGCGATGGATGTGCGACGAGATAGGAAAGTCTAACTATCTGTCCTCTCTGCCTACCCAGATAGGTTAATGGCGTGATGGTACGTGTTTTTTGAAAGTAGAGAAAGAAAAACAGTATTCATTAAACTGTCAGCCATATTTGATATATTTAAAAATAATCCACCATATTTGATGCGTTCCAAATTCCATTTTTAAATCCTCCCCCATTTAAAAAAATCTAACTTGTGATTGGCTGGTTTAAATTTTTATATTGAAATAGTTTGCGAAGGGGTTAAGTTTCACCCCCGATATTATTTTTAACTCCTACATGTGCATTTTATTCTCCCGTAACAATTATTCGCCCCCCTTTTTATTCCTCCCTCTTGAGATTTGTAAAAAATCAATACAACTGTGCCTAGAAAGGATTATCTAACTATTGTACTATACTTACACTTTTGTCATTTTAAAAGAGAGACGATTAAATTTTGAGAATGTTTTCTATAAAATTTGTTTTATAAGAATAAGGTTGTATACCACCCAATTCAATACATAATAATTATAGGGTTATTTGTTGCCAGCGGGTAGTTTTTAATACATAGCAAATATAAAATGGTATGAGATGGCTAGAACATCGAACTTAATTTTTTTTTTCAGTATTTTTTTCCAGTAAATAAATTATGTATTAATTATTAGTAGTTCATAGTTCTTATAGTAGTTTATTGTTGTGAACTTATAATTATTTTATTAGTAATGGAACAAAAGTATTCAAGTACAGTAGAGCATCGATTATCCGAATACCGATCAACCGAAACATCGGTTAACCAAAAGCGTTCCAGTCGACAAATTCTGTCCAATCGCTGTCTTTAAAAACGAGTGCGAAATTTAGCGGCAAAAAACGAGTCTCAGCTCTGAAGCAAAATACAATTTTGGATATATTTTCCTAAACTGTAGGCCTACTTTAATGTACTACTTTATGTAAGGTATGTATTTGTAAGACGTGTGATAAAAAATATATACAGTTTTTTGTTTAATCGGTTATCCGGAAAAAAAAAATATCCGAACACCCCCAGTCTTGATTTATTTCGGATAATCGGTGCTCTACTGTGCCAACTTTGATGTATGGTCGTGAAACGTGGACGTTGAAAATACTGAAAGGAGCTGAATAAATGCTGAAGAAATTCGAGTAGTGATTTGAATGCACGGGGTGACAATATATGACACAGTACGGAATAAAGTCATAGGGTTTCAATGTGAACTTAAGGTTGGTGTGTTAGTGAGATTAACCCTTCTCTTACGGTGCTAAAATTGAAATGCGCGCTCCGGTGTTGGGTAGTGAGTACGCGATCAAAAATTAGCGATTTTAAATCGGAAAAATAAGAACATTCATAGATAATCCCCTTAATTAATTATATTGAAGTTAAAAATTATGATAATTGAGATTTATTTGCTGAAAACATTAAAAAACCATCTGGCAACGCTCACGGAACGGGCGTACGTCTAATCTATTAGCAAGCCGAGAAGCAACTGCGGCGCGGATCAGTAGTGGCTTACCCCGGCGTGGCTTACGCTTGCGACGATTGAGACAATTGAGCTCCTCGCAATTCAGTGGAGTATGCAAGAGTGAGATGCGAATATAGTGTCGCGCTTCCCGCATACTCTTCACCTATCGTCAAGACACAAGGTCGAGGCACTCACAGCGTTTAAATGCGAATTTGTTTCCGATCTTCACAAAATACCCACGATATAGTCGATAAACTCTGATTATTATTAATATTATTTTTTAAATCAATGCGTAAATATATTATGGAGGAATACCTTAAATCTTAACCTTGTATTTATTATATTTATAGAGATATTGATGGTTATTAGAAGATACGTGTAGAAGATACCCAACACAGGGAAGGAAAGGTTAAGTGAGCTCTCGTGTTTGCAAGAGTTTGCTCTCGTGTTCCACTTTTTTTAAGGAATGTGACAATTTCTTCCTGTGATGGGATAATTAAAGCTCTCCATTTTTTTCTACTTAGCCACGAGCAGTCATAAATATATTAAAATATACAATATATCTATAAAATATCAACACAATATGTTATTGTTCAGAGACAGCATCCATCATTTTGATTGGATCTACTAAATTGCCAAAGCACTTGAAAAGTCACACTGTCAAACATTTTAAAACCGTCCCCTTGAAAAATAAACGAAGCCTCCTTCATATTGCTTGCCCTGTTACACCAAAACAAATAGCAAAATATTACATTTATTGACAAGCTTTTGTTAAAAAGTATTATTTTTCAGCAGTGGTCATATTTTGAGAAAAAGGAATTGATTACGACATTTTGTTGAGATCGTTCCAAATACCTCTAGGTGTGGGGTGACTCCAAGTCGAGTTTCCGTCTATCTTTTATTATTTTAAATTATAAGAAGGGAGTAAGAGAAAATTCTTTATGAAAGAAGTATGTAACTGTGATGTAAAGCGTAGTGGAAAATAATTATTTTTTATAATTTTTTTTTTCAAATAAATCACAGAAATACCAAAATTTAACTAATTATTATTTTAGTGGAAGGAAAATTGAAATTCGATGATTGTATTTTCTTTTATGTTTATCCAATGCCTTATAAAACCCTTCCATTCTGATCGTTCTGCAGCCTTGTACTTAACATCATTTGAAGACGTGGCTGAACCAGATTCGAGACTTTCTGTGGCTATACTAGAGAAAATGTAGCATGATCCCTGTGACAGTTTACAAATTTGCCCCAATACAACTTTGTAACGACGTTGAGTAATTTTAATTATTTTATCAATTTTTATATAAGCCTCGATTCTAATAAATAGCAAGTTATTTAGATAAATACATTACATAAAACTAACAATAATGACAAATTAATACATCTTGTTACAAATTGGCAAAAATGTGGCAGTTTGTTAAAATCAAATAATATTTGGTTACGTTTATCAAAAGTCACTACGTTAGCTGCATTAGCCAGGGATGGAGTATACGATAGTTGGATTTTCGATTTTTTTATACCGAAAATTAAATGTTCGTAATTAGTGTTAATTCAAAGTGGATCTTGGCCTATTTAAAGATAGATACAAGTCATACAATACATTAGAAAGTCAGTATAATGAAAATTAGGAATTAAAACATCAGTTTAGAGAAAAACTATTTTTCGATTTATAAAAAAAAAACATTTCGATTTGTAAAAAAAACGATTTTACCCCATCCCTTTGAGACATGTCAAATGTCACAAGGACCATCCTACGTTTTCTCTAGTATTATGTAGTTTATTTAGGCGTTGAGAGGTTAACTCAACGGCTTCGAGACCTGAGGAAGCCCTATGGACAGTTTGTCCTGGAGTATTATTTACGAATATTTACCTGTAACAGACTGTTATAAGAAAATAGAGGTCATATTATCTTTATTTTACGATCCCCCGGAATTGTCATAAGGGTTAAAAAAATATTTTTTAATTTAGGTCAATAATCTATAGGTATACCAACTTGCATTTTAAAACCTCATCATAATGTTTTTTTTTATTAACGAAGAGATTATTTATGTATCGCTTGCTTGACAAATTAATTTTTTTATTAAATAATTTTTTTTTTGGTCTATATTTCTTGCATTCTGATTAGCTCATAAATTATTGTTTATCTTCTAGTTTCTTGATATTAGTCACTTGAGGTATGCTGAATGAATGAATACCGAAAGTTTGACAAAATAAAAGGACGACGCAAACGTGAGCAGGTGATGGACCAAATTAATGGAATTGGGCCAAATCAGAGTTAAATAAACTTACTAAAGAGTAAGATAAATTGACATTAATTATTTTTACTCGTTTTCAATATCTTAAAGTGGCATTACTTGGGGCATATGCCGCCAAGAGACGAGAAGTATCACTCTGCACTTGATACTCAAATGTAAAGTTGAGAAGTTGGCAGAAGATAGGGTTCGTGTGATAGAACTGGTGGTCAATGAGTCAAGGAACTGGTTTGGGTAGTGCCGGTACGTGATAATTTTCCCAAATAAATCTTCTATATTCATTAATCTCGTCAAAATCAGGTCCATTTCGTCCAGCCACGTCATCCTCGGTCCACCTTTTCTTACTTGTATATTCGCTTATTTTATTTACTATCTATTAATTGACAAAGGAAATAATAATGTGCGTGAAATAAAAGTTAAAGGTGTAACATTAAAGCAATTTGCGTATTTTTTTTCTTCTTGGAAACATATTTACATAGGATGACAGCGAGAACTACGATATTGAAAAAAAGAGTAGTGGCAAGCTACAGAACATAGTGGTAGGCAGCGGTGGCTGGTCCCGAGGTGCGCTGGTGCGCTGAGCACCAACGCACCTCGAGACGCTGAGCGAATATGAAATATCGCTGTCTCACGGTTTACTGTACATCTCTGTCTGCCCTATATGAATCTGCGTTTCCATCCGGTATTGGAGTTCGCTCCGATAGTATTGGCAAACTTGGTCGGTCCATTTGAAAGGAATATAGTTTTAAATTTTACTTTAATTTATTTTTAATTTTCACTCAAATAAAAATCCTCGTACAATTTGTCAGTATTCCTATACATATTTAATATACACAGATGTTTAACATTTTTGGAAGTCATGTTTGCGAATATATAATTTAATTTTCCGGTTCAGTGCACCAACGCACCTCCAGACCAGCCGTCGCTGATGGAGGATCAAATACTATTGTATTTGCCGACTAGAGCATTTATAGAGAAGCAAAGCTGACTTCTCATAATGGAATCTTGATCTCAATATTAAAATATATAAGCAAAACTTGGAGATGAAAAAAAGTTATGAAATTATAGTAAATGCGATAGAAATGAGAGCGCTGCGTAGTACGTGCGGAGAAAAAAATGTATGAAAAAATAAAAAATGATGATGTAAGGAAATAATGCGGGTAGAAAAAGGTATAGTGCTTAAGATGAAGAAAACAAGAGATGGTTTGACCATGTAGAAGGAGTGAACTTTCATAATTGTGGTCACCATTAAGCCAGATTCCTTCTCCAATAGGGGCATTTTACATGTATACATACATTCATACCGTCACGCCATTTCCCTGTTGGTGTAGAACAGTGGTCCCCAACCCCCGGGCCGCGGCCCGGTACCGGGCCGTGGATCAAATGGTACTGGGCCGCGCAAGGGCCTGCTTAAAAATCAAAATTACTTTTGAAAAATCGAACATACCCAATAAAACTTAATTATAGCTTAAAATAATTATTCCGTTGAAAACCCCTTCACGCTAAGTTACCACCGACCTTCCGACAATACCTTCGAAATAAAACAACACCGCACTACCATATGCATGCCGCATGCGGCTTTCAAGTGAATATATCTGCAAGATATCAGAATAACATTACGAGTAAAATCCAGATATTAAACCCTAAGCATTCTCAAAATAAATTCTTTTCTCTATCTTGGAAAAAAATACTTTCAACCTTCCGTTGAACCTTAAAAATATTGAAAATACCCATCAATTCAAACTTAATAATCCTTCATTGTAATTATATATTTTTTCTTCATTTTTCCCACAAACCTTGTGTTTTCTCTACTATTATTTGTCACTATAACTTATGTACCACAGTTGTAAATTTTATTATTATATATTGTACAAATATATTGCTATTAAATTTAAAAAAAAAACTACATTCAATGTGTCCCTCTCTCCCCCCCCCCCCCAGTGGGCCGCGGTAAAATTATGAAACGTTGACCGGTCCGCGGTGACATAAAAGTTGGGGACCACTGGTGTAGAAGACAAAACGCAAAACTTTTCTATCATAATAAATGTCCATAGCCTCTTTCACATATATAAATCTTCTCAAACATAGCTCCTACTATTTATACCACGACATCCATTTATACTTGCATTATAAATTTTACTAACCATTATATCATCATCCATTCGTTCAACATATCCAAACCATCATAAAGTGCTCTTTTTCACCGTACTGAACACACCAATTTTTAGCCCACATTAACTATTAATAATTACATTTTTTATTCGTTCATATATCGACACGCCATTTATTTTTATCAGTGGACACAATTTCACTGCAATTTCTCAAGACATTTCATTCATTATACACTCAAAAAAAAAAAATTTTAAATTAATTTTAATTAAAAAAAACAATTAAAATAATTTATTTTATAACCTCCTGCAAAGTTGTTTTAAGAAAGGGTGTGTTTCCAATATATAAAATACGTTATCAAAAATAGGAACGTGATAGATCACTGCTGAAGCCATTCACAGTCCTCTTCGCAATTCATCCCCCAATGTCTTCGTCTTCTGTCTACCTCTACATCTCTCACCCTAATAATACCCCCTCTCCCTAACTCTTGGAGATGTTACTTTTAGCAAACTTTATCTACTTACAATTGGTTTTCGCATTATTAAAATTATCATAGGTATCGTTAAAAACATTTCTGCATTAAATATTGAGTCGTGGTATAGAATGACTGAGTAAAGTATAGATGGACCAAGTGAATGAAATTTAGAAAGAAAGAAAGGTATGGATTAAGAGAAACAGAAAGAGCTGTATGATGTACAGAGACGGAGAATATGAAAGAATTATGTTTTAATAGGAAAGTTGGGCGCTCTATCTTCTCTGCCGATTCCAACAGAGAAATTGCGTGTTAGTATGTATTGTTAGCAATATGTTAAAATTAGTTCGATTTTTAATCCTACATACATGCACCACGACATGTCCCTTGCGGAGTAAGCAGAGATGTTCATATTCTTCTATCCATGCACATAACTTTCCCTCCTTCCAGATTCATTCATTTCTACCTTCTTTCATACGTTTTTAGGAGATATGTCCTTAAGGGAGAGATGATGATGATTTGTTGATAAATAAAACACGTTTTCGATCGCAATGCGGAAAAAGGAATTTTATTGGTAACGTAGGTATTTATACTATTCCCGCGTGTGTGCGGGAATGCGAGCAAGATATCTTGCCGTCTCGTTTCTGCATCCGCAAGACGATTAATGTCGTATGTAGGTGATAATTTATTTACGGAACAGGCGAGACAGATGTGGTGCGTTCTCGCTCTAGCATGGAATGCGCTCCGCTCCCGGCAATGAGTTGAATGACCGGCGCGTGGACTTGGTACTTGTTTGTTTTGCATTGCTAAGGAATGCAAAGGTCATTTCATCGGTCATTGACCACGTGTGCGACCGCCACACGTTGATAATCCACATTTTTTTCTTAGCATGTGTAAAATAGGAAGGTGGTGGCTGAAGTCATTAGATTATGTAGTTACTATCCCACATCTACATATCTTTAATAAATCATACTGGCAAAAATCCACACAAAACTTACCAAGGAAAGACGAACTACAACGAAACCTTTATAAATCTTCCAATTTAGTGTAGTAGTAACACATACGGCTTTAGGTGTAGTGTAATGAATGTATGTAGTGTCATGTATGTATGAAGTGTAATAGTGTGAATGAAACAAGGGCTTTTGTTTTATGTAGGACTATCTGATTTGCCTTTTTTCCGTGCGCTAATCTCTTCCAACCAACTATAACGATCTTTATGAAGCTTTAGTGCAAGCTATACTGGAAAAATTTTCAAAGAAATCTTGGTTCCAATAGGAATAAACCTCACAACCCCTAAACTGAAAGACAAGTGTCTTACCTGCTAGGTCATAGAGGTCATCACATAATATAAATGTAATTTTAAACAAAAAATAAATTTCTCATTAGGATTTGTATCACCAAAATCTTTCAGCAAGTGCATAGTTTAACCCTCCCGGTGGCAACTAATTTGAAAATCACCCCACTCTGTTTCTCTCGTATCTTCTTTTTAATGCCATTTAAAATATAGCTGTCAAAAAAATTGCTTTAGCTATCGCAATTAATCCTTTGGTATGGGGTTTCTCTTAATAGTGCGCCCTGGCGTAGATTTCATGTCTTAAATCATAGCTGAATCCACCCCCATTTCTTATACAACGTCTGGTGCGTTTATTTCTAAATTTATTCCGTTTGCTAAATAAGAAAAATCTACTGTGAAACAGTGCAAACCTATTTATTATTTATTAATAGAGAAATTAAATAAAAGTGTAAGTAATGTATTTTTATTTTGACCTTATCTATCGAACATGATGCACAGTAATTTATTTATTGGACCTTTTGATAGTTCAAAAGGTCAAAGCCTAAATGTATCCTTAAGCCTTTTTTATCATTAAAAACACCATAAAAATGTAGATATAATAAAAAGATGATCCTCCGTGTTTTTGACATAAATATTTCAAAAGAAATAACAAATTTTTAATAAAATAAATAACACACTTATTTTTCGGTTTGTCTTACTACTGTTTTATTTTAACATCCATTAGATAAATATGGCGTAAATAATTGGAAGGAACATCATGAAAGATTTTGTAAAACAACAAGGGTTTAACTATTTTTCCTGTGCTCGGAAGTAGAACTTTAAAGAAATCTTTAAAGTTCTTCCGATATGTGATAGAAATATGGTACATTGGGCTTTAGAAATAATTGTAGAATAGTCATTGGTAAAATCCATATTTCCTAAAATAAATCTCTTTTAGAGACATTAAAGGCTTTAAGAAGCGACTGAAAACTTAATTTCTAGTCAGTAAAATAACGTGTTTCATTTCCGATTTTTCTTTTCCTTTCCTCTCCATCATCCATCATTTCCTTTATTTGATGATATCTCACTTTATATGAAAAATAATTTTCGGGTGATTGTCCGTCTTTGTGGGATTCGGTGACATATGCTCATGTATGTATTTATGAATTTCGTGGTGATGGGTAGTCATTTTAATGATTTGTGCAACCATGTAACTTGCTTCAATTACTTTTTTGTCTAGTTGGCTGGAAGAGATTGCCGCCTGGCAATTAGCCCGCCAGATTGTATTTGCAATAAAAGTATTAAATAATAATAATAATTAAACTATGAGGCAATTTTTGATTCATCTGTTGCTCAGAAAAAAAGCCTTAATTGTCATTATATCAAATCTTGTCATGTTATTAACTAAATAAAATTTTCCAATACTTCTTTAATCACTGCCCTGTTAAATAAGTAAAAATTTACCCCCATCGGCTACCCTGAAGTTTGGTCCCCACTTCTTTTCGAAACGCCATTTACTGAGGGGACAATGCTGAATTGAGGAAGACGCCCGAAAGGGTTGGGGGTGGAGGTACAACTATGTATCTTTTATTGACAGAGCTGTTGCATTGTTGTCTCAAGAAAGTGTATGTACCGTTTACGCTGTACAAATTAAGTTAGTTACAATTTCTCTGAATAACTTCGGCCATTTTTCTCATAGTAACGATTAATTGTTATTGTATTGCAATTGAAACATAGCAGACTCGATCTTTTTTAATGGTTTTCATAAATTAAGGAGTTTCCATTCAGTAAGCAATAAGTTGATTTCTTTCATAGAGAATAAAATGAACACTCGCTATCAACATTAATAATAATTATTACCACATGTAAAAACTAAAAATACTAATTTTATATCATTAAACAGGTTGAGTAATTCAGCTATTTAAGAAGTATTTTCTCAGATAATGGAAGAGTTACGAAAAATATCAAACGGCTTGTAGTGAAAAGTATCCAAGTCGATGGGACACCAAAACATGTATACTCGAACATAATCAAAATCTACTAATATATTAATAGATAGTCTCTAACAGTATTTTAGTATCAACTTTGATATATGGAAATGAACCGTGGACGTGGAAAAACATTGAATGAGAAATATTGAATATAATAAGAAGATAACATGGGTTAACATTGTATGACAGACTACGGAATGAGTGATTAGGGATTAATGTGAACTTAAGGCTGACGAGTTAAGTAAGATCTAGAAGACCACTCTGAGATGGTTTGAACATGGAGAACGAATGAATGTATGAAAACTAACAAAAATACATAATACGAATGTGAGTGGGATTCGTGGTAAAGTAAGACCAAAGAATGTATAGTTGGATCAAGTGAATGATATGTTGAAAGAAGGAAGTGTAAGAAGTAAGAGAAATCGTAATAGTTGTATGCAAAGTTGTATGCAACGTTGCATGCAAAGTTGTATGGATGTAGAAGAGGCGATGGATGTGTGTGAAGATTACTCTAACCTCTCTGCCTACCCTGACAGGGAAATGACGAGATGGTATGAATGTATGTATTGCTCATTGGCTAGGAATCCCCAAATTTGGGTGAATAACCATTAAAAATAAATTATTGGGTCTGCTGCTCTTAAGGAGTGGTAGAGAAAGACCAAGGAAAGAATGTTTGGATCAAGTGAATGATAAAACTTTTTTCCAAATCACCTAAATCGATTTTATATAACGATCAATAGAAATGTTACATTATTTTTCCATTAATGTAAATTTAAAAAAAATCTCCATTAATGTAAACTAATGTAAACAAAAATAATATCATATCAACATACTTTAGATAGTATAACGTTGTTTTGAATGTGTTTCTGTCTCAAAAATCGTGTCATATCAACATATGTTACTTTAGATAGTATTACGTTGTTTTGAATGTGTTTCTGTCTCAAAAATCATCTCATATCAACATATGGTACTTTAGATAGTACGAGTATAACGTTGTTTTGAATGTGTTTCTGTCTCAAAAAACATATCATATCAACATACTTTAGATAGTATAACATTGTTTTTAATGTGTTTCTGTCTCATAAATCATATCATATCAACATACTCGTACTTTAGATAGTATAACGTTGTTTTTAATGTGTTTCTGTCTCATAAATCATATCATATCGACATACTTTAGATAGTACGAGTATAACGTTGTTTTGAATGTGTTTCTGTCTCAAAAATCATATCATATCAACATACTCTAGATAGTACGAGTATAACGTTGTTTTGAATGTGTTTCTGTTTCAAAAATCATATCATATCAACATAATCTAGATAGTACGAATATAACGTTGTTTTGAATGTGTTTCTATCTCAAAAAATATATGACATCAACATACTTCAGATAGTATAACGTTGTTTTGAATGTGTTTCTGTCTCAAAAATCATATCATATCTACATACTTTAGATAGTATACCGTTGTTTTGAATGTGTTTCTGTCTCAAAAATCATATCACATCAACATGCATTAGATAGTATAACGTTGTTTTGAATGTGTTTCTGTCTCAAAAATCATAACACATCAACATACGAGTACTTTAGATAGTATAACGTTGTTTTTAATGTGTTTCTGTCTCAAAAATTATATCATATCAACATACTTTAGATAGTATGTTATAACGTTGTTTTGAATGTGTTTCCGTCTCAAAAATCATGTCATATCAACATGCTTTAGATAGTATAACGTTGTTTTGAATGTGTTTCTGTCTCAAAAATCATATCGACATACTTTTGATAGTAAACATGGTTTTGAATGTGTTTCTGTCTTTAAAAAATATTCTTTTAAAGCACCCCTTAGTTCTTAATTTTTTATCACAGTTATTTTAATTAACAGAAAATGTTAAAAATATTTTCAGAAAATGTTAAAAACATATGTATGTGTAGTTGTGGGAAAATACGCAATATAGTATATTGACAGCAACTACCATATTCGCATCCTTACACTCAAGTTATGATGATAGTTGGTTCGATTCCCAAGTTATAACGCCCTTGAGGAGAGTCTTTTCTCTAAATGGCGCTTTATAAAGTATCATTTATTTATTATAATTATTACTTAAATAAAAATAACCATAAATCATAAAATCGTGCCAGACTCCATTGATTTAAAACAAAATAGCGAGAAAATCTTCACGTTGTATTCAATATCTCTTTCAAAAAATTCATTTAGGCGATCGATATATTTTTTTCTTTCACAAAGGGCTCGCAATATTTTCCTTGTAGCCAATCAAAATTTTATTTTCTACCCCTTTCTTACCACCCCCAGTGGAGGACGTCAAAAGATTTTTATGCTTCTCCCTTAATCAGCAAAAATAAATAACGAGGGTGAAAACATTTTTGAATTAAGAAATTTGCAAAAGGGGGATGATGTTTTACATTTTAAACATTTCAAACGATGTTTCTTGTTATTTTTCAAACGAAATATAAAAATGTTACGAACTAGAGAGAGGTTTTTTGATATTTATATTTTATAAGGGAATAAAACAATCTCGAGGTTATTGACATTCATATTTTATAATAAAATAAAATAATCTTGCTTTTCAATGTTATTATAGTTCATCTTTCAAGCTCCTCACCGGTTCGGAGGCTTGCGATTGTCATTACTCTTTTGAAGATGTCGTCTTAGAAGACACATGCCTACTCCAGCTGCAGCCTGTCTCTACACATTTACATCAACTGCTCCTTCCAGTCTTTAGTGTTCCATCCATAGTAGTTCATTAATTTCCGTATCCGGACCATCAATGATTTATTATACCACGTATTTCTAATAGAAAATCACATAAATCCTAGCGCCATATCTTTCCCATCAACTAGGTCTTGCCCATAGCATGTAGTCTCGATGTCTGGACTAGTTAGCATGTGTTGTAAGTCTTGTATATCTCCAAAATCACATTTAATGATCCAAGAAACCCCATATTTGTACCAGATTTATGTACTGAACAATCATTTACGCCATCATAAATGAAGATTGTTTTCGTTTCCGTATTAACGATGAGGTGCATGGGCGAGCGGTAACGTACTGGAATTTTATGAGGAAGGTCCCAAGTTCAAACCCACGCTTTCTCTTCTCGAATAACACATATATTTTTCCGCCTTGTATTCGGGGGTATAAAGATATCAATGACTTTCGTCATATCTATTCTTTGGAGGAAAAAAAAAACATGCCTTTGTGGTCCGATTGTCTCTCTCCACGTATGTCATCGGATCCACTACAGGGATGTGGCCGGTGAGTTTGCTGGTGCGCAACGATTCTCTCACTTAAAGAGGATAAAAAAAGAAAAAAAGAGATAAAAACTCCATTGCACAGTTTCGCTTTGAATCAATTCTGAATTGACATTGAATGGCGAGAGGATCTTCGATTACGAGGCCAGTATCACTTCATTCCGTAGTCTGTCAAACATTGTTACTCTATATATTCTTCTTAATGCACACATTTCTAAAGCATTTATTCGGCTCCTATCAGTATTTTTTCACGTGCACGTTTAACTCCCATGTATCAAAGTTGTTACTAAAATACTATTGTGAACTATCATTTTGTGTAAAAAAAATCCATTCCCCCTTTTCAGAGTCAATTCAGGGCTACTTTAAATATTGTAAGTCATAATCAATCATTCATTCTACAAATAAATAAATATAATATTATTCCATATAATGAACATCTGTCAATAAGGAAACTAAAGATAAATGTATTTATACGATAAATAAAAGCGATTAAAAAGTTTTCTTCAGCCGACTCGCGGCTCACCCCTTTCCCGCCACCCCGCCATGTTGTAAGGAGGTTTCCCGCCAAAAGTGATGTGTGTCATAGAGAAAGGCGGGAAAACAGCGAGCCACGTGGCGGGGCGGAAGCACGAGTAGCGCGGAATGCGGTGATCACTTTAACTTTACCATAGATTAACTACTATCAGCGGTTTAACCCCTTCAATATTATCGAAAAGTTCGATGAAACCAAAAAATGTAATATTTTTTGTATACCATCGCACCTTTTTTATGTTGACGCAGAGAAAATAAAGTACCAGAAAAAGTAGGATTTTATATAAAGCGATTTCACCTTCTTCAATATTTTATGTTCAGCATCTTATAAAGATAAGATAATAGCAATAAAATCAGATGAAACAAGGATTCCAAGATAAACTAGTCTGGCATCCGCAGTTTGTTTTCGCACTCGTCATTAATTTTAGATGTACATATGGATTCATCATCTCCAGCCTACATTCATACGCAGTAGGGTATAAGTCTCTCCAAGTTGTTTCCAAGAAATTTGGTCCTTTGCGTATTGCTGCCACGTAATCGATGCTTGCATACGTATTTCGTCCACCCAGCGTGTCTTTGGTCTTCTAACAGGTCTAGTTCTGTCTATTGAGAACCACTGGATTACTTCATACGTCCAACGATGGTCCGTTATTCGGGCAACGTGTCCAACCCACTTCTACTTCAGTATGTTTGCGGCCTCTGTAATATCGTCAAATGTTTTAGGGTCCGTATCCACTAATTGCGTTTGCTGTCTCTCCAGTTATAACCTAGCATACACCTCTTCATGTTGCATTATCTTGTCTGGAACATTTGTCTCATTTGTACAGACAGAGTCCATGTTTCGCATCCATATATTTTGATGCATTGGTTAAATATCTTCCATTTGAGACTGATTGGGAGCTCGTTCTTGAAAATTTAGTGCAGTCCTCCAAAGGAACTCCAAGCTAGTTTTGCTCTTCTATTCATTACATTGAGAGTGCAATCCTCAAATAAAATACGTTGTCTTAAGCAGACATATTGTTGGACTTGTTCTAACTGAGTTTCATCCACCTGGCTGGATGTGACATCAGCAAAGTGGTTTGACATGTATTTTTTCTATTTAATATTCATTTTCAAACCCGTTAGTTTGCTTACCTCTGCCAGTTCCAGTATTTGACCTCGTAGCTCCTCAAGACATATGCATTAATATTGTCTTTCTTAACTCATTCTCTCAATGTGGGCAAATCATCTCGAGAGTTCTTTCTTAATTTTACTTATAACAACTATCTTTAAAAATCGATATCATTATATATCGATGTCATGTCCATGCTTTTCAAAATCCAATCTTCATTTCCACACATTATCGTAACCACTAACACACCACCACCTTGCACAAATATTTAAGATATTTTATTTTATTTTACTTGAATGAATGATCTTGAGAACTTTAGTTCAACAATATAAAGACAAAAAATACATTAAATATGAAAACACTAACTTATATACTTAAGAAATTGTAGCACGGTTCCTGTGCCAGTTCACAAATTTGCCCCAATACAACCTTGTAACGACGTTCAGTAATTTTGATTATTTTATCAACTTTAATATAAGTCTCGATTCTAATAAATAGCAAGTTATTTAGGTAAATACATTACATAAAACTAACAATAATGACAAATTAATACATCTTGTTACAAATTAGTAAAAATGTGGCAGTTTGTTAAAATCAAATAAAATTTGGTGACGTTTGTCAAAAGTCACAACGTTAGTCTGCATTGACTAGGGATGGGGTATTCGATAATTAGATTTTCGATTTTTTTATACTTAAAATTAAATGCTCGTAATTAGTATTAATTCATAGTAGAATGGCCTATTTAAAAACACATACAAATCATACAATGCATTAGAAAGTCAGTATAATGATAATTAGGAATTAAAACGTCAGCTTAGAGAAACACAATTTTTCGATTTATAAAAAAATTATTTGATTTGTAAAAAAAAACGATTTTACCCATCCCTTTGAAACATGACGTTTCAAACGTTACAGGAACCATCCTACATTTTCCCAAGTATAACAATTGAAACTTTCAATAAATTATTAAAGTACGTTCGCGAAAATACAAGAGTCAAGAAAAATCGTTTTTAAAACCATTTTATAAGGAATTATGGAGAGTTCAAATGGGTTTATTGAATATCTTTACTGGTTCCTCACCCTACGCACCCTAACGATGAAGGAATAGGAGATTTTTTTGATAGCTTGATGATAAAAAAAAAACAATAAATGTTGTATTGCATGAACTTGGTTACTGCTCCATATTTTTAATCCTTCTATTTCTCGAAGATATTTCAACTCGACAGCTTGCTCTCTCCAACGAGATCCATGACCATAAATTAAGGTTAAAATGGAAAACTAATTTGCATATTGCAAATTTGACGTAGATATTGAGCTTAGCAATGTTTTGGTCTGATGGGTTAGCAGAGTCCGAGATTACTTTGCATCCAGAATATTGGGTTCTAGTCTTCACGAATTTTGTATTAGTTTGACTCACAAAACTTTCTTATTTTATTTAAGTTATTTGATCACCTTTTGGTGACATTTATTATAAGGTATTGTAATATAAATTCAACTTAAAAACAAAGTTAGCATTACTTGAGGGCACAACTAAATAATGAAATTGAAAGTGAAAGAGTTCAGGAAGACGGAGAAGTGAAATGAATTTACAATAGAATAGGTGTATACCATAGATTATTTTCATTACCATGGCGGACATGCTCACCGCATGGTCAGGGGGTATTACAATTAAAATTTGATTCCTCGACGCTCAATAGTATCTACAAATTATCTTAAAAAAAGGGGCACATGCAAATTACTTGAAAAAATTATTTAGTGTTAATCTGATTTTACTCAATGGAAAACCATTCGGTGGGGGTAGGAGGGGGTTACCCAGTCACACTAACTTAAAGAATGAAACGTCAAAATTGACCTCTCACTATTAAGCGAAAATATGACATATACGAAAACTGTTTAAAACATGAGGGTACGAATTTATAAATATACAATAAAATCAATTCAACAATCGCAATTTGCTCACTTTATTTAGAAAAATCTGAAACCTTTGCGAATTGCGCAAAAGAAGTAACTAAATACATAACATACATACAAAACGACACCCGTCTTCGAATTATTTTCCTCGACATTTTAACTTACGTGTACGGTGTCAATTTTGATTTTTTGATACGGGTATGTGTTACGATAATAAAAAGAAATAAAAATCGCAGAACATTTTTTAAAACATTTTTATTTGAAAACATTCTTACAATACACAATTTGCTGTAAATTAGGGATGTTACGAATATGCGCATTCGTGAGTCATTTCAATACACAATATTTCAATATACATAATATTCCCACAGAATCGAAAAACAAGAAAGATATTGTAATTTGTTTTATCAAACACTGGTTATTCCACTTTTGGTAACAGTATAACCCTATATATAATAAAGATAAATGTATCTTTTTACAACAAGCATCATATCTGCATCAGTAACAGATTGCCAAGAACAAATTGTGACGCAAAATCTTACAAGATCCTCAGTTGTCTTTCCCTCCTTCTTTCTTTATTTTAGACAACGGTTTAATATAATAAAAATGGACAAGATAGAAGAGTATGTCATGTGTCGTTTGCGTAAGGGCCACTGCGTAGTGGTTAGTCACTTTTACAAAATGAGTATTGTGGGGAATCCCGGCTGAGTGTGATTTGAATGATGAAACTATAGACCATGTTTTTTCGGTTGTCCTTTACGAGACAGCTTTGATTTTCTAAACACCATAATACGTCCAATGAATGTTGCGTTACTTCTTTCTTCGTGGAACTTTTCCAATTATAGATTGATTATTAAATTTTTGAAGCTTGAAAACTTTAAATTGTCTAGAACTGGCATTTTTTTAAATACATATCATTGTATTGACTCACATAATTGTAAACGGACTTTAATTTGGTGACACAAATCATCCTGGTTTGGGTGGGTTGCCTATTATAAAAAAAATCTTCTATCAAGAAGATTTTCGCCGCGTTGAAAGGGTTTAATACCCGAATTCTTCCATGTTTTCAAAATCAGTGTTGGCAACTATAAAATTGGCGCGATTTTTCACTGTCTCGCGCCACGGAGGCGAGAAACGCGTGATGAGCAGGGATGCTGCTACCACGTACCTACACAAAATTAATCGCTGACGAGAATTCTTCTTCGATTAGTTTTCAACTGCTTTCGTTTAGATTAGCGCTTGGCTTTTGTGTAAAATATTGGCAAAAGATTAAGAAATTTTGTTGCAAATTTATCAAAAAGAAAATAAATCAATATTAAGTTTTGATTCTAATGTTGACAATATATTTTTTAATGCTGTTATTGGAAACAGAATTAAATTCACCATTAAAGTTATTATTGGGTTTAGTTTAAGGAGTTTTAAAGTTCTTTTAAATTGATTTCTATGATAATCAAAACCCTTTTCTCCACAATAAATCACTTAAAATTGTGTTGTATAACACCACCTAACAGTATCCGACGCAATCAACTTCGATAATAGGCACAAGTAACTTTGAAACCCGATTTGGTGAAATATTATCTCGAAAAAACTAATTCAATTCTTCTCATTGTAGAGCCGTATTTCAAACAAGTGTAGCCTTTTTTAGCCTACTTAAATAATAAATTAGAAAATACTTTTTTTAAATTTTTATGTCCATAGGCCTTCCTACATAAATATCGTTAAGTTTGCCTCTTAACCCACAGAGCCTAAAATATTTACTATTTCACCCTTTAAAGCATTAAACTTCCGTGTAGAAAGTCGCTGGTTAAAACCCCGCGCAGTGCTACACTCCTCAAATAACACGAGCGTTTTTTTTACTTCTGGTATTAATTTATTAAGTTTAAAAAAATATATAAACTAATTAATTATTATCAATAATTTTACATCAGATAAATTACATTTATATGTTTACCGCTTCAATAATACATAAATCTACCCTTAATACACAAAATATGTAGAAAACGAAAAGTTTTGCTTTTTTCATAAATTTAGCATTTTATAAAAAAAATTGAAACCCTAATTTTGATTTTTTGTCTATTTGATTTTTTAAAGCCGATCGATTATTGTAAATTACACTTTTTAAAACTGATCGGTTATTGTATAATACATTACACTTTTTAAAGCTGGTCGATTATTATACTCGTACATTACACTTTTTAAAGGTGATCGATTATTATACATTACACTTTTTCAACTCATTACGTAACTTCATTCATTACAACTTATTACGTAACTTCAAAATGTTGTATTTTACTTTATGACTCCTTCGTTGTAAACAGTACGATCTGGTTAGATTAATACCTTGTGTAATCTGTTCCAACTACATAGTAAGATTTTAAAGGGAAAATCAAGCTGGAATCCATTTTAAAGTATGGTTTCCAATAGGAGTCAAACTCGCAATTTACGAATGGATGTCAATAGTCTTACCAACTAGGCCACAGGTGTCGAAAGATGAATAACAACAGTCAATACAGTAAAAGCGGAGTGATACAATGTGTTTACAAGTGAAGCAAAGCAGACTGCTCATAATGGAATCTAGACCCCAACATTACGATATGAGCGCGAACTTGTGTTTTAAACTTATTTTATTATTTAAAAAAAGGGTGCATGTCTGATAAAATAGATCGTCAGATATGTGCATAAGTGCCGAGTTGGTGTGCGAGTGCAGTAACTTCACATACGGTAGTGTTACCAGCACATACACCGACGAACCGCGATCTCCATGTCTACTCCAGTGGTGATATGCCCGAAAGCTCGATTACTGGGACTAAAGACAATATTGTTTCCCGATCACGCTCTTCAATATGTCCGAAACACTTATCTTTCAATGTCGCATTTCGCTAGTTCATCCGATGTACATATTTCGTATTATTATTATTTGACTCACCAATATATTATGCACATATATAGATCAATTGAAAATTTAATAAGACACAAAAAATATTTTAAAAATATTCCATTATTATGTTTTTTTTTTATTAAACAAAGTACTATATTGTACAAAAATTTGCCAAGGCTATACCTATATACAAATTTATTACTTAACTAATCTTAATTATACATTATAATTTATAAACTTACTTAATCTTATTTTCCTACATGTCATTTTATTTTTATTTGTTATGATCTTAATATATGATTTCTTAGAAATAATTAACACCTACATACTACTTAAAACTAGATAACAATTCTTACAACTAATTATTAAGCAAGAACAAGTCCACTCGTTCAGGCTTGTATTCCATCACATTCACTCAGACCTTGGTCGACCCAGATAATACTGTAGACTAGTCAGGCAATAGATAATGTCCTCCATAATTATGTACTTCACCAATAAGAGACTAATTAAAAGTTAAATAATAATAAAAAAAATCTCCAAAATATACAAACGTGTTAATAAAAAAAAATTCGACATGTAGAGGGAATGAACGATGAAAGAATGACTAAGCGAGTACATAAGTCAGAAGAACAAGGTATGCATAGAAGAGGTAAACCGAGGAAAACGTGGCTGGATCAAGAGGACCAAATTTTGAAAGGAGGTAAAATGAGAAGTATAAATAATGGAAAAATGTGCATGGCATAAGCTTTTTCTTTGATTTTTAATGTATACTTTATAAGTAAAGGATAATTTAGTGTATATTAGTTAGTGTATTAATATACAGTGAAAAATTGAGTGGTAGGCGTGGTAGAAGAAGACCAAGGAAAATATAGTTGAATCAAGTGGATGATATTTTGAAAGAAGGAAATATAAAGAATCAGAAAAAAGGTAACGTCCTCGGTTAACCTCTTCGAATTCTGACTTTTATACTTGTTTAGTTATTTTTTTATCATTTATTCTCCGTAAAAGTCCAAAAAAAATATTTAAAATTTATGTGCGAGGGTCATCTAGAAAGTAAGGTTACAAGGGCTCCTGAGGCTGGCGGAAATTTTTTGTTTCAAAGTTGGTGCACCTGGCGTATAGGGAGGATCCTAATGGTCAGTTTGTTTGGTCCCGCGTGTTTGTCGGTTATTTTGTTCAGTCATAGTAAATTCTTCTGATGGAGAGGTCGTCGCACTCTCCCGCCATTTACCATCCGTGCGAGATCCGCGCGGTCATCCGTTTTTTGACTTTGCAGAACACTACCGCCGCGAATATCCATCGGAAGTTTATGGTAGTGATGTGATGAATCAAAAACATGTCACGAAGTGGGTTAGGTTGTTCAGAGTAGGCCGTACTGTTACTCACGACGTGCGAAAAATTGCAAAACAAGTGCAAAATGACCGTCGTGTGACGCTTAAAGACCTTCACGAAGAATTTCTTGACATTTTTCGAAGTCTCCTTGATGATGTTGTGTCGGAAAAACTTGGTTACAAGAAGTTGTGTGCGAGATGGGTACCCTAAATGCTCACAACGGAGCACCGTCAAAATCGCGTGGCCGCCGCGAGTGAATTTTTGCATCGTTTTGCACAGGAGGGAGAAGCTCTTCTGGACTCTATTGTGACGGAGGATGAGACGTGGGTGTGTCACTACACCCCAACAATTTTCCAGCGATCAGGAGGTCGAGGAAGCTGTGAAGAAGTGGCTGAAAGAGCTGGTGGCGGAGGTATATGACACTGGCATAAAAAAGCTGGTGCCCCGACTACAGAAATGCCTCGATCTCAACGGCGATTACGTTGAAAAATAGTTTAATATATATGTGAAGTATTCTATGAATTTCAATTAAATAAAAGCATTTTTCGATCCTACATAAATGTTGTAACTTTACTTTCTGGATGACCCTCGTATATACTATATTAGTGTTTTACATTATTACTATAAAGTATTTTGATTGTTTTTTTTAATAATTAAACTTTAAATCAATATTTATATATAAAGGTACAATATATTGCTGAAATGTATGGTACATTTTTTAATTTCCATTTGTAGAATATACGAAAGTGGTTTAGCGATATAAAAGTTTGCCGCTCTATCCTTTCTGTCTACCCCTATAAGAAAAAGTGTATGTATATAATATATAAATTAATGACGAGATGCTTATGGTTGTGAATGTGAAAAAGGCGAATTTTGTTTAAAAAAGTTTGGATATCTGTTCTCTCTGCCTGTTCGAGTTCTGTCTTCTCGGCTAAATGATATGTATGTTTGAAATTAATCTTGAAAAAATATAGTATAAAATATTCCGTATTTAAATTTAATTTTGACACAAAAAAAATAAAAAGTAAAAACGACATAATAACAACACGCGGCGTTTCCGAAACTCTCAACCCCGTTTTCTCTCATATTTTTGGGGAAATTAAATTCGTTTCGTTAAAATAAGATCCCGTTTCGAAATTTAAAATTCTCTTAATAAAATATTCCATCGTTCCATTTTCAAACAATATTCCCCGTTCCAATTTTAAAAATATTCGAAAGCAGACAACGGAAGCTTTCAAAGCACCCCCAAAGCACTTTTATCAACGTCAGAAAAAGAGCTCGCAAAGTAATTCAGCATCCCACCACGGTGTCCCCTCCCAAACCTCCCACCCCAATCCTTTCCGATCCCTCCCCTGCTCCCTCTCCAGCCTTTCGATTCCACTCCCTCCTTATGCCGTTTATCCCCTCCCCCCTTTCTTCTCCCCACTAAAGAGAAAACCCCTTTTTTCTTCTTCTTCCCGACACCCCTCCTTACTGTCCACGCCGCCATTTTTAATTGGCCCCCCGGTCCGAAAGGGGTGGGGATAAGAAAAAGAAGAATGAGAATCATGGGGGTAGCCCAATTTACCTCCCCCTCCCTTCTCCACTTTTTTGCCCCACAGTTTCCCCTCTTTCTCAAGTACCCTTATAGAATTCGGGGCAAGAATGACGGTGATTTTTTTTTCCGAATTTTATAATAACCATCAACCCGTGTCCCTTTGGACCAAACCGAAAAAAAAACACAATTCCAACGAAACATTTTTATTGCCAGTATGAAATACACGTTTTTTAAATTATACAAGTATATGAACGTATATGTATTTGTACAAAATAGACCATTTCACGAATTCGCATATAATTGGAACATTTTTTTTAATACGCAATTCAACTATGAAAAATCGCTGACTTTTTGATATTGTAACATAGTTTATCGACTGATAAAATTCTTGATGGAAGTCCATTTTATCAATTTTATGAAATAAAACCTGAATTGTTTAATTCTGTTCATTTCACTTTTCGCCAATGTACTGGTTTCACTCCATCAAGAACATCTTCAGACAAGTTCCATTCCACTCTTAGGATGTGGTTGAATGGAACCGGTAAATTGGTAAAAAATGGGTAGAACCAAATTAATTTTTTTTAATTATTAAATAGATGTCCCATAAAAAATATCGTAAGTGAATTATAATTAAATAAATCAGCAAATACGCCCCTTTTGGCTGGCTTCACATTATGAATTTATAAATTTTTGACGGCTGCAGTATTTATATAAAATAAAATAAAAATTCAATACAAATTAAGCACTAAAATATACATCACAAAGAGCCGAATCAAAACCGAAATCAAGTCAACTTGGAAACTTATAAAAAAAATTGTTTTAAAAAGTCCTATATCCAGAATTGATCTATGGTTTTTCGAGATTTCTAATGAACAATATATTTTTTGTGAATCAAGTCATTTTTTTACATAAACTCGTATATACTCGTATATATAAATGTTTATTATGTATTCATAAATTTAAGTTAGGTTTTAATTTTATATTTCTATGCATTTGGGAAATTGACAGTACGTTTTTTTAAATTTATTTGAAACTTAGTTGTATAACAAGCTGGTTTGCTTATTGCTAGGTGGCAATCTCTTTTAACAAACTAGACAAAATTTAATGATGAAAGAGAGCTGGCATTAGAAATTATTTAATTTTTATTAATCAAGAATATTATAAACAAATAACAACGACAAAAGTGAGAAATCATCAATCCAAGGAAAACTTTTGTTGTATACAGTCGTTGTATACCTACAGTCGCTATATACAGGCATTGTATCATATACAGTCGTCATTACTGGGCCTCGTAGTCAAGGATCTCCTCGGCTTTCCAACGTTAACTCAATTGGAAAACGAAGCTGTGAAGTTTTTTCAATTTTTTAACATTTTTTAAGTGAGTAAGCCATTGCACATGAACAAACTCACTGGCTACACCGTTGTACTGGATTCGATGGCACGCCTGAAGTGAGATTATTGGAGTACACCGGAATTATTTTTTTCGTTATTTTGAAATAATATTTATGACCGAAGTCATAGGTATCCTTATACCCCCGAATACTAGGTGGAAAAAATGCCTGTGTCATTCGAGGGGAGTAGAAAAGCGCGGGGTTCGTACCGCGACCTTCCGCAATAAAGTCCAGTACGTTACCATGCGACCATGCATCTCTGTTTACAGTACAACCTAGTGGATTTATTTTCATGTGGCAATCTCTTCCAAGCAAACAAAAAAGATGTTAATGAAGACTAAATTGAAAACCAGACTTGACCCTTAAAATAAATTGGGTACCAACGGAAATCGAGCCTGTAACCCCCTGGAGAGCAGATGTGTTAAAAAATAAAAATAAATAAATAAATATAGGATTATTGACAGCAGTAAAGTGTGTATATTTGTATATAATATAGGTTTATTGATAGCAATAAAGTGTGTACGGAGGTGCAATTTTGGAATGTATTTACCATACATATGTATGGTAAATACATTCCAAAATTACTCGTAAAAGATCTTTCAAATTGAGCGGTGTTTTAAATTCTTGGATAACGACAGATGGCGTCGCGAACTTGCCTGGGTCTTGTGACATTTGAGAAGTGTAATGTATGACATTTATAAAAATGGAGTCGAATACAATACAACAACGCGTTCAATTTGAGAATTATTTTATGCATTGTAATCTCCGAAAACGGTGATGTTAATTAGCCATCAAGATCATGTGATTTGACACCGTTGGACTATTTTCTCTGGGGTTACGTGAAAAACCAAATCTATAAGAATGACCCTCAATCAATTTCTGAGTTGAAGGACGAAATTATTCGCAGTATTGGTGAGTTAGAACCGCAATTATGCCAAAATGTCATCGAATTTTTTGGACAAAAGAGTGGACATATGTGGAGCTACAAGAGGTAGACATTTATGATATTGTTTTTTTGTGTTTAAATTTCATACATTATACTTCAATGACCAATAAAAGATTTTTGAAATCAAAGCGAATTGTGTGTTTTATTTAAGAATTTAAAAAAAATGACTAAAAACCCACTCAATCTGAACGACCCTTTATATCTCAAGATAAACTACAGAAAATACATTTAAGAGAGAAGCTATCAAAATGACTGGGCTCATCTCATAGCATCCCCTCGGCCGAGATCGACCCATCAATATAGGGTGAGCCTGACCTCGAGGACATCAGATGTTTTTCAGTTCACACCTTTACCAACAAGCAAACATAAGTTATCATGTATTATAATATTAAGTTTTATTTATGAACTTTTACTCTTTTGTTAAATTGACTCGAAAATTATTCTTAATATGGTTTTCAAGTCTAAAATATTACTTTTTTAAATTGTATCTCATGCACACAAGATATTTTGATAATGATTATGATTAATGTGACTATGGAATTTCTTCAATAAATAAATATAATTTTTCAAGTATTTCAAATTATAAAATGTATTTTTAATACACCCCCTCGATATACGCTGTTTGAGTTTTTAATACACCCCCCTCCTTGATATACGCTGTTTGAGTTTTTAATACAGCCTCCCCCTCGATATACGCTGTTTGAGTTTTTAATACACCCCCCCCCCTCGATATACGCTGTTTGAGTTTTTAATACACCCCCCCCCCCCCCTCGATATACGCTGTTTGAGTTTTCAGAAAATTCGCAAATTGAAGCATTGCAAAAGTAAATTGAAATTACGCAAATCAGGGCCAAAAATTTCAATAAAATTGGAAAATTAGTCCCAGAATATTGAAATCCCCTAAAATTCATGTAAATGCCAAATAAAGGTAAAAATGTCTAATGAATCGACATATGTAATGAAAATCAAAGACGGAGATTATAAAATATTTTATTTATAAGTAAAATTGGTTTTTTTTTTCGATACACTGGTACTACATATCACATGTTAAATGTTACAACACATTTTACACATCATTTGCGGTTCAATCGACGCGACTGTGGAACGAACATTCAAGATTTATCAGATGTGCACCATTCTTATTTACGTTTAAGGGAGATTTTAAAAAAATAGCATCACTAAAAATATCTTTTCACACTAATTTTCCTTTGATTTGTTTCCTTATTCTTGAACGAAATCCTCCTCTCTAGTTCGACCATTATTAAGATAAATAACTAAATTATTTGTTTTTTATTTAAATTGAAATGAATATTTTTTTTGCTGTAATGCCATAAATAGTTTAATGTATCCAAGATAAGCTGATTGGTTGTAGAAAATTGTTGTCTAGCAATAAGTCCGCCAGATCTACCATATTTAACCATTTATTTATACAAAATAATAAAAATAAAATTCCAATTATTTAATGAAATTACATGAAATTTAATTATTGCATGTAAATCTATTTATTGTGTTACTGGTGCGTCTCAAAATTCAAATAATGGGGAATCTTTGAACATGTTCCATACAGGAATTGGGATAACCAACGACATATCAAAATGGGGAATGTTACGCGATGGATCGAGGCTTTGTATCTGTGGTAATGGGGAGTCCATGAGATGAACCTGGAAATTGCGGGCTTGATTCCAATTGGAACTCAGATTTTTTTAAAAGGATTCCAGTATGGTTTTCTCTCAAGGCCTATTTAATATATTTCTGGTTGATTGGAAGAGATTACCACATGGCAATAAATCTTCCAGGTTTGTACTGTACATAACGAAAGTGTTATAATACTAATAATACAGTAATAAATATACTTGTTGCTGTGCTCGAGAAGCTCAGTGGTTTAAACCAAAGAAAACTTGACTCGTGAAACTTTGTGATTCTTTGTACTATTAAGGTGTCAAAATTTTGTATAGAAGTAGTAAAGTTCCGTTGACACGAAAAGAAGGAGAAAATATATAAATCATTTTTATTTTTAAAATACTTTTCTTTACCGCGTAAAAGGAACACATATAAATAGAGTTGGATAGTTTTATATCAGAAATTGGTCCATTTATCAAATTATGATCTGAATATCTATCTCTTTGATAGAAAAGCTAACAGGTTGTTTAAAATTGGGTCGAAATCTTGGAACATATTCGCATAGTATATAACGCTGAAACTGAAAACTATGCTTCAATGTTAACAGGTCCATATAAAATACCAAGGGCGTGCAATTTACTTGCCAAACTCGCAAAAACTTTCATAACTTCTCTATTGGCCAAACGTCAGGAGTCGTGAACGAGCTTTCTATATCGCTGAAAAAAATATTGATTTAGTTGTATGCATTACAAACTAAAAGATTTTCATTACCACATTGTGATATTTTCCAGCTAACCAAAAATATGTTGAAGAGGCCGAATGAAAAAAAAATAGAAATTGCCTTTGAACATAAAACAAGTTCAAATAAGAATCGATCCGTAACTTGGGAAAAAAAGATAGACGTCTTACCTACAAGACAACGGAGGTCCTCCCGAAACCCCACGACGTCTGTGATAAATTAAAATCAATAAATCAAACTCATGTTTTTTTTATTAAATAGTTGTAATCTATTTAATCTATAACACAAACATTTGCCAAAGGCTATACCAATGTACAAATTTATATATTTAGAACTAATCTAATTTATATATTCAAACTATAAACTAACTTAATCTTAATGTTCTACATATCAACCCTCAAATTTTATTTCTTAGAAATATTTAACATCTACATAATTTAACATCTAACTAGATAACAATTCTTACAACTAATCTACATACCCACATGTTCAGGCTACTTGTATTCCGTCACATTCACTCGGACTTTGATCCTCCCTGTTAATAATGAAATGTAACACGAGTTTCAATAAAAATATGAATTATTTTGATGGTGATAAAAAAATATATATTATTTAGGAAAAATATGTAAACTTCAGGTATTAATTGCACTATCAGTGAATAGGAAGGTTGAAGGTGTGGTATATAAGAAATTATTTTAGAAAATATAATAAAATATTTAATTTATTTATTTACATGACAAGTATACTTAATATGAAGAAAAAAACGACACATAATTAAGAGAACATTCTAATTACATAAAATATATAGATTCAGTTTTGTTGCCTGTCATTTGTCGTGACTCCATTAAACTAGGTTTGTACCTGTGTCTTACTGGGGAAAGAAAATTGAATAAAAGTTTGATACTTTTTTCTGATTGTTTATTATTATTGAACTCCTTTATCATAAATTCCTTAATTGTAAGACTAAGTTACGAGTATGTACCACTTGAGTCAACCTTTAGCATACTGAATCAATTTAATGAAATTAATAGCCTATTTCATAATATCCTCCATACGATTATCAAAAATATATTTTAGAAATTGGGAAACTTAAGAAAACGCTTGAGTAGATATATCTAGTGGCAATTAATTATGTAATGTATCCCTACCAATGTTAATATGCTAATCTTATCGTATACTCTTATCCACTTCCATTAATTATTATAAGTTATCGTGCAAACCAATGTTAAGCTTATCGATGTTGTAATGTATCCCTACCAATGTTATCTTATCATATAATGTTATCCACTTCCAATATATCATACTAAACCAATGTCAACCATATCTCTGTACTATGTAATCTAGAACCTATGAATATTAGTGTTATCAACTTAACTCAATGTATTATGTTTAAAATTGTACACCTGTCTAAATTATCACGAGCTGCGATAAATCCAAATTCAATAAAGATTTCATATCACTAAATGAAACTAAGCAGCGAACGATACATTCAGATAAATCACCTGATATCGATTTGACCTTAAGGGCAAAGATAACATACCCGAAAAATTCCTTTTTAATCTATTGAAGGGTCGCAAACATGGTTATCTTTGCTTTAAATAGGACGTCATATCTGAGGCAGCAAGCATTATTCTTAAAGCCACTACGATGTTAACATCATCGTTATTATTACTTCTATAATATTTTTAATGTTATACTTCAATGTAATTCAACCATTATACAAATAAAATTACACAGTTGAAATTCTAAAAGTGTTTTCGTTGCAAAAGGTCATAACAATTACAACATAACTCACGTTTCGATTCCCGACAGATTTAATCAATAATTAAGCATTTTGTGGAATGCAGTAAATTTGACTGTCTTATTTATACATATTTTTAAAAAAGGCTTACTAGCAAAAGCCTTCTTTATTGAGAAAAAAAAAAAAAAATTTCGCCTATTTTACTTTTTTAATATGATATTTCTCTTGATAATATTGCTTTTTAGTGGCACACAACAAACGTGATAGTCGTTAGTGATATATTATTAATAAGCGTGCAATCTTAAAATTCTGGTGTCTTGGAACCACTTATTTTCAGGATTTTAAGCTTTTTATCGGATTATTTAGTTATTTTATAGTATTAAGCTTTTATTGTATATAGTAACACCTGGCTATGGCTGGCGTATTGCTATGGAAATTATCTTCCAACTACTCAGAAAATATATTTTGTGAAATAAACAGACTACCCATGGTAGGTATACAAACTTCTCACCAAACTAGGCCAAGTAGGTTGTGTTTACATTAAATCGTATAAACAGACTATGTTATAAAATAAATATATATATATATATATATATATATATATATATATATATATATATATATATATATATATATATATATATATATATATATATATATATATATATATATATATATATATATATATATATATATATATATATATATATATATATATATATATATATATATCTCTCGTTGAAATAAGAGCTACGGTTCTGCTGATTGACGACTCCTGCCTTAATGAGTTCGATCATCTTTGAGTTATATTTTTTGATGGGGTTGAAAGCAGTGGCGTGAAAATCCAACCCTAACAAAACAGGGGCATGAAACGAAAAAAAGAGATAAATGGTAGAATCTGTTGATGATACTTCAGTAAATTAACTTAGTATTATTTATAGTGTGTTTTTATATACTCGTAATTTGATATGTTTATTTAAAATTTAAATTACAAAATGGTGTAGTAGAAATATTATATATTAATAGTAACCAGTAAATAATGATAAAAGTGAATCTTGTTTTTCAATGTGACGCTGTGTTTGTTTTTGAGCTGCTTCAAGTTGTCTACGTGTTGCTGATTCTCTAGTCTCGTTAGCTCCTTGTGATTGACGTCTCTTGATCTCTTGTCTATTGATCGTCTCTTCCTTTTAGCAACTGCAGCTAGTTTAGTAGCCATGTTTTCATCCATGATAATAAATATAAAGAGTCTTTCACATTAAGCGGTTTATTTTAATTCTATTTTTCTTAATTCTTGAATAAAACACACAATTTGCTTTGATTTTAAAACCCCTTTTATTGATCACTGAAGTATAATGTATGATATTTAAACGCAAAAAACAATATCCGCCAAATGTCCTCCTCTTGCAGCTCCACAGTCCACTCTTTTGTCCAAATTTTCGATGACATTTTGGCACAAATGCGGTTCTAACTTACCAATAACGCGAATAATTTCGTCCTTCAGCTCAGGAATTGATTGGGGGCCACTCTTATAGACCTGGCTTTTCACGTAACCCCAGAGAAAATAACCCAACGGTGTCAGATCACATGATTTTGGTGGCCAATTAACATTACCGTTTCCGGAGATAAAAATATATAAAATAATTCAGAATTCGTTGTTGTATTATATACGACTCCATTTTTATAAATGTCATACATTAAACTTCTCAAATATCACAAGACCCAGGCAAGTTCGCGATGCCATCTATGTTTTAACCAAGAATTAAAGAAAAACGCTCAATTTGAAAAACACTTAACATTTTTTTAAATTAATATTTATTATTGCTGAAGTAATCTTACATTTAAGGTTGTTTATAAATCATGAGTTACATCCATTTCCAGAATGAAACGGGAAATCTTTAATAACATATATTTTGAATGATAAAAAACTCAGAACTGAGTATACGAGTATATCTCATTGGCAGCCTAAAATGAGTGAGAGTGATATGTGAATCTAATAATTTCCATTTGTAGATTGATTGTAAAATATATATCTTATTAGCAGCCTAAAATGAGTGAATTACCCAGAATTGTCATTTTTTAAATCGGTTTTATTATATTCCACGTTTACGACTTACCTAATTATTAAAATGCTAAATAGCTCAGTTGAGACATAATATTTTAATATACCCATTTATAGCATTGGAAAGCCCTTCGATGAGCTATCCATTCATGTAAATAATTCAAAACTGCCAAATTTCGAGTTTTATAGTATTGAGCCTACGATATGTGCTTGACTATGAACATATACAGGGAAAGAGCAATAAAAAATTAAATTTTGTGCATCCAAAGAGCGATAAAAACGTATTTATATTGCTGTATTTTCAATAAATATAATTTACAAAATTTTTTTACTACATACGTATTACTACACCTACTCTCCATGGATCTTCCTCGAATAACAACCAGAGGAAGACCAAATAATTAATGGGTGGTGCAAAAAGATAACCTGATGCAGAGGCACGGCCTGGGGGACGAAGTCCGGGACAGAAGAGCATACAACCTAAGGACGAGGAGAGCTGACTCCAATGGTCTTCGCAGACAATGAGTTGGGATGGAGCCAGGGAAAAGAAAAGAAAAAGTATTACTACACCTAAAGTCGAATGTGTGAATAACACATATCGAAATATCTTCTTCTTCTTCCTAGTATCATGTCAGGTCCCCCCAACGTTGACTATCACCTGAGAGTAAGCATCATTATTCCCGGCAGCCCGAAAAATATCCCCAACGCTCCGTATACCAGTCCAATCTTGTATCATATATGTATTGCGGAGCCAGGAGATTTGCCTCCTGCCAACACCTCTTCGACCCTCTTTTTTGCCTTGGATGATCAGGTGCAGTAATTTGTACTTTTCTCCTCTAAGTACATGATCCAAATAGGACACCTTTCGGATTTTAATATTAGTCAGCAACTCTCTATCAACTTTGCTCTTTGAAGAACCTTTATGTTGCTGACCATATCCGTCCAGGGTATCCGTAGCATTCTCCGATGTACCCACATTTCGAATGCTTTCAGTCGGTTCATACTATATCAACTTTGAGGATCCATGATTCCACTGCATAAATAACACTGACTAAACGTAGCATTTGACTAACTTTCAAGTTAAAATTATCATCGCAGAATACGCTTCTCATTTTATTTGAATATCTACAACGGTTATTTTGCAGTTCGTCTTCCTTAGTAAGTTTTTGGAGATATTATTACGAAATATGTTTTTTTTAACAAATGTTAATGCAATAAAGATCAGCAGATTCAGCAGCAGCCACTACTTTTATATCTTTACACTCAACTTATATATCACATGTTATTTGAGTAAGATTTTCAATATATCAATAAAACTGGGTTCGATGGATCATACTTGAGAAGAGTCAGCTCTCTAAATAGCGTCATATAAATTGTTTTTTTTTATTGTCTAACAATTAAGAATCTTGTTAATTTGTGTTCTGCAATTATTCCTAGTCCAGACTTCCCCCTACGCCTGCAGACTTGCCGCAGTAACACGAAATCATTTGCTAGACGTTAATTTTACCGGGAAAAATTTAATTAGAACTAATAATTTCTCATCTACCCCATCCCTATGGTCGTATAACTCGTTCTTAGAATATTTAAAGAATAATAAATTTTAAATTGAGCCACTTTGATCTACTTTGCGATGCTTCCGTGTGTTTTTTTTGTTTCGAATTTAATTTATAAACCACTGAAAGAATTAATAAAGAAAAACTAATATAAATTTGTACTGTTCAATAAACTTTGAGTGAAAGGTGTGATAGCGGAAGACCAAAGAAGTATGATTGGATCAAATTAATAATATTTTGAAACGTAAAAATGTATGACGACATGAAATCATACGAGTTATATGAGAAAGTGTATTAATTTATTAAACTCCATTAATTAATAATTTTTTCAAGTTCTTGACTTATTACTGGTTTAACTCATTTTTTTTACCTTCACTGACTAGTAAGTGTTTAAGTCGCACACTGGATGCCATATTCTTCAATACACTTGTTTAACCCTTCCTTCCCTGTGATGTGTAACTAGTACACATTGCTTCTAAAAACTTTAATATCTCTATAAATATAATAAATACTGGGTTCAGATTTTAGGTATTCCTCCGTAATACATTTATGAATTGAATGAAAAAATAATATTCATAATAATTAGCATTTATCGGCCATATCAGAGATATTTTGTGAAAATCGGGAATAAATTCACCAATACAATTAAACGTGTGCCAGTGTGTGATGTAGGTATATACATTCTAAAAAACCGCTATGGGTAAGGAAGCGACGCTATTCACGTCTCACTCTCACTCTACTTCGGTATATGGGAACGCAAGAAATAGAATCTCAGTTCGCTCGCTTCTCTCGCTTCAGTAGCTCTCGGGCATCCATTTGAGGTGGTCTCTTCACCCGTTCACCACTTTTGACTTTAAATTTAATTAATTTATGCGATTGGCTATGAATATTTTTATTTTTCTATTTTAAATCGCTCATTTTTACATGTGTATTAATGTGCATTGAATACACATCACCGGAACTTGGGGATCTTTTTAGCACAGGAAGGGATGTGACGTGCAAGATGAAATAACATTTTGTAAATTTCTTAAATCAGGTGCCAATAGAAATCCCACTAGAAAACTTCGAAAAGGAGTCTAGCGTGCTACCAACTAAGGTACAGATATAGTCCATATGATTGTTGTTATATCAAAAAGATAACCAGCTCAAGATTTCAGTATTGAAAGAATTTTTATAAAATCTTAAACATTTAAATCATAGTATAAATAGGCCAAACCCCATACGATAGTTGTCGTCGAAGAAAGAATACGAGAATTGAATTTTGAATACAAGAGAGCCAGAGAGGAATACTTGGATTCTCTCCGAAAGTAATTCGAAATTTGAATCTCTGTGGGCCCGTGATACTGAACGAATTTTAAATACCTAGCTAACCATTTTTGAACCGGTGTAAAAGGGGACGATGTATAAATGATATATATAAACAAATTTTACATTTATGAATATATATTTTCATAAATGTAGAATTTGTTTTACTTCCGTGAATATTTCACGGGTTGCAACTAGTAATATATTATTTATAGTTAAGGCATTGACATTGTGGAGGTTCAAAGACATTGTAATTTGTTTCATCAAACACTGTTTATTCCACTTTTTGTAACGGTATAACCCTACCGGTTTCAAGGTATTCACCTCATCATCAGTAGAACACAAACAAGACTAAATTCTGTTCGAACTGGAACCGGAATGAACATCTGGCAAACACATATATTCCAAGAATCTCGTCACTGCTCGCTGAGGTTGTCTCCTCCCTCCCTCCACCCACAGTCCCCAACCCCAAAACAATTTACCGTTAGAAGCGTGTATGTCGGTACCAGTTCGAACAGAATTCAGTCTTGTTTGTGCTCCCCTGATGATGCAGTGAAAGCTTTGAAACCAGTAGGGTTATACCGTTACAAAAAGTGGAATTAACGTGTTTGATAAAACAAATTACAAGAATTTAAATAATACATAAGACAAAGATTTCTTATGATTGGCCCAGAAGAGTAGGTAACAAATGTGACATTTTTCAATCAATTTTATTAATGTCAAACGACATTGTCAAAGTTTAAATTCGTACTTTGAGTCAAATATGCCGCACTCAAACTTTGTATCTCCCAAACGTCAGCTTATTTTACCTGCTTACTAGAGCCGGCCCTTCTCTGATGGACTTTTCCAGACTTCTCCTATTTCAAGTCGCGAGGCCATCGATGTGATGGACGGAAGTCATACAAATTGAATTATTTGAAAGCAACACGTGCCCATTATCCTAAATTAATTTACTAGAAATAACTTTATAATAAAATATAATTTTTCCCGTGCAAATTTTATATTTTCACCTCAAATGCGCCTTCTTAACCAACACCCGAGTCTTGGTTAAAATGTATATCACTTTAGTTATCATTTGTAACTTAAATATTTCATAAGTAGATTTAAAATTACGCTTTAATTCTTAAATTGGTATTCTCAAATTCTAATAACATTATTTTAACTACGTTAGTTTATAATATTGACTCATATAATTATTTTAACTACGTTAGTTTATAATATTGACTCATATAATTATTTTAACTACGTTAGTTTATAATATTGACTCATATAATGAATTGCACAGTGACTTTAATTTGGTGGCACAAAGCATCCTAGTAAGGGTGGATTGCTTATTAAAAAAAACTTCCTATCCGTATTTAAGTTTCATTAAGCACTTAAAAGTTATTTTTATACCTACATATTAACTATGCTATGAAGGACCTCCGTGGCCTAGTTGGTAAAACGCGTGATTTCCGTATGGGTTTAATACCTATTTGTATCATATTTTATTAACCTTTCCATTCATGTGCTAAAAAATCTACCCGTTCCTGTGATGTATATTCAATACACATGTAAAAATGAGCAATTTAAAGTCGAAAAAATAAGAGCCAATTGCTTAAATTAATTAAATTTGAAGTCAATAGTGATAATAATTGAAATTTAATTGCTGAAAACATGAAAAAAAACATCGGACTACGTTCACAAAACAGGCGAAGCGTGTACCTCAAACGAAAGCCAGCAGGCTACTAAGCGAGAGAAGCGAGCGAACTGAGATTCTATTTCTTGCGTTCCCATATACCGAAGTAGAGTGAGAGTGAGACGTGAATAGCGTCGCTTCCTCACCTATAGCGGTTTTTTTTTAGAATGAATATACCTACATCACACACTGGCACACGTTTAATGGTATTGGTGAATTTATTCCCGATTCTCACAAAATATCGCTGATGTGGCCGATAAGTGCTAATTATAATCAATATTATTTTTTTCATTCAATGCGTAAATGTATTACGGAGGATTGCCTAAAATCTGAACCCAGTACTCGTATATATTATATTTATAGAGATATTAAAGTTTTTAGAAGCAATGTGTACTAGTTACTCATCACAGGACAGGAAGGGTTAAAAAGTATTTCCACTTATTACCTCTATAACATTTTTCTTTTTTGTTGAAAGATATGTGAATAGCGTCGCTTCCTCACCCATAGTGGTTTTTTTAGAATGAATATACCTACGTCACACACTGGCACACGTTTGATTGTATTGGTGAATTTATTCCCGATTTTCACAAAATATCTGATGTGGCCGATAAGTGCTCATTATTATTAATATTATTTTTTCATTCAATGCGTAAATGTATAACGGAGGAATACCTAAAATCTGAACCCAGTATTTATTATGTTTATAGAGATATTACAGTTTTTAGAAGCAATTTGTACTAGTTACATATCACAGGACAGGAAGGGTTAAAAAAGTATTTCCACTTATTACCTCTATAACATTTTTCTTTTTGGTTGGAAGAGATTACCACATGAACTGTAAACTGTAAACAATCAAAGTAGTATAAAATACCCAACACTTAAAGGGTATGATGGAGTTTTCGAGTGGTGTTGATGTTTAGCAATAAAACAGATTGTAACGTATACAATGAAAGTGTTTGTTATCCTAATACTAACTATTACGAGATGAAAAAAAAACACAGGTGAGTAGCACAGCGTGGGGCTCGAATCGTATACCTTCCACCCTAAAGTGTAGCGGGAAAGATATACCAAATTGAAACAATTCAAATTCCCATTAAATAACGGAATTAGATTGGATTCGATGAAAAAATATTAAGCATTCGTATCACGGCCTGTTTTCTTACATATACTGTTTCCTCTAATAATGTATTTCTAAAGGAATTTCCTCGATATAGGAATAATTTAATTGATTCATTATACACAATTCATGAACAATCTATGTTACCTAGTTGGTAAGACGCTTGTCTCCCAAGCTTGGTTGCGGGTTCAAATCCCGTTGGAACCAAGATATTTTAAAAAAGGATTCAAATCTGGTTTTCACTGAAAGGCTCTTTAATGTATTTCTGAAGTATGAGAAAAAAGGGAAACTCTGCTTCTAGTTATTTTATATTAATTTCTTTTTAATTTAACCTCTTCTTCTTCTTATTTTAGGCTTATTGGCCTGCTATAGTCCCGCATCATTTGCCTCTTGCGACGTCGACTGCCAGCTGTCTTTCCATCTTTTGGGAGGTCGTCCTGGAGGTCTGCTTGCTTGGGGGATACTGTCACTGGCCATTCTTACGGCTCTTGGTTCCGCCATTCTGGATACGTGCTAGTTCCAGAACCTTCTTCTCTGTCGTCCCCATCTGACAATATTTTCAACTTCGCAAGTCCTTCGGATTTCTGTGTTACGTACTCTATCACGAAGGGTTTGGCCAACGATACTCCTGAGTACCTTCATTTCGCTGGTTCGAAGGAGATTTTTGGTTCTGACAGTGTCGGCTCTGGACTCGACGCTGTATATCATTATGGGGCGGACACAGGTCTTGTATATCCTCACCTTGCTTTGGATGTTCATATAAATTTAACCAAGAAATTTTATGTTGGTTTATTTCACGTATCAATTGAGCATAATTTAATGTGAAACGATCAGATCAGTTAATCTCAGGGTTAACGTCTTGATGGGAGAGTATTTAAAAAGTTTTTCTGTAAATTTAAATTATCATATATGATATATCCACTACTATTCAAACATTCACTTTGTGGTTTACTATATTTTAAAAACAAAACAGCTCTATAAACAATTTTTTAACTACTTATACAATAAAAACTGACTAGTTTCGAGACGACATCTTAAATTTCTCAAGACTTTCTCAGGTGTACATTGAGCATTGAAAAAGAGAAGAATATATGTCGAAACTAGACTTTTATTCATTTATTTGACACTTTATTTTAAAACAATCTATCTCTTTCAAATAATCAGAAGAAAAAAAATAAAAGAAGTTACATGGTCGCAATATTATTCAAATCATTTTTCACAATAAAACAGTAGTAATAATTACAGGGTATTTAAAATAATTGTATATTGACATCTAAGTATACATAAATTCAATATATGTATGTATATTACAAAATATTACCAAATTTTGCTAAGTAGATTTACGTAATTGTGGGACACATTTTTTTTTAGTGGAAACGTACTTAAATTTATTATAAGTGGAACAACCCTTACATTGAACAAACAGCATGAAATGTTTTTGAGGAATTCTGATGTTTTTAAAGGGTTTACTATAATTGTTTTATTTAAGCAAATTTAAAGATTAAATAATACATATGACCCAAGTCATAGATATCCTTATACTCCTGAATACTAGGCGGAGCCTGTGAATAGTGCTTTGAAAATATTTTTTGACATATTTCAATGCCAAAAAAAGCTTCGATACCTTAGCAGCCTCCAACTGCTTAACTTTTCGGTTAAACTTAATCTTTTGTTTGTGTTTAACCAAAAAATTAAGGCATCGGAAGCCGCTATAACCATTTGCACCCTTTTCTCCTGATCTAGTTCCATCAGGCTTTCATGTTTTCCGGTCTCTATTCAACAATCGAGGAATCTCTTTTAATAATGACGCTGCTCTTCAAAATAGGCTTGACGACTTCTTTACCTACATACCACTAGATTTCTTCAGGCGTGGAATCGAAAACCTGCCAGAACGTTGGAAATCAATCGTAAATAATACAGGAGAACGTATTATTGATGAGTTTATGTATTTTGTGTATTTGAAAAAAAATATTTTAAATTTAATAAAAACACTACCAACTCATGCATCAGCCCAATACATAAAAAAAATGTATACATTTGCCTCCTGAAACTCATTAACCTAATCTTAATCTTCGTACCACCCACCAAAAAATGTTAATTTTCTTCCACACCCTCCCATCATCCTTTCCCATCTCTTCCTCCTCGTAGCCGTCTTCATCTTTCGACTTCGGGATAGGTACCACAATAAACTTAAATGAAAAAACCCGAGTCTCCACTCCGGACCCCCGGCAAGATTCCGACCGAGTCTGCGAATTTTAATTTTCTTGCAATTTGAATTTTAATTTTTAGCAGGCAGGCAATCGTTTCCCTGGGATGGAAGAAGATGGGGGATACTGGGTGACCCCTACTGAGTACCCCGAGCCACCCCCGCATCGCTCAACCCTTGAGAAACACAACCCCAACCTCACACTCCGTTTTGACCACCAGTGACTTTCGATTCTTATTCCGTTTCTTTTCCTCTTCTTTCAAATTGAAATTTTAACTTATTCGTGATGAGTTCTTCTTTGGCTTATTCCATAAAGATGATTGTGGATTTTAATAATCCTCTGCTGGCTACCTCCAAGGCCTTATTGTTTTGATTCTTGTATTTTTTTCCTTTCCGTTTCGGGTTCAATTCCCAATTGTACTAAAAAAGTAACTTTGTTACAATATACATTATTTTACCAAAGATCAAAAGTGTACCGATAGTAAAATTCAGATTATTGGATTGATATAAAAGTTATATGTAGACTTATTTGCAAATGGTGTAAGTTGTCTTGAAGCTTATTTTCTCTCGCTTCTAAAAAGTGACACTTCCTTATGTGACCAGTTTATTTTCTTCTTTTAAAGTATAACAACCCTTACCCTAAAGTTTACAATAACCGAGAATAAAATTTATATTCTATATTACATGGTACTAATATGAATGAGTACTGCGGTAAAAATCGAATCAGTAATTACCGAAGGGAACTCCACTCAGCCTTACATCGGTTCATCTCCGGACCGATTGGCTACTACGGTCTAGTGGCGTCCAAGGATAGTTTTGTTGCATTTGAAATTTTCTGTGAAAGTACTGGCAACTTGCTAGGCTGTTTAAACTCCAGGCTTTTCACTCCAGTCACCACTATTCATTTCATACTCAGGTGTGTCGCCATTGGAGAAGAAGTCCCTTTGGGCAGTCCCTTCTTCGTCCCTTCGTGACGTCACGCTTTAAAAGAAAAATAATTAACATTTCGATCTTCTAGTGTAGATCGCTCTGGATGGGGGCTTATTTTGTCCAACATAACAGCTGTGGTGGAGGTGGGGTCGAACAACAACTGTTATATTAGTAATAAAACTACTTTAACTAAAAATATTGTGAAGTGTATCTTAACCCTTTATAGGGCAAGTTTTTATTTTAGAGATATTGAGTTTTTTGTTGAATAAATCATTATTATGTGTATCAAATCAACTTTATTTCTTCGAAAATGTGTTTAAAAAAAATTTTTTTTTTGGAAAATGGCGGTCGCATTTGAGACCTGTGCCCATTTCAAGGGTCAAGTCAGTGGTCGCAAAAGGGATCAATGAATGTTTAGGTAATAATATCTAAGTTAAGGTTGTATTAGGAAATAAAATTCTTATATGAGATATAATGAATGGTGATTTACTTATAATAACTATTTACATATTTGACAATAAATTGACCGGATGTTTAGATCGTTGCTACTGAACATGCAGCTAACTTCACCACGATCTGTCTTAAATAAGACCTCTGCCCGTCCACTACATTTGCCAA
>OX463864.1:10314713-10472294 GCA_949825065.1 Odontocerum albicorne | reverse complement strand
AATAATAAAAAAATTAATTAATTCAAATTAAATTAAATAAAAATAAATTCATTTAAAAACATATTTTTTATTTAAATTAAGCAATAAATTAAATTAAATAACAAATTGAAGTTTAAAAAATTTAAGAAAAAAAAAATATAAATAAATTTTTTTAATTAAATAAATAATTTGATTAACTTAATTATTTTTTATTTAAATTAATTTTTAAATTAAATCCATAATACATCAAGACACGCTACGCGCATGCACCACGTGTACTGTGTGTATACGTAGCATAAGTCAACCAATAAACATTTGCGTATTATATTAGAATTTAATTAAAACATGATAATTTAAATCGTTTTCAAATGGAAAAAAAGCAATGCATAAAATCAACTTTTCCTAGGAGCTAAAAAGTCCCACTTCTACCGTGCGAGAGTCTCACGCATCTGTTTTTTCCTATTCGTATTTGATTGAATTGAGTCTTGTATATTTGATTGAATTTAATTTATTATATTTGAGCTTTACTTTCCATGTTTTACTATAACATACATTGATATTTTCGTGCATCATGTTTTGAAATGTACATTATTATTATCATTAGAGACGTGTAGCATACATGATTTTAATATGTACCATGTGTCAAGTTTAACTGTCATATGGTAATGAAGAAAAAATATCGTTCAATTTAGTTTTGAAGAGTTACAATTAATGTCCTCTCAAACATGTATTTTGGTTAAATGAAATTTTCTGTCCTCCAGCATTTTCTCAATCTGACTTTGATCAGAAGTGACTTTGCTCAGTCATGAGCTACACGACAGAATGATGATTTCCTTTGTAGGTGGTACATCAGAGGAAATAGCACGAAAGACAAAACTGGCATGGAACTCATTCGGACGTTTAAAGAACATCTTCAAAAGTGATCTCCCAATATATTTGAAGCAAAATGTCTACGATTAGTGTATTATCCCTGTACTTACGTATGACTGTGAGACATGGACGCTCACAGCAAAAAACACCAGGAACATATAGAGATGTACAATATGCTGAGATATACTGAAAGAGACAGTCAACAAAACTTCTGGACTAGCAACAAAACAAAGATAGAAGATGTAATAAAGGTGTGCAAGAAGATGAAGTGGTAATTGGGAGGGCACGTAGCCAAAATGTCAGAATCTCGATGGACATTCGAAATAATTCAATGGTACCAAAGAGGCATGAAGATGCCCAGAAAAGGACCCAAAGTACGGTAGATGAATGAAATCAGGAAGCATGACAGAATCACATAGCACCAACAAGCATGAAACCGAATTGTTTAGAGTCTACATGGGTAGACCTTCATCCAGCTGTGGATCGACCAAGGTTGACAGTGATGATCATAATAAAAAAGGACAATATTTAATTTTCTTATTTATTAACTGTGTCATTTGTTGGTTAGTAAACACACTTATCCACAGCACCGACATTGTGTTACATTTAACTCAAACTGAAGATATGCGATATCTTAAAGGATTTAGATGTGGACGCTCTTTCAGGGAATTAAAGAGCACATCCATTGAAAAGATTCAAAGTAGAGAAAATAACTGAGAAAAGTTACCAAGGAGATGGCGCGAGATATTATCTATCTGCAGAAAACTGCACATTAGTCCAATGAAAATTGATAGACGCTACGGAACAAATTTTATCACTCATTTCATCGTGGGTTCCGGGTTTGATTTCTGATGGTTATCGATTTTTTTATGTTGTTTATAGTTAAGGCATTAACTTGTTTGCGCTCCCCTAAAGATGAGGTGAAAGCCTTGAAACCGGTAGGGTTATACCGTCACAAAAAAGTGGAATAAACAGTGTTTGATAAAAATAAATTACAATGATTTTTTTAAGTCGAGTTTGTCTGGTAACTATATTCGTACTTGGTAGTGTAGGGTGAAAAACATCTGATGTTTTCGGAACTTCCGACATGTCATATTTACACATTCTTCTTTAGGTGGAGTGTAGCGTATGTGTGTAGTGTTCATATCTATAAATACTCATACATTTTAATAAGATTTCTAAAGCTGTACACGCCACACAAAGCTCACAAAGACTTTGAACCAGACAAAGATCAATCCAAATGAAATATTATAAATACCCGAGAAAACGAACGTTAACCAAAATAAAGATCATCAATTTATTAACTAACATATTACGCAATAATAATATGATTATAATAATAACAAATTAAATATATTAAAATAATGAAAGAGATAGCAACATGGCAATAAATCTACCATGTTGTACTTTTATAATAAAACCGTTTTGCGCTTTCCTTTCCAACATTCCTTTAGTTTTCCTCTGATTGATAATATCTCAATTTTTATCGACGTTATATTTTGTTATATATACGTTATATTTTGCAAAATAATAATTTAACGATAATTCATTTATTTTTATCTTGTTGGTTAGAAGAGATTGCTACCTAGCAATTAGCTAGCAATTAAATTATTAAACTATGAATGCATAGTAAAGATGAAACGAAAAAAGTATGCGATACAATTATTGCACTATAAATTATTGTTCAATTGTTAATTTTCTGAGAAATAAAATTCAGTTGAGGAAATTTCAAATTGTGCATAATAAAGGGATGAGATATATTTTAAAATTAAATACTGGACGAACATTAATGCCACGCGCGGAGAACATGCGTGGGTGTCGTTACTTTTTCACGTGCGGTTGTATTGAAAACACGTGCATTGACAGTGGTTTTAACCAGAATGTTCGATTACTTGCGCCGAAGAGAATGTTTTCAACCGGTCACCAATTCCTGAATCGACAACTTTGCTACCTTATAGGGTTTCCATAGGAAACAATGAAGATTCTTTGACTTGTTGAGAAAGATGCTGTGAAATCATGTTTATCGTGAGGAGGTTGTATTGTATTACACTTTCGATGTATAACGGTACAAATTGGCGGGCTTATTGCCATGTGACAATATTTTCTAACCAACCAGAAATATGTTAAAGAAACCTTAAGTGAAAACCAGACAGGAATCCTTTTTAAAACAATCTGGGTTCAAACAGGAATCAAACTCGCAACCTCCGGCCTGGGAGACAAACATCTTAGCAACTAGGCCACGAAGGTTGAGGTTGTAAATAGTAAGGTTATAAGGGTAACGCATTTAATTCTTCATTATATGATATTTTGGAAAATCACTACCCACTTGGAAAGACCTTTTAATCATTTACAAAATCCATGGTTTACAACCACAAGAAAAAAAAGAATCAAATCAAGAAACAGGGTGGAAAATATAATAAAGTTAAAAAGACAAAGCACCCTACATGTGCATGATTTTTTTATATAAGTAACTTCGGAATCATACGAATTCTACCATAAGACATGAATAAAAGGCTTTTTTATTTTGAATCATTTATATTATTTATAATTAAAACATTAATATTGTGGAAGTTTAAAAAAATTGTAATTTGTTTTATCAAACACTGTTCTACTATTCCACTTTATGTAACGGTATTCCACTTTATGTAACGGTATAAGCTTTTCACCTAATCATCAGGTGAAAACCATGAAACCGGTAGGATTATACCGTTACATAAAGTGAAATAAACAGTTTTTGTATTTAGTATGTGTATACGACGGTATGAACTGAAAAACAACTGACGTCATTTTGGCAGGGCTCGCCCTCCTAATGGTGGGGTATATCTCGTCTGGGAGATATTTTGATGAAGCTTGATAAAGCTCTCTGATTTTTTCTTTTGCCTTAACATATATGTGTGTACATACGGTCTTGTTTGTGCTCCCCTGATGATGAGGTGAACACCTTGAAACCGATAGGGTTATGCCGTTACATATAGTGGAATAAACAGTTGTTTGTATTATATTATACGAATACAAGGGTTTGTACTGAAGAACATCTGACCTCATTGTAGCTGGGCTCTCTCTCCTAATGGTGGGGTGAATCTCGGCTGGGAGATATTTTGATAGCTTCTTTCTGATTTTTTTAATTTCACCTTAACATATATGTGTGTAATTTTAACATATATGTGTGAACATACAGTCTTGTTTGTGCTGCCTTGATGATGAGGGGAAAACCTTGAAACCGGTAGGATTATGCCGTTACATATAGTGGAATAAACAGTATTTTGTATTATAGTATATGTATACAAGAGTTTGAACTGAAAAATATCTGACCTCATTGTAGCTGGGATCGCCCTCCTAATGGTGGGAAGAATCTCGGCTGGGAGATATTTTGATAGCTTCTTTCTGATTTTTTTAATTTCGCCTTAACGTATATGTGTGTAATTTAAACATATATGTGTGAACATACAGTCTTGTTTGTGCTCCCTTGACGATGAGGGGAAACCGGTAGGATTATGCCGTTACATATAGTGGAATAAACAGTATTTTGTATTATAGTATATGTATACAAGAGTTTGAACTGAAAAACATCTGACATCATTTTGGCTGGCCTCGCTCTCCTAATGGTAGGGTGTATCTCGGCTGGGAGATATTTTGATAACTTCTCTCTGATTTTTTTTTCTTTTGCCTTAACATATATGTGTGTAATTTCAGGATATTTATATATGTATATTTTGAAAAATAGATGGTAGTTTTGAATTTGACACGTCACATTTTCAACCGATAACCTTGAAATCGACGCCAAAAAGGGTTTTTTCATTAATGGATAATAAATTTTACGAAATAAATCTCGAAATATTTTTAATTAAATCCTCTTCAAAGAAATAATAAATGAATTTCTCGAAAATAAGTAATAAAAAACACCGACGAAGAGCGATCTTAAATAACATCTCCGTCCCTTTCTCCCCGCTGCCCGGCCTGGAGACGCCATCTCTTTTTACTTCAATTTTCTTTATTTTTAATCAAAAGAAGAATAAGTAAAATGTTGGATGGACCTCAGTTCGAGGGGGGGGAGGGGGTGTTCGATTCTAAATCAAAACTGAACATTTCCATTAACAATTAATTTTTTTATTAATTCATAATATTTTAATATGACATATGATATTTTATTTGTAATATATTCTATAGAATATTTATATTATATTCTATAGAATAGAATACCTAGTTGTTTTATACTGGTGAATATAAAGGGTCTTTCAAATTGACCTTTTTTTTTTAATCTAATTTTTTTAAATTCTTGAATAAAACACAATTTTAAATTATAAATATTTATTTTTATGTATTAAGAAAATTATAGAGTTAGAATCAATAGATTTCAATATATCTGAATCAATCGCTAAATAGCTTGCATTATTCACTTAGCACAGCTCTAATGAATATTTGGTGTAGGCTGAAAAAACATATTGTGTCCTCGCAGCTGGGCTCAATCTATATTGGTGGGGTGTATCTGCCGGGGGTATGCTGTGAGATGAGCCCAGACTTTTTGGTAGTTTCTCTCTTAAATGTATTTTCTGCTATTTATCTTGAGATATACGAATATATGTAATTGAGGAATGTATTTAAATATGTAACATACGTACTATGTTGCCATCAAGAAATCTATATTTATTTATTGTGATTTGTTTTATCAAACACTCTTTATTCCACTTTTTGTAACGGTATAACCCTACCGGTTTCAAGGCTTTCACCTCATCATCAGGGGAGTTCAAACAAAACCCCTGATGATGAGGTGAAAGCCTTGAAACCGGTATGGTTATTCCGTTACAAAAAGTGGAATAAACAGTGTTTGATAAAATAAATTACAATGTCTTTAAACCTCTAAATGTTAATGCCTTAACTATAAACAATGTACCATATTTATTTATTTTAAATGGTCTAACTCAGGGGTCACCAAACTTTTTAAGAAACGGGCCGTATTGTTAAAAACATGGGCCTGGGGGGACGAAAAATATTCTTATTGAAATCCTATTAGAACATTAGTTTACATTGCATGTGTAAACAAATATAGTTTATATTGGAAGTCTTACAGCAAATCACAATAGACGAATCGTTGTGTATTCACAACCAAATCATAAAATTTTGTATAATTAATATTTCTCTTATATAATATTTATGATTATAAGTCGGGGGCCGGATGAAAAATTTTGGAGGGCCGGATCCGGCCCGCGGGCCGTAGTTTGGTGACCGCTAGTCTAACTTATTAAGTATGGGAATCGGAACTATTTTTTTTAGTTCCATCGGGAATTAAATTTAGGGGTACGATAAACATTTCACCAACAATACTAAGGAAGTATTTGAAAACGAAAACCGGAGTTGGGTACTTTTCAAAATCAACCAACAATTAAAGATGGCGGTGGAGGCAAAGAGACAAGAGAATGAGAAAAAGGGGGCGTTAGGGGTGGTTTTCTAATAAAGAAATCTCTCATTTTATTTATTATTTCCTCAGCAAAACGAAAGAGAGCAGATTAAGAAATCCTTTTTTGCTTCACACCTCGCCCCCTGCGCTTCGCCCCGCCACCCTGACTAGCACCCCACGGAGACACCGGCCCGTCCCACCGCCCCCTGTCCCCACCCGCTGCGAGGTTAAGGGATGGGGGTGTTTTAATTATTAAAATACGACAATAATATACCACTTTAGTAAAATAATATTGCAGTTTTCTTAAATAATATACGAGTTTGTTTATAAGATGTATGCGGCACTTAGCGAGGTTTTAATCTACCCGATAAATAGATGAAGTTACTTCTCAACTTAATAATTACCTATTAATTTATATTGCGTTCTTCAACGTATTATCCAAATTGGCAATGTGGACATATTGCGTGCGATTCTTATCTTTATTAAATCAAATTCTTGCAATGGAAAAGTATTTCATACACATTTTATGTTTCCAAGTTTTTTGTGTATTCACGAGTGACATTTTGTATCTACAAATCAATTAATAATCCTTTGCAAAATTAATGATTCCAATTTAAATGCTGTTTTTTTAGTGTAATGTGATTAAGGTGAAAATTTTATACCTATTACAGCTCTATATAATATATATATATATATATATATATATATATATATATATATATATATATATATATATATATATATATATATATATATATATATATATATATATATATATATATATATATATATATATATATATATATATATATATATATATATATATATATATATATATATATATATATATATATATATATATATATATATATATATATATATTTTTTTTTTTTTTTTTTTGTGGAACTTACCTGCCATAGGACAGGCATACATGATGTCCAGCGTTACAAAGATTAGCGTTAAATGTTCCTAACAATTACACTAGACTGCGCCGGCAAGAACTGTTCTCAATCACATACGCAAGAACGGGTCTTCCAGCCGCTATGCCTGTTGGAAGGGCCTTAACTCTTTTGAACGGGACTGCTTCGGATATTGACATATTTCATATCACATTACCAAAAGCAAAAGTAAATTATCTTTTAAGATTGAGCGCGTTAGAAAGCGTTCATCAACGCTTTCTAACGCGCTCAATCTTAAAAGATAATTTAAGTGACTTGATTTTTTTTTATTCACTTTGCACGGATTTCTCCTGTTACACAAAGAGGGTCTGTTTCTAGCGTTAACTTATTCGTTAGGAACAATATCAGCCAGGATTCTTCTCATACTGCTAGGCGGTACCGAGACTATATCCACAGTGTCACTCAGTTTGTTCTATTTTAAAGTTCTACTTCATTAGTAAGTTTTTTACATTCCATTATCAAATATGTTTTTTCTAAATATGTGTAGACGCGGGGAAATTCGTTTTACAATGGCTACAACTTCCATATTTCAATACAAGCTAAAAAAACATGTATATTTTTTGACATCTATTGAAATAATTGAAAATGTTCGAAACAACACGAAACAAATTAATGAGAAATTTATTTTAATTTGTTTTATCAAACACTGTTTATTTCACTTATTGCACAAGGTTTATACCGTTACAAAAAGTGGAATAAACAGTGTTTGATAAAACATATTATAATGTATTTAAACCTTCACAATGTTAATGCCTTTACCATAAATAATATAGAAGTTTATTAGTTATACGCTTGCATAATTCCCGATAATTGTAACGAGAAAGAAATCATCCTCTATTCTACACATATGTACAAACTGGCAAAACCAATTTGAGGGCTCAACACTCAGTGACACGCGGTTTAGATATATTAAATCAACTGAGTGACACAATGAATATATTCTCGGTAACACCTACAAGTAGCACCATGAGAAGAATCCTTCCGAGTATTCTCGGTAACACCTAGCATCATGAGAAGAATCCTTCCGAGTATTCTCGGTAACACCTAGCATCATGAGAAGAATCCTTCTGGGTATTCTTACGAGTATATATAAAAAATAATTAATCAGACCCCATTAAAGGACAACCAAAAATACATGGTCCATAGTTTTATCATCTAGACCAGTGTTCCCCAACCTTTTGACACCCGCGGACCGATAAAAATAAGATAAATATTTCCCGGACCGCTAATTCAGAAATAAAATCTATTATTTATATAGTACATATGACATTTTGTGTATTAGTTTTTAAATCTTATATTATAACGGACATATGTACATATTGCAAATACAAAAAAAACACATGAAAATGATGTTATTAATTGAAATAATTAGAAACCGATGAGTAAATACATTTTTAAGAAAAGAATTTCTGAAATTTTTAAAAAGAAATATTTAGTTTTAAAAAATGTGTGCGAAACCTATCTGCTGCTGCATCTTTGCTAGAATAATTGTTAACCCTTCCTTCTCTGTGATGTGTAACTAGTACACATTGCTTCTAAAAACTTTAATATCTCTATAAATATAATAAAAACTAGGTTCAGATTTTAGGTATTCCTTTGTAATACATTTACGCATTGAATGAAAAAATAATATTAATAATAATTAGCACTTTTCGGCCACATCGAAGATATTTTGTGAAAATCGGGAATAAATTCACCAATACAATCATACATGTGCCAGTGTGTGACGTAGGAAAATTCATTCTAAAAAACCGCTATGGGTGAGGAAGTGACGCTATTCACGTCTCACTCTCACTCTACTTTGGTATATGGGAACGCAAGAAATAGAATCTCAGTTCGCAATTGTGTTTCTTCCTTCGAGGTATAACATACACAGTGTTAGTCCGTCTCAGTATCAGTCTCTGTAGCTCTCGGGCATCCATTTGAGGTGGTCTCTTCGCCCATTTTGTGAATGTTAGCCGATGTTTTTTTACATGTTTTCAGCAATTAAATTTCAATTATTATCACTTTTGATTTCAAATTTGATTAATTTAAGCGATTGGCTATGAATGTTGTAATTTTTCCGATTTTAAATTGCTCATGTTTACATGTGTATTGAATACATATCACCGGAACGAACGAATTTTTTTAGCACAGGAAAGGAAAGGTTAACCGTGGCTGCAGTGTTGTTTCAGAGAGGCGTAACGCTGCATTGACATCCATTCGATTTCTCTGTTTCGTTTTTATTACTGACATAGACAAAAAAGTTTTCTCACGTGAAAATACGGACATTAATTCAATCGTTTTATAACTTTGAGATGGATATTCTTCTTCGAATGATATCCAAAACTGAGACAATGTTTGTATTTTATGCCTGGACAGCAGAATGGCATCAGAAGACAACTCGATTAGGTTTCCTTTCTCTTGAGTAGTAAGTGCGCATGATTTGATGTTTTCTATGAAGGGATTATTAATCTAAAGGTTGCCTTCATGGAAAATATAAACTTGAAGGAAATATTAAACTTAAAAGAACGAAACGGATATAGAATTGAGGTTGACAATAAAAAAAATACTTAAAATCTCTATAAATACGATATTTTCAGTAAAACAATATTTCTGAACCATTCCAAGGATCCAATATAGATAGGGTGGGCCGCAGAGAGGCCCGGGCCGGAGATCCCAGTTTATGTTTTTAATTCGCTATATTTGCTAGAATAATTTATTCATGCCTAGTAACTATCGGCGGCCGTAGTATAACAGTTAACATTAATGTCAAGCAAGTAGACGAGCAAGGTTCAATTCCTGTCAAATTAACGTTTTATATTTTACAATTGGAAAAATAATCAACATATTATTATACAAACGATTCTTTAATGTTCGATAGAAACACAACTTTGATAATTTTCTTGCTGCCAATGGCGTTTCAACTATTTATTTCGCCTAGAGTAATATAATTCTTAATTATGTCGCTTTGTATGGACTTTTATGGAACATTTTTTAACATACAATTTATTGTAATTACGAAATACCCATTTAACCGTCGTTATATTTTTGCATATACAGGATCGACTATGCATATTCAATATTTCAAAAAAAAAAAGTCTTTTGGATCAATTTCAGTATTTCAGAACGACCTCCAGTGGGTAAGGTGCTTGACTTCAACTCGGGGTTTCTGAGTCGATTCCCGATTGTTCCCGAAAAAAAAAATAAAGGTCTGATAAATGAGCTCGTCAAGTACTCGTAAGAATACTCGCGTGCTAGTTATGCTCGAATGTTAATTTGTCTTAAAATACATTAGTATTTCTAAAACGTTTGATGACAAACTGCAAGTTCCTGGTATACTCCAGTGGTTCTAAAGTCAAAGTGCAATTAATGGGACCAGAGATATTGTCTTCCAAGCATTATTTTCAATATATCGGTATCGTAAATTAGAATAAGTTGAGGCATACCATACGAATTTATTATTTCAGAACGGGAAAAATATACTTGAGTCATTTTTGCATATACACATATGCAATTCAATTTCAAATTAATGCATATTGCGTCTGAAAAAAAACAAAAAATACGGATATTTTTTTTAAATGTATTTGCCTTTAATGCAAGTAATTTGCATAAAAAGCAAACAGGTTGCAACTGCCAATGGGTAAAAAATGTTGATAATGAAGAAAATTGTAAACATTTGGTATATGTTTGTATAGAATAAGGTCATCTTTGCGAGTGTTTTAAAATATGTACATACTCGTATATGTTGTGGCATTGCACTTCTTCTATATAATTCGATATTGTAAACTAGATGACGAGATAACTACAAAAAGTTTGCAGGTAAGATTTCTTCAACACGGTCTAAAATTAATAAAAATTTAATACTGAAGATTGATTTTTTTCAAATATTTTAGGAGTTTGAATATTTAATGTAAACCGGAAAACAATAAAAAAACAGATTTACTTATTCAAATAATGAAACACTGCTCTGCTAAAATTTGTTAAGATGAGAGTCAACGATGGTATGTTTGTGCCAACTTTATACTGTATTACGCTTTCGTAGTATACAGTACAACCTGATGGGATAATTGCTATGCGGCAATCTCTTCCAACCAACAAGAAATATAATAAAGACGGCTTGAGTCCTTTTTAAAAGAAATCCTTTCTTAATTTGTTTTTATTAAACATTGTTTATTCCACTTTTAACCATCATAAAAAGTGGAATAAACAGTGTTTGATAAAAACAAATTACAATGTCTTTAGACTTCCACAATGTTAATGCCTTAACTATAAATAATGCATAGAAAACCTTTTTAAAAGAATCTGGATTCCTACGGTAATCAAACCGCAACATGTAGGCTAGGAGACGAGCGTCTTACTCACTAGGCAACGGAGGTTGATTTTGTTGTATTGGAGGGAAACGTGGACCTGGAAAAGATCTGAGTGGAGCCGAATATATGCAGTAGAAATGCGTGTTTTGAGACAAACACATAGGGTGTTAATGTATGACAGAATAAGGAATGAAGTGATTAGGGATGAATGTAAACTTAAAGGTGATGTGTTACGTAAGATAAAGAAGAGCATGTAGAATAAATGAAGAAAGACTAACAAAACAGATATAGAGTGCAAATGTGAGTGGTAGGCGTGTGAGAAAAGACCAAGAAAAATCTGTTTGCATTAAGTAAATGATATTCTGAAAGATAGAAACTTAGAAAATCAGAGAAATTGTAGAAGTTGTATGAGAAGGTGTATGGATGTATGAAAGTCTATATATGTGTATCGAGATAGGAAAGTCTGACGCTTTATCTTCCTTGCCTACCACGACAAGGAAATGGTGTTTTTGTATGTATGTATGTAGGTAGGTGCATTGCGTTTGCTTGATGAGGTGCATAGCCACGTGGTAACGCGCTGTACTACTCCTTTCGAATGACAAGCATTTTTTCTGAATCTTGTGACACTTGAGAAGTGTAATGTATGACATTTATAAAAATGGAGTAGTATATAATACAACAACGCGTTCAAATTGTTGAATTATTGTATGTATTGTAATCTTCGGAAACGTTGATGATAATTGGCCACCAAGATCATGTAATCTGACACCGTTGGACTATTTTCTCTGAGGTTACGTGAATAGCCAGGTCAATAAGTATGACCCCCAATCAATTCCTGAGCTGAAGGACGAAATTATTCGTGTTCTGGGTGAGTTACAACCGCAGTTGTGCCAAAATGTCATCGAAAATTTTAACAAAAGAGTGGACATCTGTGGAGCTGCAAGAGGTGGACATTTGGGGATATTGTTTTTTTTTGTGTTTAAATGTCACAAATTATACTTCAATGACAAATAAAATGTTTTTTGAAATCAAAGCAAATTGTATGTTTTATTCAAGAATTGAAAAAATTTTAACTAAAAAAAACCGCTCAATTTGAAAGACCCTTTATTATCGCTACACGATATTCAATATCTCTTTTAACTCTTCCAATATCTAAGAAAATACTACCAAATAGCAGAACTCCTTCACTTCCTCCAATCTTTCATTGTTCACCCACATATCTCGTTTTCCTTTCACACTTTTCTATCACTATGACTTTGAATTTCGCAGAATAAGTTTGTAATTATTTTACAAATTAAACTATGTCACTTGTTTCCTTTTCAAAAAGGTTTATACTACTTACGGAAATAAATAAATAAATTAAAAACATCCCTTAAATATTTTTCAAGATGAATTTTTCTTCCATCGTTGCGGCGGACAAAATTTATAATACGCCTGTAACGCGATACTTTGTCACATCACCGACCGGTTTTAAAGTTGATTAATTTAATTTTTATATTTCCCACCCGGCGAGTGACGCTTTAGGGTATTATTTATAATTACCCTGAAGACGCAAGACTGCTAATTGATATTTTAAATTTATCTTTTGCCCGGTTATCCGATATCCTCTTTGGACCACAGCCCAGACGAAAACGAAGACACTATATTTTGGGATGGAAATCTTTTCTTAAAATACGACCAAGGCCAATTTAACTTAGTGGTTTGGGGTTCAATTCCTAATAGTACCCTAAAAAATAAAAATGTTAAAAAATGGTCTCCGTCTATTAAAGTATACGAGTGTTGTTGCCTTTTACTTCAGTGGTTGTAAACCAAAAGGCTTGATTTATGAGGTTGAAGACAATATTGTGTATTTGTGCACTTGGGAAAAGCATATGACCGCGGGATAAGAGACAAACGATATAAAATATTAAACGAATAATGTGTTGAATGTAAATTAATACGTGGTATTGCGTCATTATATGCCGAAAGTAGTACATTGATTAGAGTGAATTGTATCTTGGCTGAGTGATTTAATATTTAAAAAGACGTAAAGCAAGGGTGCATTATGTCATCCTGATTGTTTAATATTTACACAGATTCGTAAATGAATGAACTACAGAAGGCAAATAAATTGCATACAAATATCGAATGGGAAAGTATGTGATTTGCTGTATCCCGATGGCATGGTAGTATGAAAGATGCGAAGACGAACATTTTAAAATCAAAAGTCATGGTGATAAAAAAGTTCTCAAGGAAAATTATATGCGATATTTGGGTGAACAATTCTAGAATGGACCAAAGTTGGGGTAGTATTTTCTAAGATTATATAATAGTTAAGAGGTATAGGCAACAAAGTCAATGAAGCACAAAATCACGTATACTTAAACTAGATAGTATCGGAATCCGCTAAGTTGATATTTCACAAAAGTATTTAAGTACCAAGTAAGTATATGAAAGTGAAAAATGAATGCGGAAAAAAAAGTGATAAAGGATGAATGTGAACTTAAAGTTGAAGAATTGTTATCTAGTTATAAGTCAGTATGTAGATGTTAACTGTTTCTAAAAAAAAATAAAAAGGTTATTAAAAATTAAATTACACGTAGGAAATTAAAATGGATTTAGTTCATGGTTATAACATGCAAATAAGACTAGTGTTTAAGATATAAATTTGTAAATAGGTAAAGTCTTTGGCAAATGTTTGTGTTATAGATTACTTAGTAAAATTAGTTTTAAAAAGTTATGAAAAGTATTGTTATATTTAGGGTATAAGGCTTATTTTTTAAATATTATTTGACAGCATTCACTTGTTAAAATTATTATAAGACATACGTAAAACAAAAGTTGGTCAATAATGCATATATAAATGTTATTTAACAGCTGTCACTTATAAATATGATTATAAGACATAAAACAACAATGGCTAATAATGTATATATCAATGTTATTTAACAGCTGTCACTTGTTAATATGATTATAAGACATAAAACAACGATGCCCAATAATGTATATATCAATTTATTTAACAGCTGTCACTTCTTAATATGATTATAAGACATAAAACAGCAATGGCCAATAATGTATATATAAATGTTATTTAACACCTGTCACTTCTCAATATGATTATAAGACATACATCAACAATGGCCAATAATGTATATATAAATGTTATTTAACACCTGTCACTTCTCAATATGATTATAAGACATACATCAACAATGGCCAATAATGTATATATAAATGTTATTTAACACCTGTCACTTCTCAATATGATTATAAGACATACATCAACAATGGCCAATAATGTATATATAAATGTTATTTAACACCTGTCACTTCTCAATATGATTATAAGACATACATCAACAATGGCCAATAATGTATATATAAATGTTATTTAACACCTGTCACTTCTTAGCATGATTATAAGACATAAAACAACAATGACCAATAATGTATAGATAAATGTTATTTAACACTTGTCACTTCTTAATATGATTATAATACATAAAACAACAATGGCCAATAATGTATGTATAAATGTTATTTAACACCTGTCACTTCTTAATATGATTATAAGACGTAAAATAACAATGACCAATAATGTACTCGTATATATAAAACCGAGATGAGTATACTGTTGAACAGAGAAATAAAACAATTTTTAGATTGGCATTATTATTAGATTCACAATCTAGAATGTTGCTATTGATTTAAGTGAATTTAGTTGATAATTGTTTATAAAAAGTTTTTTTTTCAACAAGATATATAATCTGTACTGAGTTTAGTTTCGTTAAAATTTTATATTATAAAATATTTTAAGTTTCATGGGGGAAACGGATTTAACTCATCATATTCCTATCAAAATTTTAATTGTAAGTAATGCAGACTTATTATTATGGATTAAAATAATAATAGTAAAAAATAGTAAAATAATAAAAAAGCAGCAGACGCTGAAAGGAAGAGACGATCGCGTCAATCACAACGAGCAAGCGAGACTCGAAAGAAACAGCAACATGAAACTATACAAAGCATACACAGCGTCATATTAAAAAGATTTACTTACGTCAATATTGACAGACTATCACTTATTCTTCCTCTTGGTCTAGGTCGTATGACCTATTTGTGACGGTGGGCTGTCCTGGGATGATGACGTCCAGCTGACCTTCCACCTTTTCGGCGGCCTCTCTGGTAATCTCCAGCTGCTAGGATTTTCAGTCTTAACGATTTTCGCAAGTCTCGTATCCTCCATGCGGTATACATGATCCCTCTAAAAGCGCCTTCTGGCTCTCCCCATCTCACTATGTCTTCAACACCACAGACAGACTTTATCGTCTCATTTCTGATCCGATCTCTAAGAGTTCTGCTTGCGATGGAGCGTAGGGTTCTCATTTCCGCCAGTCTGAGAAGGTTTTTTGTCCTGTTGGTATCGGCTCTCGCTTCTATACCATATGTCATGATGGGACGGACGCATGGCTTACTCGTATATATCCTGACCTTACTTTCGGTTAGCATGTTTTGTTTCTCCATATAGTGTCCCGCAGGCAGCCAGCCAAAGCTGTCGCTTTATTAGTTTGTGCTCGTACTTCACTATATGGTATAGGTATGCTAGTTGCTGGAGATCTCTACACCTGGGTAAGTGAATCGCATGACTTGCTCAATAGGTACGTTATCGATGATCTGTTTGCATCTGAGTGGCTCTTTTGATATTGTTAAGCACTTTGTTTCATTGACAGAAATCGTCATATTGTATTTCTTAGAAGCAAGGTGAAATTTGTAGAGCATTATCTGAAGATCATCTTCGTTTTCTGCTAATATTTCAGGGCCGTCGTCGTCATCGTCATCACTAACATTATAAAATAAAAATGTAATATTTACAAATCACCAACAAATATATTGTCAGCACCTATTGGAATAGTCCGGAACTAACTCAGATTGTAATGTTACACGTTCCTTGGAGGCCCACCCGACAAAAAATTTGGTTTCATGGTAAAGTGATAGCTTCTTATTATTTGTACGGCCCTTGCTTTACATAACTACACAGATTGGAATTCAATATGTGACTGACTATTTACAGGAGTATAGTAAAAAAATGTTCTTGTTAGGATGAACTGATTAAATAGTGTGAGCTTGGTTTATTTCCCTTTGTACGAGTTTTTTTTTTCATGTTAAGGTTGAATTTATATGTTGTGTTCTTTCATACATATAAATGCTACGGATACCCTGGACGGATACCCTGGACGAATGAAGGGTTTTTCAAAGAGCCAAAGTTGATAGAGAGTTGCTGACTAATATTAAAATCCAAAAGGTGTCCTATTTGAGTCATGTACTTAGAGGAGCAAAGTACAAATTACTGCACCTGATCATCCAAGGCAAAATAGAGGGTCGAAGAGGTGTTGGCAGAAGGCAAATCTCCTGGCTTCGCAATATACGTGATTGGACTGGTATAAGGAGTGTTGGGGATTGACACTGGGAAGAAGAAGAAGTTCTTTTAATATTCTGTATCAAAATGGTCAGTTGAGCGATGATATAATTTTTTTTTTTAATTATGACAAATTATGAAATAAAGGAAATCGGCAATTTAATTAAACTTCGATAATTTCCTGTCAAAAGAAACAGCCAATTACCATTTTAACCTACAACCAAAAACGGGAACAATGCCCCGCCGTCATATAAAAGGGAAAATGTCCCTAAAATGCCTCAGTTCGCGGGTCACAATGCAAAAACATTTAGGCAATTTGTAAATTGAATAGTTATGATTATTCAATAAAAATAATAATTAAATTTTCCGTCACAATCGCTAATGAAAATTTGATTAATTCGTTATACAAGTTCGGGCCGTTTGTTTTTCAATTTATTTGCAAAACACAATCGTTGCGTAAGCGACGACGCAGAAGCGAGGGAGAGAGATAGAAATAGACGACGTTTTTTTTTTTTGCAAAAAAGAGCCAACCTTCATTTGATCAATTTTGAGGCAAAAAAAAAACACTTTAACAAGTCAATATTTAACACAAAAAGGAAGGCATTACATGTAATAAAAAATATTTTAACAGGTTCCTTTGCTAATTTCATAACAAACATGCTGAGAATACATGTATATTGTTATTTCATTTTATGTTATTTATTTTACGCATGACAAGAAATATACATGATTTGCGAAAAAACAACAAGTAATTAATTCGGACACACAATTTTAATGGATCTGGGTTTGTTGCCTTTTATTTGTCGTATCCCCAGTAAACTAGGCTTTTGCCTGTATCTCACTGAGAACATTTTAGGAGATGGTTCTTATTGGAAGAGATGATGATGATTTGTTGATAAATAATAAAACACGTTAGATCGCAATGCGGAAAGAGAGAGTGTTTATTTTTATAGTAACGTAGGTATTTATATCTTTTTGGAATGTGCGCGAGAGTGCGCTCGCGATATGCTTACGTCTCGCTTCTGTGAATGCAGGAGCGGTTATTGTCGTATGTAGGTATTCATCTAAATACGGAACTGGTGAGATAGCCGTGGTGCGTTCTCTCTCTCTGGCGTGTGGTGCGGTCGCTCGGCCGGCGTCAATGGCCGGCATGTGACCTTCGGACTGTTTACTATAATTTATCGAGGAATCCGAAGGTCGTTTCATCACTCATTGACCGTATGTATGCGACAATATTCCACGACGACCGCCACAACATAATACTGATAGAAATTTGTGCACTGAGAATACATAGAGTGACAATGTATGACAGAATATGGAAATAAGTCATGAAGATGAATGGAACATAAGATTAAGGCTGATGTGTTAAGTAAGATGAAGAAGAGTATATTGAAATGGTTAGAGCATCTGGAACGAATGAATATATAGAGCAAATATGAGTGGAAGTCGTGTGATAGGATGGCCAAGGAGAGTATTTATTTATTTGTTGTATTTTATTTATTTTACACATGACAATAAATAAAAATAATTAGAGAAAAAACAACAAGTAATTTAATTCGGACACACAATTTTAATGGATCTGGGTTTGTTGCCTTTTATTTGTCGTGTACCCAGTAAACAAGGCTTTTGCCTGTATCTTACTGAGGACATATAGCATGAAAAAATAAATCGATACTTCTTTCCGATTTTTGATTATATAAAACGCCGTTGCACATTCTCATCAACCTGACAAATAGTGACACTCAATTATGTGACATATGTATACATCACACGAATACAATCCCTCACACTTCATCACTCCAGGCAAACCAAAACGTTCAACCCACAATATACTGTTATTATAAATAGTAACAGTTTAGCGCATTTTTCGACCATTGTTTACGCATATTGCTTGAGTGTTTTTTTTTTACATAGTAGAGATGACAGAACAAAGTGAACTGATTTTTTGTTACATTTTTTGTTAAAAGTACCACAAACAAAATAAACACTAATTTCTTTTCATCTTCAAAATTAAATATATGATAATACAAAAAAATGTAACATAAACAAAAAAAATAGATGTACAATGCATAGTGACGATACATTAAGCGACCGTATTTGTCAAATGTGGTTTAAAAATTCGTAATGATGGTCAACCCGAAAATGCTGTCCGCTCTACAAGACCGATTATCACTGATACGGCCAAATCATGGTTTCGATCGAGAATAATCAATGTTCTAAGACACGAGAGTTGGCCGAGATATTATGTTACAAGTAAATGTTCTACGACACGAGAGTTTGCCGAGATATTATATGTTACAAGTAAATGTTCTACGACACGAGAGTTTACCGAGATATTATATGTTACAAGTAAATGTTCTACGACACGAGAGTTTGCCGAGATATTATATGTTACAAGTAAATGTTCTACGACACGAGAGTTTGCCGAGATATTATATGTTACAAGTAAATGTTCTACGACACGAGAGTTTGCCGAGATATTATATGTTACAAGTAAATGTTCTAAGACACGAGAGTTGGCCGAGATATTATATGTTACAAGTAAATGTTCTACGACACGAGAGTTTGCCGAGATATTATATGTTACAAGTAAATGTTCTACGACACGAGAGTTTACCGAGATATTATATGTTACAAGTAAATGTTCTACGACAGGAGAGTTTGCCGAGATATTATATGTTACAAGTAAATGTTCTACGACATGAAAGTTTGCCGAGATATTATATGTTACAAGTGAATGATGCTTAAATACATGGTATATTTTAAAAATTGCTTTTGTATTGGGCCTATAAATATTAAATTACTTTCTGGATAATATATTCAATAAACGTATATTTCATTTTCAACAAAGAAAATTTATAACGTGTGTCATTCCTGATTTTATTTTCTTCTTTTCCTTTCCTTTCCAGCATCCCTTCCTTTCCCTTTGATTGTTGATATCTCACTTTCACATATATGAAAAGGAATGGTCGGGTGATTGTCTTTCTTTGTGGGGTTGTGGGCATATGCTCACGTATGTCTTCATGAATTTCGTGGGGATGGATAGTCATTTGAATGATTTATACGACCATGTATGTAACTTGCTTCATTTGCTTTTGTCTGGTTGGTTGCAAGATATCGCCACCTGGCAATACGCCCGCCAGATTGTATTTGCAATGAAAGGGATAAATAAATAAAATTTACAACCGGTCTCTGCTAAATTTTATACTTCATAAAAAATAAATTGACCATAAATACTTTTTCACATATAATTTTCCTTAAGTTAGATCTGTAGACATAAAGCTAAGCTCGTGTAAACATAGCATTATACATACTCGTACATACTGTCGGAGTTGACATAAAGCTAAGCTCGTGTAAACATGGCATTATACATACTCGTACATACTGTCGGAGTTGACATAAAGCTAAGTTCGTGTAACCATGGCATTATACATACTCGTACATACTGTCGGAGTTGACATAAAGCTAAGCTCGTGTAAACATGGCATTATGCATACTCGTACATACCGTCGGAGTTGATATAAAGCTAAGCTCGTGTAAACATGGCATTATACATACTCGTACATACTGTCGGAGTTGACATAAAGCTAAGCTCGTATAAACATGGCATTATACATACTCGTACATACTGTCGGAGTTGACATAAAGGAGAGAGCGTCTGACTTTCTTATAGCAACACATATATTTCCCCTCATCTACAACAACAACAAAAAAGAATCATAACATTATTTGGCCATGTTGCTAGAAAGAAAGATGAAAGTCTAGAGAAGCTGGTGTTAATGGGAATAGTGGAAATAAGGCGAAGTAAAGGAAGGTGCCCTATAAGATGAACGGATCAAACAAAGCAGTTAATATGTTGTTTTCATTCTTATGATTGTGTGCGGTATATTATGGGATGACCAAGTTTGATATTTCTGGAGTGATGATGTGTGAAGAGTTTGATTCCGCATGATGTTTCCAGTTGTAATTGAGTGTCACTGTTTGTCAGGTTGATGAGAACGTGCAACGGGGTTTTGTTTTTGTGTAATCAAAAATCGGAAAGAAGTATCGATTTATTTTTTCATGCTAAATATCCTCAGTGAGATACAGACAAAAACCTAGTTTACTGGAGATACGACAAATGAAAAGCGACAAACCCAGATCCATTAAAATAATGTATGTCCAAATTAAATTAACTGTTGTTTTTTCGCAAATGATGTACATTTCTTATCATGTGTAATAATAAATAAATAAAAAATATGATTCTCTTTAAGTGCTGCATTCAACATGACCCAGAACCGGAAAGTATGGAGACATATGGTGCGCCCAGTTTGAGACATAGCAGAAGACCATGATGCTCAGAAGAAGAAAGACATCCATACACCTTCTCATGCAATCCCTATGATTTCTCTGACTTTTTACAATTTCTTCTGTCAAAATATCATTCACTACCCAACCATACTTTCTTTGGTTGCCTACCAAACCTTCCAGTCATATTTGTACAGTAAATTTATACTTTAAGACTTAATTCATTCATTCATTCTACATACCCAAACCATCTCAGTGTCCTAATTTTCGTCCTACTTAATAGATAAGACTTAAGTTCTAATTCGCCCTTAATAACTTAATTCCGTATTCTGTTATACATTGTCAACCCATTTATTAACCCGCCAAATGTACTGAATACAAAGAAGTGTAATACAAATACATTTTTTCAGGTGTAATTTCTTTTCCATTGCATTTTATTTAGTATTTACTTTTTAATTTCTTACTAATGCATTATTTTACCTATAGAAACATCCCTTATACATTTTTTAGATTGGATGTTTTTTGCGTATATAAACCCAATTGGAAAATGTTAACGGGCCCAGTTTTGAAAAGGAAAGAAAGAAAGAATGAGCGAGAGATGGAAAATTCTCAATTTTATATAATAATAATTTTCCATAATAATAAAATACAGAGAAATTCCCGGCGAGAAAAACCCTTTCGACTTAAGAGAAGCGAAATAGAGGAGTGAGAGAAAGTGGAGGACTGGCAAAGAGTGCTAATTAAAAATGTAAATAGCTGTATTTTTAGGGAAAGCAGCCGTTTTGGGCGAAGAAGTGAGTGGTGGGACGAGCCTTTAGGGGTCGCAACCACCCCCACACTACCCCTCGGAACACCATTAGCAATACTGAAGATAAGAAAGACCGAGGTAATGACGTTTTTGAATTTCAAATAGGGGTACATTTCCGTTTGTTTTGAATGGAAAAAAATACGAAAGGGTTGTTGTTAAAGGGAATGATTGAGGTTTTATTTTGCTTGAGCAATTAAATCGTTATTTTTTTTTTTGTTGATATGTTATTAACTGTACATGTCCATACACCATGTCCCTTGTGAGGCAGGAAAAGAAAATATATCTTCAAACTTTTCTTTCCAGGCTTACAACTTTCACCTCCTCCATGTTCATACATCTCATGATGCAAAATTTTCTGTTATTCACACTTATCACTTCTTTCAAAATCTGGTACACATCCAATCACGTTTTCCTCGTTCTACATCTTCCACCCACATTCTGAACCTCTGACATTTCGTCATTTATTCTCCCCCCTTGTTCTAACCATCTTAAAGCTCCTTTCGTCGTCTTATTTAAAATATCCATGTATTCATTTTTGTTGTCTTTATTCCGCCTATTTTCTTACATTGACACTTATTGTCAATTATTGTATTAACTTAATTGTGAGCGGCTATGGTCTAATGGTTAATACTTACGCTTAGTAAGTGTACGCCTTAGGTTCGATTCCTAGAGGTATCACTGGCAAACTGGGTTTACTCTTAGACCGTTTTAAATCTAAATTTATGTTTTGCTTTATCTTATATGCTGGTTATCATAAATTCTTATAGTGCTATTAAGTAACACAAAAAGCGCTATATATAACTACCTAATGAAAAGCAACAGTTATCTAAACGTACCGATCGTATTGAAAATGGAACTTTGGGTTTGATATGCCAAGAAAATGTGCTTGCTGAAGTGCAAACAATAAACTATTATATAAATGTCCTCCACTCTCAGGATGACTGACAACCGTACACGATTAAGGCATAGCCCATTAATGAGCCAGATTTTGAAAGAAGGTAACGTTAGTAGAACATATAATAGCAGATTATGCATGACGAGATGTATTAATGGGAAGAGAATGGAAGTTATATGCATGGAAAGAAAATAAGGAGATATGTCATCTCTGTCTACCTCGTAAGAGATACTGAGTGATACGAATTAAGCCTGAAAAATCAAAATCTCGAAAAAAAAGGTTTGGTTGGTACCAATTCATTATTGTTATCGATAATGGAGAACTTTTTATTGCAGCTGGAAACCTCTGACATTTATTTTTGACAGTTGTTTTGATTTGAAGGAAGAACACTTGAATAACCTTTTTGATTTGAAGGAAGAACACTTGAATAACCTTTTTGATTTGAAGGAAGAACACTTGAATAACCTTTTTTTAATTGATTCAATCTCTCTATTACTGACTTATTAAAAATAGTTTTTGCGACTGTATAAGTGGCTCGATTTACATTTGTCTAGTTGGTTGGAAGAGATTGCCGCCTGGTAATAAAGCCGCCAGATTATATTTGTAATAAAAGTGTTAAATAAATAAATATGTACATATTATGTCTAACATGTAATTTTCATTATTTCATAAAATACTATATGTACATTTAATCCCTTAACGTACATACGAGTATGTCTAACATCTAATTTTCATTATTTCATACAATACTATATGTACATTTAATCCCTTAACGTACATACGAGTATGTCTAACATCTAATTTTCATTATTTCATATAATACGAGTTAGTACATGAAAAAAAAAACTTTTTTATACATACATAACCATCACACCATTCCCTTGTCGGAGTAGGCAGAAAGGAGAGTGTGCCACATTTTCCTATCTCGACACACACACACACACATTCTTCGCTTCTTTCACATCCATACACCTTCTCGCACAACTTTTTAAAAAAATGGATATGACCGAAGTCATAGGTATCCTTATACCCTCGAACACTAGGCGGAAACCTTCCGCACGGATATCCAGTGCAATACCGCGCGGCCATGCACCTCTTCAACTCCTACGATTTGTTTGACTTTCTATTTTTTCTTCTTTCAAAATATACATTTGATCCAACCATACTTTTCTTGATCTTCCTCTACCACGCTTTCCACTTATATTTGCACCATATATATATATATATTTGTTTTGTTAGTATTTCTTCATTCATTCGTTCTACATGCCCATACATTATTAGAACGTTCTGTTTCATCTCGCTCAATACACCAACCTTAAGTTAACATTTCGTTGAAAAGGTTAAGTGGTTTTTTTGTAACTGTTTAAATTTCAAATGTTTATTTTTGCTATATTTAGTCTACCCAAGCCTACAGAAATGTCTCAGAAAATAAAACGAAACAAAAAATTATATAAACTTATACGAATGTAGAGTTTGCATATGAATAAATATTAAACATACACAGAAGGTGAGATACAGGCAAAAGCCTAGTTTACTGGGGACACGACAAATGAAAGTCAACAAACCCAGATCCATTAAAATTGTGTGTCCAAATTAAATTACCTGTTGTTTTTTCACAAATGATGTATATTTCTTGTCATGTGTAAAATGAAATAGGTAAATAAAAATAAATAAATAAATAAGACAAATTATTTCCCATCATAACCACATACCTTACACTAAGATAACCACATACCTTACATCAAGATAACCACATACCTTATACCAAGATAACCACATACCTTATACCAAGATAACCACATACCTTACACCAAGATAGAGTATGCAAATCTGAAACCTTCGATTCACAAAGAATCATTCACTGATTTGTTAACTTGAAACCTTTATAATCCCACAGAAGTATGGAACCAAAGTAACGCTTTTGGACATTTCAATATCAAACCAATACGGTCGTATTTTTAGTACAATCTTTTTTTAATTAAAACAAACTTTAACTATTGTAATTTGTTTTTACAAAACACTGTTTATTCCACTGTTTTAAAACGGTTTAACCCTACCGGTTTCAAGGCTTTCACCTCATCATCATACCGTTACAAAAAGTGGAATAAACAGTGTTTGATAAAAAGAAATTACAATGTCTTTAAACCTCCACAATGTTAATGCCTTAACTATTAATAACACAATAAACTTTAACTAGTTTACGTTGATTTGAAAAAGTTATTGGGGATTTATTTTAAACTTTGAATTTTAATCCAAATTTTGTAATATCAATAATAATCTTTATCTTTTTACTAGAACCCACTATTATTGACAGATTAAAGATATTACTAATAAATATTATATAACATACATAAGTTGAGTGAGTGTAAAGATATGAAGATAGTGGCTGTGGCCAGCGGCGACTGGTCTTGCAGTGCATTGGTGCGCTTAGCTGGAGAAATAATTCGCAATAATTAAATTATATATTCAAAAATGTTAAATATTTGTATAGATTAAATATGTATAAAATACTGATAAATAGTACGAGTATTTTTATTTAAGTGAAAATTCTAAAAAAATTAAAGAAAAATTTAATAAAATATTCCTTTCAAATTGACCGGCCAAGTTTTCCAATACTACCGGAGCGATCTCCAATACGCACCGGACGGAAATGCTAATTCATATAGGGCAGACAGAGACATACAGTAAACCGTGAGACAGCGATATTTCATGTTCACTTAGCGTCTCGAAATGCGTTGGTGCTCAGTGCACCAGCGCACCTCGGGTAAGCCGCCGCTGGCTGTGGCCATTAGACTGGGTATTTCACCGCATCTGCATATATTCAGTAAGACATTTTTAGATAGAAAACTACTAAAACCTACCAAATAAGACGAACTACAAAGAAACCTTTATAGATGTGATAGTAATACGCTGGACTTGAGTTTTAGTGTAGTGTATCATATACTCGTATATGTAGTGCTCATATAATACCTTTCAAAAGGGGTTGTCTTCAAATGCTTCCTAAAGATGCAAATGTCACCCAAATTACGCTTCTGGGTTGATATTTCTCTATGATAAGAGGTACACCATTCCTCAACACATGACAAGAAATGGATCTATCGCAATAAAATGATCGCATGCAATTGTCAAAAAAATAAATCTCAAGCTATCGCACCACGCAATTTCAACTGCATCAAAATCTCAACAACCACATCAAAATCTCAACAATCACATCAAAATCTCAACAATCACATCAAAATCTCAACAATCACATCAAAATCTCAACAATCACATCAAAATCTCAACAATCACATCAAAATCTCAACAATCACATCAAAATCTCAACAATCACATCAAAATCTCAACAATCACATCAAAATCTCAACAATCACATCAAAATCTCAACAACCACATCAAAATCTCAACAATCACATCAAAATCTCAACAATCACATCAAAATCTCAACAACCACATAAAAATCTCAACAATCACATCAAAATCTCAACAATCACATCAAAATCTCAACAACCACATCAAAATCTCAACAATCACATCAAAATCTCAACAATCACATCAAAATCTCAACAATCACATCAAAATCTCAACAATCACATCAAAATCTCAACAATCACATCAAAATCTCAACAACCACATCAAAATCTCAACAATCACATCAAAATCTCAACAATCACATCAAAATCTCAACAACCACATCAAAATCTCAACAATCACATCAAAATCTCAACAATCACATCAAAATCTCAACAACCACATCAAAATCTCAACAATCACATCAAAATCTCAACAACCACATCAAAATCTCAACAATCACATCAAAATCTCAACAATCACATCAAAATCTCAACAACCACATCAAAACCTCAACAACCACATCAAAATAATATCCAGCAACTTATCATCACACATTCTACGTTCACATCAGCCTAATACAACTCACATGCCCATATGGAGGCCTCTAAAAGCTCTGGACGTTTGACACGAGCTTTATTATATTTAATTTTTTCAATCTGGATAAAGTTATAACCGATATAGGAAAAGTTAAAATACCTCCGTTACCATCACTTTTCTTTTTCCAATATTAAAAATAACTCTACAATGTTTTCCATATTTAAGAAAACATCTTTTAGTTCTATCGCCATTACTTTTTCAGTGGCTTAGCAAGGATATTCGACGCCCGGGGATAAGAGAAAACATTAGTGTTGTTAAGGAATAAGATGAAAGTCCAATTGTTAAAAGAAAAGCCTAAATATTCATTTCAGTTTGTGATAATAAATTATATTTCCATTGTTTCGTTTTATTGGAAAGATTTCATTAAACGCCGGTAATAAATAAACAACTAACACAATAACTAAATAATAATCTAAGACTTAAGTTACTTCTTAATATATACATACAGATACAAACCATAGATAAAATCATAATACGAGTAGCAACAAGAATTAACTATAACATATGTACACCACTGGTACAAAAAACTGTATCATAGGTGGATGGCTGCTGCACAATGCTCGTAGAATTCAGCTCACGTTCAGAGGCGTAGATCGGTGAAAAGGTAGCAGGGTGAACAGATTTCTCTTAGGCAGGTAATAGATGGTCTCAAGTAAAACATAGTAGGCAGAGTGAACTGAGAAGGTGATTTATTTAGTCTTTGGCACTTTGGCTCATCGCAAGCGCCTATTTCCGCCACTGCATGCGGTCACACCTCGCGAAATACCACCATTTTCGGGAGTTTTGCGCATGCAGAGGCCGGACGGCCAGCGATATAGTCTCGCGACGACCGCGCATAAGTTTACATTTCCGTTGCGGTCACGACACCGCACGGACCCCAACAAACATAAAATTATCATACTTAATGTTATGAATTGGGATGGGAATCAAATAACTGGTCCCGAAATATATTAGAGAGAGTTCGGTGTCTATCCATGGCTTTATCCTACTCAGTTTCTGCTGGGCATGCTCGGGCATAGCTCCTTGAGCGTAAGAAAAGATCTGCGTCTCCTGGTATACGTTGTCAAACTCGTTCGAGGAGTTGTGAGCTGTCCAGCATTCCTACAAAGATTAGCGTTAAATGTTCCTAACAATTACACTAGATTGCGCCGGCAAGAACTGTTCTCAATAACATACGCAAGAACGGGTCTTCCAGCCGCTATGCCCGTTGGAAGGGCCTTAACTCTTCTGAACGGGACTGCTTCGGATATTGACATATTTCATATCACATTACCAAAAGCAAAAGTAAATTTTCTTCTTAGATTGACCGCGCTAGAAAGCACTCATCAAGTACTTAAGTGACTGTGAATATATGTGTATCATATGTTTGTGTGTATGTTATATACTCGTATGTATGCATATACATTATTTTTTATTTTATGTAATTTTGAAAAAAAAATTCTATGTAATTTTTCTTCTTTTTTAATGTCTTGTATTTTTCAAAGTAATTGGGCTAAGCCTGTTTTGAAAAAATAAATAAATAAATACAAAATACCAAATAACATAAAATTGTAACCAAGAATTTACATATTAAATTACTAATATTATACACACATAATAACAAGAAAACTTTTTTTTTTATGATGACGCATACGCCCGATACAACATATGTAAATATTTAGAACCCTATATACTTATTGTCTCGAAATCAAAATAAAGGATAGCTTTTCGTCGTTGTGCATGTGACGTGTCCTGCAGTATTTCGGCCACATCGTGAGAAGTGAACCAAATAGCCTAAAGAAACTTGTGGTCGTCGAAGGAACGAGATCTTGAGTAAGACCTTAACGAGATGGAGTACCTTGATCAGAACTGCAACGGGATCTTCTACAATATATCGGATGAACTCCGTTCGGCCCGGGACAGATCCAGGTGGAATGAGACCATTAATAGGGTTATCAACGGCTGCCGCTTTCCTCCGACATTTAGTTAGTGACAGAATGATGGAAATATATATACTTACTATCTGCTTTGGAACAGGTTTTGCATTGAAATCTTCTATTTCAGAAGTTACGACATGAGATCATTTGCGATAGGAAGTATTCTTATTAAAATATACCTGAAATTAGTATCAGTACTTGTTTCAAATTTTAAATAGTTATCATGTCAAAAATACGAGTGAGAACAAAAATAAAGGCATTGTTTAAAATTATGATAGAAAAAAAGTCTGGCGTCAATAGAACGTGTCAACATTAAGAAAAAGCTTTAAAAAATATTATCTTTGGTTTTCATCCCTCTTATCTGGGATATCTTATCTTATCTTATCTTATCTTATCTTATCTTATCGCGTCTGGGAACCACATTAAATAAATATAGCAAAAAAAATGGAATCAATTAAGCTTTCAATGATACGACAGGAAATCAAGATGAAATACAGCCTTCTTTAAACATCAGAAATATACAACCTTTCTATACTTATGAGTACACTCAACTTATATACGTATTTATTTAATATGTAATATTTTTTATCTGTCAATAATCGATTTACCAGACTGGAATCCTTTTAAAAAAATTAAATTCTTAGTTTCACTTAAGGATTCTTTTTAAATCTTTCTGGTTGGTTGGTAGTTATTGTCATTTAAAAATAAGTCTGTAAGGTATAGCTGTGTACAAGGAAAGTATAATACAATACAATAATGATGGATCCGACTCCCGAGTTGGAGCGCCTTTGAGAGGATTTCGCTCTCTAAATGGCGCTGTATTAATTATCATTTTATTATTATTATTTCTGATGATCAACCATTTCAGCCCCGGAACATCGAAATTAGTGTAATTCAATACAGTTAATACTTTTTTTTTTCCAAATAACAAATGAAACAAAAAATTTATTTTTAGATTGGTTCTTTTGCATTTTAAATGTATAACACACTAGACTTGCGTTCGGAAGTTCGCCGGTTCGAACCGCCCGCTATACTACTTTCCTCGAATTAAAGGTTTTTTTTCCGCCTAGTATTCGGGGATATAAGGATACATATGACTTAAGTCATATATATTCTTTAAAAAAATAAATTTTAAAAAACGTGTGCTCCGATCGTCTCATTTCGGCGTACCATTGGATCCAGTACAGCAGTGTGAACGGTGAGTTTGCTGATGTTCAACGGCATACTCACTTTAAAAGAACTACACGGCATAACTTCGTTTACCAACTGAATTGACGTTGAAATGGCGAGGGGATGCACTACTACGAGGTCCAGCAACAACGATGACGGTGTATAAATGCTCAAATATTATACTCAAGGTCTTTTTTGAAGGCTTTTTTTTCATTTTCTTTAACTATGAAACCAAAACATAGTCAACAAAATTCTGCCTTCTTCCAATAAGGACATGTCATGATGGTAATATAACTGAGAATAAAGTTGACTTTTGAGTTTCTAAAAACTCATCCATCATGCCTTATTACAATAATATAAGGGTGGCGTAGTCTTCTTATTCTAATTCTTAAAGGGAGAGTGGCACGAATCAGCGAGGGGGTAGCGGGACAGCAATAGTAGTAAGTCCGGAGATTTTTCGCCCACCCGATATAAAATTAAGTATTACTCGCCTTTCGTCATTTCTTTTCCACGCCACTTTTCTTCTCGGCTCTCTCCCTATCACCACCCCCGACTTGAACGCCCCTCCTTTTTAACCACCCATCGAACCGCCTATCACCCACCTCCATCCTTGAGTACCGCTGGCCACCCCCCGTCAGCAAAGGCTCTTTCTTCTGGGAGAAAAATGTATATAACTTGCCAATTGCTGGGGCGGCTCGTCAATACATTTTTTTTTCATTAATGTAAATATCAATGGAATGCTTAACAGAGAAAGATTATTATTATTATATTACACTTTCGTTGTATATTACAGCCTGGTGGGCCCATTGCCATGTGGCAATCTCTTCTGACCAACAAATATTTCCAAACTGTCTCCTTAGGCACGAGTATTGTGCCTAAAGAATTGGAGGACTCGTCGAAGACATATTGTTGACAATCTGTCGGTGATTCTCAGTTCTTCGAAAATGGAGGCGTTAGGTCACCTTGGTGTCCATTAAATTCGTAACATCCTTCTTTAGCACCACATTTCAAATGCATCTGTTCTACGTCTCTCGTTTGGTTTCAGAGTCCAAGTCTCCGCACCATACATGAATATTGCAAAGCCGAAAGACTTAACCAGATGCATTTTTGTCGTGATGATGATAGTTCTGTTCTACCGTATCTTCTCTGGCTTTGACATTGCATTTTTTAGCATTACTGCTCTTCTTTTCCCCTCAGTTTTGCATCCTCCATTATTGGAAATTAATGTTTAATGCAAAAAAAACTCTCAATGGGCGAACAACAAAAAAAAAAACACACCAAGAAGAAAAAACCAAAGAAATTCAGCTTTTCTTTTGATTTCACTCAAACGTTATTTTTATTTCTCAGATTCAGACATAATTTTCCTTTCCTCTCCACCATCCCTTCCTTTCCTTTTGATTGATGATATCTCACTTTATATGAAAAATAGTGTTCGGGTGATTGTCCGTCTTTGTGGGGTTTGTGGGCATGTTCTCACGTATATGTTTATGGATTTCGTGGGGATGGATAGTCATTTGAATGATTTATGCGACCACGTAACTTGCTTCATTAATTTTGTCTGGTTGGTTGGAAGAGATTGCCGCCTGGAAATAAGCCCGCCAGATTGTATTGCAATAAAAGTGTTAAATAAAATAAAAATAAATAATCTCGTTGATTGGGAAAAATTACCTTAAAGTACAATATAATAATTATAATTAATCAAATTAACAAAATAAATGTTTTTATTGTGATAATAAATAAATGAATATATGTTTATTGATAGCAACATAGTACTTACATATATAAATACATTCCGAAATCACATATATGGGTATATCTCAAGATAACACATTTAATAGAGAAGCTATCAAAAGATTTGGGTTCGTCTCATAACATCCCTCCGGCCGAGATACAACCCACTTATATAAGGTGACATCTGATGGTTTTCAGCTCACACCCTTGTACACGTAAATAAAAAAAAGATAATTAATAAATGGAAAAAAAGTAAACTCACAAATACCACCTGATATTAATTAACTGCCAGCAGAAAAAGAGAAAAGCTGATAAGAGTTTTAAGTTTAATCAAATTTAAATCACGAATGGAAAACGATATTCACACATGCAAAGCTCAATGCAAAAGATGAAAATAAATAATCATTAATATAAAAATTAATGAAAAGAGAACGCATAAACACGGACACACAACCCTCGAAACACCGCCAACGAAATGAGAGAATACAAATCACAACAAAAAAATCCCTAACCATTTATAGGTAACATTCCAGAGCATTTCTGAAGGCGCACCTATTCACCCGCCGTTTCAAGGTCAGGGGAAAATCATTCTAGCATTTGCTGGTTGAGTATGAGAAGGACCCCTTTGAATCATGTTAGATTATGACTCGGGATGATCAAAAGAGTTTTTCGAATAGATAAGATGACATTTTTGTATTGATAATTTTATGCATGAGTACGCTTAAATGAATAAACCGTCGCTGTTTCAAACCAATCACTTTATAAGCTCTCACAAAAGGGAAGATACGTTTTCTGGAAGGGATATTGAAACAAACCTACAACAAGCATTTTGTAATCTTTGCAACCTTTTTCTGTTTTCTTTAAAAGCTACGGTCCATAGATACTATCACTGACACTAGTAGCACAAGGGAGCAATTGGCACATTTTTGTTAAAAAAACTCTATCTTTACAATTGTTAAGATAACATAAGTGTAACATAACTATATAACATAACATGACATGAGATGACAGGATATAACATAACATAACATAACATAACATAACATAACATGACATGACATGGCATGACATAACATAACATAACAAAGAACATAACATAACATAGCATAACATAACATAATATACCAGAACATAACTATTTTTACAATTGTTAAAATAACATAGTTTACTGGGGACACGACAAATTTCAAATGTTTATTTTTGCCATATTTAGTATACCTAACTAAGCCTACAGAAATGTTTCATAAAATAAAAGGAAACAAAAAATGATATAAACTGATACGAGTGTAGAGTTTTCATATGAATAAATATTAAACATAAACAGAATGTGAGATACAGGCAAAATCCTAGTTTACTGGGGACACGATAAATAAAAGGCAATAAACCCTGATCCATTAAAATTGTGTGTCCTAATTAACATAAATTACCTGTTGTTTTTTCGCAAATTATATATATTTCTTGTCATGTGTAAAATAAATAAATAAATAAATAAATTAAATAAATAAAATTATTTGGTTATATAGTACTTATCAACCTGTAAAAAAATCACTCCCACTTGAAGCAGGTGCTATATTCATCCAACATCAATAACGGCGGGAGTAAACTTTGATGATGTCGAAAAATAAAAATGTATCACGAGTCGCCCATGTGTTGAGTTTTCTCTTCAACCCTTCAAAAAACCCCCGCGAAATTCCCTTCTCCTCCCTCACCCTCTCAGCACCCCCTCTCGGCAACCCAGAGCGTTTTTAGGGAATATTTAAATATCGAACCGAGGGGCAAGCTGTAAAAAAATCCGCAAGACGATGCCTTGAGACGTTTGGTGAAATCCTTTATTTTTTTCAAGGATGTCTTAAGTCCAGTTCCATTGGTTATAATGTGAGGTGAAAAGATAGAGGGTAGTGTAGTCTCCTCCCCTTCCCCTATTCTTAAGTTAATCACATATAGAGGTATTTATTTAAAATATAACTAATTCACATTATAAATTTTATGAAACTGACAAATAAATAATTTATGAGAGCTTTATTTTTAAAATAAGATTAACTATAAAATACTTTAAAAATATGTGGTTTCAAATATATCTAAAAAAACGATGGGGAAGATTATTGTTACCTTTATATGTACGTATAAATCTAGCCGTTCAACAAAACCTTTTTTGTGTTGTTTATAGTTAAGGCATTAACGTTGTGGAGGTTTAAAGACATTGTAATTTATTTTTATCAAACACTGTTTATTCCACTCAGTGTTTGATAAAACTAAATTACAAAAACCTTTTTTGTTTGTAGGTACCCTTGGGAATTAATCTGAGAGTACCTATCAAAGTTAGGGCCCCCTACACTAACAAACAGCTTGTTCTACACCTCGTCGTTTGCTGATATACGTACATTGTTTAGTCTACATATTTCATCACCCTCCTATTGGCTATCTTCGACATCGATTCGATTCTCGTTAGTTCCCAGACTTTTTTAAAATAGGGTTAGTCAAGTTTCACTGAAGGACTCTTTAACCTATTCAGACCTGGCGTCCATTATAATGGACACATCGTTCATATGCACTTTGTAAACAACTTTGTGATATATTTTTATTCCCAATGATAACAAATTAAGTGTAGGCTACTGCATTATCGACTTCCAACGTTTTGTGTGCCATCTATCTAATACGACATACGAGTTACGTTGTATTTAGTGTAAATAATACAAGCAAATATTAGAATTAATTCAGGTATGTATCGGTTGAAGTTATCCTGTTTGGCTGGAAGAGATTGCCCCATGGCATAATTGTATTGTGTACAACAAAAATGTAATACAATTTATTATACACCGCTTAAGATACAAATACTTGGCATCAGATTAACATTCCAGTACATGAAACGTAAATACGCGTCCACCAACCGCAACGCATTTAATCAGAATAAATCAAATATAAAACAATTGTTTCAATGCAATATTATTTATTAGCGACATAGGGCATTCAAAGTGTCAAGCGAAAAAATATAGCATCAACAGAAGAAGAAGGACGAAGGGTTAAGGGGGGAATTCTTACAAAAAGGGGAAACGAACCGGAGGGGAAGGGGTCTGGAGAAGGGGAAAATAAAAGAAAAACGAAGGGAAAATGGAGGGAAAAGATATTTCCAGTGCTTTTTCTTTGCGAATAAGAAATCGGCCGATTCGGGGTGGCTTTGGGGGGGTTCAGGGAACAGGGGATGGGGTGAATTGGATGGATATATGCAAAAATGATCCAACATTTTTAAGACATTTTTTAAGTATTAGGTGTTAATATAAGTTGTGTTCGTTTTTTTCCAATTTCAAAATGAGCACTATAAGTAAAAAAAATGGTAAATATACGTCATTCAAAAGAAAATTTTCGCTCTACAAGAAATTGTGTTTTCTTTTACGTTACACGTATTATTTTATTTGATTACAAGCCTTCAAAATGAAATGTCAAGTAGACGAAAGTGAGCATTTTCGACACCTCCTTCTGTTCGTGTTCAATCGAGGGAATAAAGCTGCCAAAGCTGCTCGCGATATTTGCGAAGTGTGCGGTGAAGATGCTATGAATGAAAGGACAGCTCGTCGATGGTTTTTGCGTTTCAAAGACGGTAATTTCGACCTGAAAGACATGGAGCGTTCCGGACGACCAGTGGACTTCGATGAGGACCGCTTAAACTATATTATTCATGAAGATCCCCTTTAATCACGTCAAATAACATGAAAAAATCCCAATCACGTCAAATAACATGAAAAAATATATAAGGCTAAATATTGTATTAATTGTATAACACTTTTGTTGTATACAGTACAACCTAGTGAGTTTATTGCCATGCGACAATATCTTTCAACCAACCAAAAAGATGATCAGGCGGCTTTAATTGGACACCAGATTAAAATCCTGTTTTGAAAATGATGATTTTAAGGTGTGAGCCTCCAGGATAGAATTAATTGAAGGTCTGTTATTTCTGCCTATTCCAATAGGGGCATGGTGTGATGGCGATGATGATGATAATTGAATTCAAACATATTTTAAAAAGAGCTTTTGTTAAAACCAGACTAGAATCTTTTTTTTTAAATCTGGGTTCCAACGGGAAACGAACCCGCAACCTCCGGGCTGGGAGACAAGCATTTTACGAAGTAGGCCACGGAGGTCGTCATATCTAATATTACATAATGACAATAGGAATAATGATACTTTTGCTTTACTATGAAGTGGCTCAGTTTATGCCTACAGAGTTAATAAAAGTGTTCAATCCCTAATTTATTCACCGAGATATGAAAAATATCGATATCGGAAATTTTATTCAACAAAGTAATTCATTGTGCGAGTGGTGATGCTCTTAACAGTTTAGTTCATGAACACGTCCCCAAAAACGAATATATTCCGATATATTTAAATAAAAGTTTGTGAATCAACTAAGGGTTTGCTATTTTTCCCGTTAGTAATTCTAATATGTATAAGCAGGTGTATAGATCTCTTCTAAGACCTAAGGAATAATATCTTAGTATAGTGTGCCTCGTACTTGTGCGAGTGATGATGCTCTTGACAGATCAGTTTGGAAAAACGGCACCGAAAACAACCTTAATTCACGATGGCGTATAAAAAATGTCATGGTTAAAAATATAGTCGAAGGAAAAGTCTAATGGTTTACTTTGATTCCATTAATTATAGTATGTGTTTTCATAAAGCTAAGCCTTAACTATATAAAAATGTTTTGAATCAAATTTTTCGTTTATTTCTATTTGAAAAGTTAATATTAAACAAGTCTTGTATTTTTTAAGTTGTTTTACTTTGATTCCATTAATTATATTATAGTATATTATAGTTTTTCATAAAGCCTGAACTATTATACATAAAAATGTTTTAAATCGTATAATTCGTTTATTTCTTTTTGAAAAGTTAATATTAAACAGGTCTTGTATTTTTTAAGTTGTTTTACTTTGATTCCATCAATTATAGTTTTTCGTAATGCTAAGCCTTAACTACATAAAAATGTTTTGAATCATATTTTTCGTTTATTTCTACAATATTTGAAAAGTTAATGTTAAACAAGTCTTGTATTTTCAAATTTAATGCGAATATTTTATTATGTAACTTTAAATGTTGCATAGAGATGTTAGCCATTAAAGGTTGGATTTCCTTTGCTGATATTCTTAAAAATGTGGGGTTAAGGAGGACGGAATAAGAAAATTGTGGGGGGGATGACGTTTTGAAAAGAAGGAGTGCAATCGGGTGACTATATTTCGCGCCGTTGGAAAAAAAGATGGAAGACGGTTTAGATTGGAGAATTCGAAGGGTGGACGGGGGGTGGTTATCTTTTAAAATGGACCGAAAGGCGGACGGATCGGAAGAGATTTCTTCCTGAAGGTGGGGGCGTTCGGAAGAAGGGAGAGGAGTTCTGAGGATTTTAGAATTTTAACTTTTCTTTATTCGTTTCCTCTCGAAATGGGAATTCGGGATTGAATCATTATATAAACGGACGTTGTTAATTTTATATTATTGCATATTTAATAAAATGCATTGACATTGTGCGAAATGCTGTTCTGCATTGTATTACACTTTTGTTGTAAAGGGTCTTTCAAATTGAGCGTTTTTTTTTTATTTTTGGATAAAACACAGATGGCGTCGTAAATTTGCCTGGGTCTTGTAACATTTGAGAAGTGTAATGTATGACATTTATAAAAATGGAATCGTATACAATACAACAACGCGTTCAAATTGTTGAATTATTTTATGTATTGTAATCTCTAGAAACGGTGATGTCAATTGGCCACCAAGATCATGTTATCTGACACCGTTGGACTATTTTCTCTGAGGTTACGTGAAAAGCCAGGTCTATAAGAAAGACCCCCAATCAATTTCTGAGCTGAAGGATGAAATTATTCGTGTTCTTGGTGAGTTATAACCGCAATTATGCCAAAATGTCATCGAAAATTTTGACAAAACAGTGGACATCTGTGGAGCTGCAAGAGGTGAACATTGTTTTTTTTTGTGTTTAAATGTCATACATTATACTTCAATAACCAATAAAAAGTATTTTAGAATTGTGTGTTTTATTCAAGCAAATTGTGTGTTTTATTCAAGAATTTAAAAAAAATGGAATAAAAAAACCGCTCAATTTGAAAGACCCTTTATATTGAGATTATGAGAAATATTATATTGTATTGTATTACACTTTCGTTGTATTTCGTTCTGCGAAATATTGTGTTGTCTTGTATTACACTTTCGTTGTATAAAGTACAGCCTGGCGGGCTTATTATCATTAGGCAATCTGTTCCAATCAACCAGAAAGACGTTAAAGTAGCCTTAAGTGAAAACCAAACCTTGTCTTTTAATGGACAAATGTATCAAAAATGCAACTTATTGGCCCTCAAAGGGCAAAAGTATTAAAAATACGATTTCTTGTTAATAGACAACAGTGTCAAAAATGCCACTTCTTGGCCCTCAAAGGGCAAAAGTGTTAAAAATACCATTTAATGGACAACAGTGTCAAAAATGCCACTTCTTGGCCTTCAAAGGGCAAAAGTGTTAAATATACCATTTAATGGACAACAGTGTCCAAAAGGCCACTTCTTGGCCCTCAAAGGGCAAAAGTGTTAAAAATGCCATTTCTTGTCTTTTAATGGACAAAATTATCAAAAATGTAACTTCTTGGCCCTCAAAGGGCAAAAGTATTAAAAATACAATTTCTTGTTAATGGACAACAGTGTCAAAAATGCCACTTCTTGGCCCTCATAGGCAAAAATGTTAAAAATGCCATTTCTTGATAATAGACAAAAGTGCCAAAAATGCCACTTCTTGGCCCTCAAAACGCAAAAGTGTTAAAAATGCTATTTCTTGTCTTTTAATGGACAACAGTGCCAAAAATGCCGCTTCTTAGCCCTCAAAGGGCCAAAGTGTTAAAAATGACATTTCCTGTCCTTTAATGGACAAAAAGGCCTAAATGTGTCAAAATGCCACTTGGTTTTTATAGCGTAAACTTGTAAAAAATGCGCAAGTGTTAAAAATGCCACTAATTTTCCTTACAGCGCAAGTTTGTCACAAATGCTATGTCTTGGTATTCCAAGCGTAAACAGGTTGAAGAGATCACTGTTGAGCCTTTACTGTGCAAAAGTGTTCAAAATGCCGTTATTTTTAAACTTTTCGTGCTTTTGTTTTCGTGAGGTAAGTAAATTGGAATTGAAAATCTTGGAAGCATGTTCACATCGGATGGCCGAGCAAAGTGCTATACATATTGAATGAAAAGTGACAGCAGGCAATTGAGTGAATGGTGGGTTACAAATTGGCTGCTCACAATGGTATCTTGGTCCAACATTAATTTATGCAAGCAAAACTTGGACGAGATAAAAATGTGATGAAAGTTTTATAAATACGGTAGAAATAATATTGTTGTGTAAAATGTGTGGACTAACAATGTATGACAGAATAAATTATAAGGACATTAGGCAATTATAATAAAAGGAGAATGTATACATATAAAGCACCATTTAGAGAGCAGACTGTCCTCAAGTGCGCTATAACTCTCTATTATTGAAAGATTAAAAATTTTATGAAATAAATATCTAAAAGTTGAGTGTTAGGATATGAAGATGGTGTCTGCAGCCATTAGATTTGGTACTTCCTCATATCAACATATATTTATTCTTCTTTCCAGTGTCATGTGTAGGCATCTTTGTCCCCGGCTGCCCGAAAAAGATCCTCAAAGCTCCTCATACCAGTCCAATCACGTATATTGCGGAGCCAGGAGATTTGCCTCCTGCCAACACCTATTCGACCCTCTATTTTGCCTTGGATGATCAGATGCGGTAATTTGTACTTTGCTCCTCTAAGTACATGCCCCAAATAGGACACCTTTTGGATTTTAATATATGTCAGCAACTCTCTATCAACTTTGGCTCTTTGAAGAACCCATGTGCTGCTGACCATATCCGTCCAGGGTATCCGTAGCATTATCCGATGCATCCACATTTCAAATGCTTCCAGTCACATATATTTATCATAGATAAACACATTTCGTAAGAAAACTGAAGAAAACTTTTACTAAGAAATATAATCTACAAATAAACCTTTGTAGAATTTTCAATATTTAATAATTAAACACTCGGTTGAAAGTATAGTGAAGGAAATATGTGTAGCATTTATATAGAATCATAAATTTCGCTAAAAACTTCCAAAAAGGTTTATATTTAAGTGTTTCTTAAAGCTGCACACGTCACCCATATCTCTAATTATTAAAGGCAGATCGTTCCACACTACAGGACCAGCGACGACAAAAGCGATATCGGTACCTATAAGAAATTAATTAATTTTCTAGAAAAAATAATGATTAAAGTAATTTTTTCGATCATATAGCTTCTTTTATTTATTTTTGTTTGGTTGTTTGGAAGAGATTGCCACCGGGCAATTAATCCAATAAATTATTATACAATGAAATATCTGAAATTATGCATGGATTTTTTTAGGAAAGTTGAATAAAGAAGCGTTAAGATGATTTGGAAATGTATAGAGCATGAATGATGAAAGCATAACTAAGCGAGTATACAATTCAGGAGTCCAAGATGTGCGTGAAAGAAGAAGACAAAGGAAACCGTGGCGGGACCAAATGGTCAAGATTTTGGCAGAATGGCAGGTAAAGTGAGAAGTATGAATGATAGAAGATGTCCATAACGAGATGTATGAATGTGGAGGAGGCGAAAGTTGACGCTTGGATAGAAAAGTCGAGAGATCTATTCTCTTTGCCTACTCCGCAGGAGACACGACATGATGACATTTACAAGTATGTATGTAGGTCAAAATTCAAGCACAAAATTGTACCAAATACTTGTGAACGGTTGTTTTTTGAAATTTTCAGTATCTCTACAATATCTCGTACAGTACCTGGCGGTAAGAAATACACATCGGGCTCCAGAAAGCGGCTGTCGGCCATAATCGGATAACTTCGTATTTCCAAACATGGATTAGCGCTATGCTCAAACAGAGATTGTTTATTGGCCTTTCCAGTTCACCGCTCCTCTTTTTTTACGTCGTCCTTTACTGTCCATGCAGTGAGACTCTGGAATCAGTTACAAACCAATATAAGACTCGCTCCGTCCTTGGCATGCTTTAAGAAGCGACTGAAAAAACTCTTAATTTCTAGTCAGTAAAATAACGTGTTGCATTCCTGATTTTTCTTTTCCTTTCCTTTTCACCATCCCTTCCTTTCCTTTTGATCGATGATATCTCACTTAATATGAAACATAATGTTCGGGTGATTTACCGGCTTTGTGGGGTTCGTGGACATATTCGTATGCTCACGTATATGTTTATGGATTTCGTGTGTATGGATTGTCATTTGAATAAATTATGCGACCACGTAACTTGCTTTATTAACTTTTTCTGGTTGGCTGGAAGAGATTGCCGCCTGGCAATAAGCCCGCTAGATTGTATTTTCAATAAAAGTGTTAAATAAATTAATAAAGTGAACTAACACCTCTATTCTCGAAGAACTGAGAATCACCGACAAATTGTCGACCATATGCCTTCGACGAATTCTCCGATTACTATATTTGGGCACATTGCTTGTGGCCCAGGAGATTGTTTAGAAAGGTTTGTTGTTACTGGAGCGTGGAAAGACGACGCACAAGAGGAATATTACCAATACGTTGGACTGACCAAGTGAGAAACGCAACTGATCTATCATTAACAACTGCCCTTCGAGCCACATAATGTAGGGATGGATAGAGAGGATTTATCAGAAGCTATCATGGGAGTCACGATGCTCAATCATGAGGTACACGACAGGATGGATGGTTGGTTGTAAAATATTGCTACTTGAGAATAAGCCCGTCAAATTGTTATACAGTGGAGTGTTAAAATAATTAAATCTATCTGAGAAATACGGAATGATTTTTCAGACAATATACGAGTATTATTATATACTAAACGAATTTACTTATATTGGTTCCCTCTGTTACCATCTGTAATATGCCACAAGAAGAACTATTTTCCCTCTTTCTTAAAGGTTAACAAATCAATTTCAACTTTCAATCATAAAGTTTTGATTCATTTCCGTAAAACTTTTTAAATCAAGCAAATAACTATTAGTGGGGTACAAAATGAACTAGTGATTCCCCTCCTTAATGCCGTTTTCCCGCTCATTCGTAACGGAATTGGAGGGAAAGACGAAAAATAAAATAAAAACAAAATGTCCTCCGTTAACGACCGTACGACAGAGCCAAGAAAGTCGACACAATAATCGCCTACAAGTTTTATAGCATCTCCGTCCATTTGCAAAATAAATTTGCAGAAAAGAAAAGAAAATTATTTCTGCTAAAAGACAATAGACTGGGCTTCCAGCGGATTCACGGGCAGACGATGTCTCGTTCTTGCATTCCTCACTGAAGTGCAGCCGTCTCTTTCTATTGTTATTGAAAGCGAAAATTGGGAAGATTCGAGTTTCACGAATTTGTTTTAATGCGAGTTTTTTTTTATAAATTGAAATAATTTTACTTACATACATACATAAAAATCGCATGCGCTAGTTTTGAGCAAGTGTTGTTGCCTCCTCACATGCGGTAGTATTTCCAGCACGTGCGATGACGAACCGCAAGTTTCGTGTCCGTTCCATTGAACTGATCCAAACACAATATTGTCTCCCGAACCTACTCTTCAATATTTTTAGGGGGATGGGGTTAATTTTTGGGATGATGAATGCGAATAATGAATCCAAAAATTGTATTCAAGAGATTATAAAGGGTCTTTCAAATTGAGCGGTTTTATTAATTCTATTTTTTTTAATTCTTGAATAAAACACACAGTTGGCTTTGATTTAAAAAACTTATTATTAGTCATTTAAATATAAGTAAACACAAAAAACAATATCCGCCAAATGTCCACCTCTTGCAGCTCCACAGATGTCCACTCTTTTTTCAAAATTTTCGATGACATTTTGGCATAATAGCGGTTCTAACTCACCAATAACGCGAATAATTTCATCCAGCTCAGGAATTGATCGACGGTCATTTTTAAAGACCAGTGTGAAAACAGTTCAACGGTGTCAGATCACATGATCTTGGCCAATTAACATCACCGTTTCCGGAGATTACAATACATAAAATAATTCAACAATTTGAACGCGTCGTTGTATTGTACACGACTCCATTTTTATAAATGTCATACATTACACTTCTCAAATGTCACAAGACCCAGGCAAGTTCGCGACGCCATCTGTGTTTTATCCAAGAATTAAAACACCGCTCAATTTGAAAGACCCTTGACATACTCGTACATACCATTATACCAATTCCCTATCGAGATACGCAGAGAGAACAAAGAGCAAGACTTTTCTATATCGACACACACTCTACGCCTCTTCAACATCTATGCACTTTATTTTACAGCTCCTACGATATCTCTTACTTTTATTTAGTTCGTTTTTTTAACTTTTTACATTTCCTTCTTTCAAAATATAATTCACTTGATTTAACCATGCTTTCCTTAATATTACTCTACCACGCGTTCCACATACATTTGCAGCACTATATAAACATTTGTTTCTTCATTCGTTTTTCATGTCCTAACCGTCTCAGAGTGTTCTTCTTCATCTTACTCAACACATCAGCTTTAAGTTTAAATTTTGCACTGAAATAACAACCTCCGTTGCCTAGTAGGTAAGTCTGACTTCCAGCCATGAGATTCGGGTTGAATTTCCTATGATATCCTAGGATTTAAGTCTTTTAAAATAAATTCGGTAACAATGCTCCCGTACACTGAACGTGTGTGAATGTTGATGCCTTTTCACGTGCGGGGCAACATTGTCAACACGCGCGACGATGAACTGATAACTTCGTGCATACTCAAGTGGTTCTAAGCACGAAGGCTCGATTAAGTTGAAATAAGGAGTCGTATTAGTGATTCGCTTTAGGTATTCTCGGCAACAACTCTCGAAATTATTTTCATTATGTTGGCCACTGCAGCAAGTATCAAATGAACTACTCCTTACTGCAGACACAAACAGTCGATACTCTCCATTTTGCCATAATATCTTTCTATTTTCTCCCAATTTCCGTTTGGAGACTATTGAGATATTTCCATGTCCTCTATATCAGTTCAAAGCCAGGTGCTGTTTTCTCCACACACTGACGCCCTGTATTCCTCTCACTGCGTTCATCCCAGCAACAGCAGGGAGTTGTTTCAGAAGTGTAATGGTGTTAAAGAAACTGTACCTCTAATTTCAATCTCGTGGCTTGGGGTTTGTGGTTACGCAAAATATGTATATGGTCATTCAGTTTATTGGATTTTTCAGCGTTATTTCTAATGTCGCTACAGATTTTTAGAACTGGTTTAAGACATATTTTATTCAGAGCTAGAACTATCTGATTAGCGAGACTTTACAAGCCAAGTAGCACAAAGTCAATCCTGAATTTCGGTGTTTGGTACATTAAGATGAGTTTGTCAGTTGTCTTAGCACCTTCTATTTCTCATTAATTCAATGAATTTTATATGTTAGCAGTCGATCGAAAATAACACCAAGATATTTTATATGTTAGCAGTCGATCGAAAATAACACCAAGATATTTTATATGTTAGCAGTCGATCTAAAATAACACCAAGATATTTTTATGCAGGACAGTGTTCTAGGATTTTATCAAACTAAATAACGTTGAGGTTTTGGTTCAATTCTCGGTTGCGTAAGTAAAAGATTATCATTCGCTTATCAGCATTTTTTTAAGGTTTTGATTTTAGGTCTTAATTTTTTATAATAATTTCCATTGCTTCAAGTTCCACAGATAAGTTTGTTTCAACCTGGTCTAAAATGTATCTGTATGCATTATGGGTGAGTTGTCAGAGGAAACCAATTTTTTTTTGTGTGAACCATTTGGCCACATCGGTGATGTAGCCCAAGGGTTACACAAAAATACATGTTGATATACATGCTGTTGATATGTTCAGTGGTTCACGTGACACATTAATATTCCTGAATGGCAAACAAATATGAAGAACTTTATGAATCGAGAGTTTTCAGAGTGAATTTTGATACAAAATTAGGCTAATGTAACATTGTAATTTATTTTTATCAAACACTTTTTATTCCACTTTTTTGTGACGGTATAACCCTACCGGTTTCAAGGCTTTCACCTCATCTTCAGGGGAGCACAAACAAGACTAAATGCTGTTCAAACTGGTACCGATATACACGCTTCAACGGCTGGAGGCCGAGGGGTGCCCATGAATTAGCAGTCGATCGAAAATAACACCAAGATATTTTGATGCGGGACAGTGTTCTAGGCTTTTAAACTGAATGACCATATACATATTTCGCGTAACCACAAACCCCAAGCCACGAGATTGAAATTAGAAGTACAGTTTCTTTAACCCTTGCCTATCTGTGATCGGACGCACGTGACCAGGACTTAAATTTTATTTAATTTCTCGAAATATACTGCTTGCAGGGTCTTCATACTTTATGTATTCCTCATCGAAACCTCTATGATTTGAATGATGTCATTAGGAAACAAAACATTCATAGTTAAATCAACAGAAATTAATGATATTAAATCGCGAATTGACGAAATGTCAAACACCTGCGTATAACTCATTCTTTTTTGACAGTATTTTGATGCGGGGCAGTGTTCGAGGGTTGCCCATGCATCCCTCACCCCTCGGCCTCCAGCCGTTGAAGCGTGTATATCGGTACCAGTTCGAACAGTATTTAGTCTTGTTTGCGCTCCCCTGAAGATGAGGTGAAAACCTTGAAACCGGTAGGGTTATACCGTCACAAAAAAGTGGCATAAACAGTGTTTGATAAAAATAAATTACAATGTCTTTAAACCTCCACAACGTTAATGCCTTAACTATAAATGTAACATTTTATAATATTAAAATAGATGTATTACTTTCAAAACTATTCATAGGTGGAACTTTCAAAAACTATAATAGACAATCCACTCCAACTAGGATGATTTGTGTCACCAAATTAAAGTCATTATGCAATTATATTAGTCAATATAATAAAACTTATTTAAAAAAATTTAAATGTAGATTATTTAAAGTTTCAAATAATTAAGGTAAAAAAAATAACAATCGATCTATAAGTGGAAAAGTTCCACGAAGAAAAAAGAAACGCAACATTTATTGGATGCGGTACAGGTAAAGCGTTTAGTAACTCAAACATGTTTCGCAAAGGATAACCGAAAAATACATGGTGTATAGTTTCATCATCTAGACCACAGTCGCAACCGGGGTCCTCTACAATACCCATTATGTAAAGGTGACTAGCTACCACGCAGTGGCCCATCCGCAAATGACGTATGACAGACACTTTCTTCTTGTTCATTCTTATTATATTACAATAAACCATGGTTTCAAAGGGATAAATAATTGAATTGATTTATATCTAGTCCTTATTTACACCAGTTATATTTACACCATGTTAAAAATTATCTAAATGTTCATTGCAGTTTTATACTTAGCGATTTGGCTTGCGCGCCTTTATATTCTTTCCCGCGCATTTTGTACAATTTTAAGATGGCGAACGCAATAAAAGCAATCGGTACGAAGCTCTAAAAAGACAATAGTACTCCGGGAGTACATAACGAGCGGGACAGTATCGGAAAGAAACGGTAGGGAGAGCGAAAAGAAGTTGTCAGGCTTCTTAAGAAGGTAATTATACGAGGGAACATTTTCTAAACAATTTTCATGGTAAAATATTCATCTAAACATTATTTGACTTTTCAGATAAACTGATGCCTAAAATCGATGCCTGAAAAAGCAAGGAACTAATTTAATAAGAGGTTCGTACAGTGAAACATGTAATATGGACAATTTAGTATAAGATTTGGAATTTTATGCTAAAAACTACAACTATTTTATTAACTTACTATCAAGTGTATAGCTATTAAGTAAACGCTATCAAGTAAAACAACCTAGCAGGCTTATTGTCAAGAATAATTCAAGTTAATTATATGCTATCAAGTAAGACAATCTAGAGGGATTATTGTCAAGTAAAATTTAAGTAAATGTTATGCTATCAAGTAATACAATCTGGTAAGTTTATTGTTAGGTAGCATTTTGTTCCGACCAATGAGATAAAAGTATAATAATAATAATAATAAGACAATTGTTATTTGTTTTATCAAATCCAGTTTATTTAACTTTACGTAACGGTATAACTCTACCGGTTTCAAGGTTTTCACCTCATCATCAGGGAAGCACAAACAAGTCATGTTTATACTTTAACTATAAATAATATTATAAGACAATTTATATAGCGCCGTTTGGAGAGAAAACTCTCACCAAGTGTGATCCAACTCACTATTATTGATAAATTAAAAACATTACAAAATAATAATCATATAAGTTGAGGGTAAGGATAGGAAGGCAGTGACTGCGGTCATTAGATTAGGTACTCCCCAATATATAAATGAAGCTAAATTCTAATATTGAATTTTAATTTCAAAATGAAGTCACAGCATTAGGAATCTTCCTCTGTATTGCTTTCACTGATCGTTCTGAAATAAGGTCCACTTTTGTTTTGAAGAGGATAAAAAATTATCTTGTTTCTCCATTAGGGCAGTGGAAACTAAATAATTTAATCATTTTAGCAATATAATCAGATACATTGGAATCTATTAAGGTTTATAATTAATGAATTTAAAACCAGAAAAGAAATGCGGAAAAAAATATTTAGTTTATTGATTTAGTCAAGATAATCATATTTTATTGTTAACATATATTTTGTACTAAATTGTATTTAAAATCAAATAAAATAAAAAATACATTAAACTAAGAATTATAAATAAAAAAATTATGAGTACCAATCCGATAAAAAATAATAATACCTGTATTCTGATATAAAAATAATAATACCTGTATTTTGATATAAAAATAATAAAACCTGTATTTTGATTTCAAAATAATAATACCTGTATTCTGATATAAAAATAATAATACCTGTATTCTGATATAAAAATAGTAAAACCTGTATTTTGATATAAAAATAATAATACCTGTATTCTGATATAAAAATAATAATACCTGTTTTCTGATATAAAATAATAATACCTGTATTCTGATATAAAAGTAATAATACCTGTATTCTGATATAAAAATAATAATACCTTTATTCTGATATAAAAATAATAATACCTGTATTCTGATATAAAAATAATAATACCTATTTTCTGATATAAAAATAATAATACCTGTATTTTGATATAAAAATAATAATACCTGTATTCTGATATAAAAATAATAATACCTGTATTCTGATATAAAAATAATAATACCTGTTTTCTGATATAAAAATAATAATACCTGTATTCTGATATAAAAATAATAATACCTGTATTCTGATATAAAAATAATTATAGCTGTATTCTGATATAAAAATAATAATACCTTTATTCTGATATACAAATACCTGTATTCTGATATAAAAATAATAATACCTGTATTCTGATATAAAAATAATAATACCTGTATTTTGATATAAAAATAATAATACCTGTATTCTGATATAAAAATAATAATATCTGTATTCTGATATAAAAATAATAATACCGGTTTTCTGATGTAAAAATAATAATACCTGTATTCTGATATAAAAATAATAACACCTGTATTCTGATAAAAAAATAATAATACCTGTATTCTGATATAAAAATAATAATACCTGTATTGTGATATAAAAATAATAATACCTGTATTCTGATATAAAAATAATAATACCTGTATTCTGATATAAAAATAATAATACCTGTATTGTGATATAAAAATAATAATACCTGTATTCTGATATAAAAATAATAATACCTGTATTCTGATATAAAAATAATAATACCTGTATTCTGATATAAAAAATAAACAAAAATGTTTTTTAAATTATGAAAACAGGCTCCTGAAATTGTTGATCCAGGGTAGTAAAATGTATCAGAACAGCTCTGATTATATCGAATATTTTCCAGATCCAGCCTTCTGCAGTTACTTAGAAGGAATCATCAAATTTATCTAAAGTTCATGGAAGACTTTCAGTACATTCTTGGATGAATAAAGCCTGTGTGTTGTAGATTATAGTATACCACAATTTAAATAAGTCATTCAAAATATACAAGCAAAACAGGTAATTTTTATTCCAACGTACCTGCAAGCAAAGTAGGTAATTTTAATCTCAACATATCTGCAAACAAAATAGATAATTTTAATCTCAACATATCTGCAAGCAAAATAGGTAATTTTAATCTCAACGTATCTGCAAGCAAAATATTATAGGTAATTTTAATTTCAACGTGTCTACAAGCAAAATAGGTAATTTTAATTTCCACGTGTCTGCAAGCAAAATATCATAGGTTATTTTAATTTCAACGGATGAAAACTGTCTACATGTGACATTCTGGTCTCATTTACAGTAATCGATCTTGTCTGTACCCAGATTTTTTTATATTTAAAACTTTCATGCAATAAACATGTAGCGGATTTAATACTTTAAAGCAATATATTATTTATAGTTAAGGCATTAACATTGTGGAGGTTTAAAGACAATGTAATTTGTTTTATCAAACACTGTTTATTCCTCTTTTTGTAACGGTATAACCCTACCGGTAACAAGGCTTTCATCTCATCATCAGGAGAGCACAAACAATACTGAATTCTGTTCGAACTGGTACCGTGGTGAAAACCATGCATTTTCTATCGATAATGCCAAATTCTTACATATCAGTAGTAACGGAAATAAATTAGACAAATTAGAGGACCTATTAATTTTTAAGTCCGTGTATCGGGGTGAACATCTGGCAAACACATATATTCCAAGAATCTCTCCGCTGCTCACCGAGATTGTCTCATCCCTCCCTCCACCCCCAGTCCTTAACCCGAATGTTTACCGTTAGAAGCGTGTATCTCTGTACCAGTTCGAACATAATTCAGTCTTGTTTGTGCTCCCTGATGATGAGGAAAGCCTTGAAACCGGTAGGGTTATACCGTTACAAAAAGTGGAATAAACAGTGTTTAATAAAATAAATGACAATGTCTTTAAGCCTCCACAACGTTAAATGCCTTAACTATAAACAATATAGTAATACAATTAATTATTTAGTCGAATTTTGAAATTAAAACACCCTATAGTTGTGACTGAATTTAATTTTACTGAAATGGACAGCAGTGTATATAAAAATACGACAAAAGAGAGACAAATAGGCTGGGCGAGCTGGTTTTGGAGAAGGGGTTGAGTGGAGGGAGGTGATGAAAGTGGTGGAGGGTGGTGAGTGGAGGGGGTAAGGAGAATTTTAAGTGTAATTTGTATGCGTAGAATGATAACGGCCAAAGTATCATCATAAAAAAACATTTCTCAAAACAAATTGATATCAACGAAAGATTGAGAACCACAGGATATCTTAAAAAATCTTTTAATAGCAAGAAATGAAAAAAAAAATTTTTTTTATTATTATTTAAGAATTCTACTTAATTTTAACTTTACTTTTATTAATTCTATTAATTTAAACTTTTATTGAATTATAAATTAAATATGACCTCCGTGACCTAGCTGGTTGGGGTTCCGGCTTCAAATCCGATGGTACCTTAAAATAATCAAAATTAAAAAGGGTACCTTTCTAGGTCAAGATTTCGTCGGGTAACAAAATTTGCACGCGCTAGATGCGTGCAAGTGTCGTTGCACATCCATTTGCGGTTATATTTCAAACATATACGACGACGAACTGTGAGTGGATTCTCAGCCTGAAGGTTGAGACATTTAAAGGGAAGACAACAATCCTGTAAATACCAAGATCGTATATCTGAATGGTCTGATATCTCTGCAGGCGTTCCTCAAGGTCGAATTCTCTCTCCATTCTTTTTTTCTATATTCATCCACCCAATAACATAATCTCTTTAGTGTTTTTATCATCTGCATGCGGTTGACCTGCAGCTACATATTCATTTTGATCCATATTTCTTTGACACGGCTTTGAACGATTTAAATGCGGACCTTCAATCGATCTCGGAGTGGACTTGGGAGCATGGCTTACTCATAAATCCAAAGAAGTCTCAAGCGATTCTCATTGGCAGCCCTCAGCTTCTCGGTAAAGTTGAACTGGTTGAATGTTAGAAATAGACGCCAAATTCACATATTGTCTCTATTGTATAATATCCTTAACTATCCGGCCACCCTCTCTTATCTCGTCGAAAATTTTCAGCGTCATTAGCGCTACGCTTAAACAGAGATTCTTTCCAGTTCACCGTTCCTCTTTTTTTACGTCATCCTTTACTGTCCATGCAGTGAGACTCTGGAAGCAGTTACAAACCAATATAAGACTCGTCCCGTCCTTGGCATGCTTTAAGAAGCAACTGAAAAAACTCTTCATTTCTAACGTGTTTCGTTCCTATTTTTTTTTTCTTTTCCTTTCCTCTCCACTGTCCCTTCATTTTCCTTTGATTGATGATATCTCACTTTATATGAAAAGAAATGTTCGGGTGATTGTCCGTCTTTGTGGGGTTGGCGGACATATGCTCACGTATGTGTTTATGTATTTCGTGGGGATGGATAGTCATTTGAATAATTTATGCGACCATGTAACTTGCTTATTTACTTGTGTCTGGTTGGTTGGAAGAGATTGCCGCCTGGGAATAAGTCCGCCAGATTGTATTTGCAATAAAAGTGTTTAATAAAGGTTCAACTTTTGGAGCCGAAGACCATATTGTCTCCCGTTCACGCTCTTCAATATGTCCGTGTCATCAATCAACAGATATGTCCAGGGGTAACATACGAGCACAAATAAATTAATTAATAAATTTAAAACTTTTTTTTAACAATTATTACCTAACGAAGTGATTAGATATACGGTATAAGAAGAAAATCAATCTGAGATGGTTTGGACATGTATAACGAATGAATGAAGAAAGACTTTTAAATTTTATTTATACATGACAAGAAATTATATAAATAAATAATTTATGAAAAAAGAACATGTTATTATGTTAAATGTGAACACACAATTTTAATCGATCATGGTTTGTTGCCGTTAGCACCAAGGTGCAACACGCCCCTTTTCATCTCGTACCAGAAGATCTTCATCACCCGGCACTAGAATTCGATCTCACAGTCTTCTTGATCAAGGATAAAATAAATGCGTCTCCAAAAAAATTTGAGAATCCAGTGTTTAAAAAATGGCGATTTGACAAAGGAGATTTCCATTCCTTATATCTGAAGACAAGGGATATTAACTGGAATCCCTTATATTCAATTTTAGACGTGAACGAGGCGGTAGCATATTTGTATGAACATGTTTATTGCGTATTTGATGAGTGCTTTCCCGTAAAACCAAAAGAGCTACGTAAGTGGCAATACCCGAGGTGGTTCACAAGTGAAATTGTTGGGAATATTAGACTTAAAGATTCTCTTCACAAAAAATGGAAACACTCTTGTCGTCTGAGTGACTACGATGCGTTCAAAAGTGCTCGCGCTCAGCTCAAACATAACATTCGCACGGCTTATAAAGACTTCATAAGGAACTTAGAATGTCGAATGGTACGTGAACCAAAACTATTTTGGAATCATATTAAATCCATGCGTAACGATTCTCCAGTGCTTAATGTTATGAATTGGGATGGGAATCAAATAACTGGTCCCGAAATATCTTCTGCATTCGCAAATTATTTTTCAACAGTTTATTGTAGGGACTCCGAGGCATTTGTTTTTGATGAACACCATACTTCCTCGGGATTTAAGCTAAGCATCACTACATTTGATATACTCAAACAAATAAAGTTGATGAAAAACACGAAAGCCGTTGGGCCGGACGGAGTACCTACATTTTTTCTTAAGGGCTGTAGTGAATTGCTTTCTGCACCTCTTGCTTACATATTTAATCTTGTCTTCCGAGTCCATACTTTTCCAAGTGAATGGAAAAAGACTCGAGTTATTCCCATATTTAAAAATGGTTCTAAGGACGATATAACCAACTACAGACCTATCGCCATACTTTCTTCAATAGCTAAGCTCTTAGAAATGTTTATGGATCGCACACTAAGGTCGTTAGTGGACCCATATATAATTGATGAGCAGCATGGCTTCAGAAGAGGCAGATCTACTGAATCCAATCTGATGGTCTTCACCGACTATGTTTCAAGGGCTGTAGATAGTGGCAATCAGATCGATTGTTCGTATCATGACTTTGCAAAAGCTTTTGATCGCGTCAATCACAAAAAAATATTAGAAAAAATGAGTGAACTTGGGATCCCAGGTAACTTACTAAGGCTACTGTCAGATTATCTTACAGATAGAAAACAATTTGTTTCACATGGAATCTACAACTCCGATTACTTCACTGCCTACTCAGGTGTTCCGCAGGGGTCTAACCTTGGACCTACCTTATTTCTTATTTTTATTAATGATATAGGTAGAGTTATAAAAAAATCCACGTTTCTTCTATTTGCTGATGACCTCAAAATCTTTCAAACAATTCGTTCTTATACCGACTGCTTAGACCTACAGGCTGATCTCAACAACGTTTGTGAGTGGAGCCACAATAATAAATTATATTTCAATGCATCAAAGTGCAAAATTATGTCGTATCATCGCTCACACGTCTTGAAATTCCATAGATATACACTAGAATCTATACCTATACCCCGCACAGATAATATTAAAGATCTGGGTGTCTTGTTCCACAGCAATCTCGCGTTTGGTCCTCACATAGAAGTTATGTGCAACTCAGCTTATAAAACTCTAGGATTTGTTATGAGAATCTCTAAGTCGTTTGAAAACCAATTGGTGCTCAAAACGTTGTTTAATTCATTGATCCGTAGCAAACTAGAAAGCAATGCTTGCATTTGGAGCCCGGTGGGGGCGCAGAACTCGCTCATGGTGGAGAAAGTACAAAAAAAATATCTACGATATCTCTACATGAGTGAGTTTGGTGTCTATCCGTGGCTATATCCTACGCAGTTTCTGCTGGGCATGCTCGGGTATAACTCCTTGAGCGTAAGAAGAGATCTGCGTCTCTTGGTATACGTTGTCAAACTCGTTCGAGGAGTTGTGAGCTGTCCAGCATTACTACAAAGATTAGCGTTAAATGTTCCTAACAATTACACTAGACTGCGCCGGCAGGAACTGTTCTCAATAACATACACAAGAACGGGTCTTCCAGCCGCTATGCCTGTTGGAAGGGCCTTAACTCTTCTTAACGGGACTGCTTCGGATATTGACATATTTCATATCTCATTACCAAAAGCAAAAGTAAATTTTCTTCTTAGATTAAGCGCGTTAGAAAGCACTCATCAACATACTTAAGTGACTGAATATATATGTAACATACGTTTGTGTGTAAATACTCGTTTGTATACATATGCATTATTTTTTATTTTATATAATTTAAAAAAAAAAATTTCCCTGTAATTTTTCTTCTTTTTTAATGTCTTGTATTTTTCAATGTAATTGGGCTAAGCCTGTTTTGAAAAAATAAATAAATAAATAAATAAATAATCTGTCGTGTCCCCAGTAAACTAGGCTTTTGCCTGTATCTTACGGAGGACATACAGTACAATTATAAGTATCAAGCGTTAAAGAGAAAGATCAGTTAAAGTGTGGTTGGATCAAATAAATGGTAAAGACAGAAGAATAGTAGAAGCAGTATAAATATAAATCGAAAAGAAGTAATAGTTGTGTCCCGATTGTTATTTTATGTTTGCCTACCTCAAGAGGGAAATTACATGATGGTATTTATTAACTTCGACGACCAGTCTCTGAGATTTTTGGTCTTCTTTATAGAACAGCTTTATAAAAAAGCTGGTGCAAGATTAATGCTGAAGATTTGACATTCGATCAATGTCGCTAATTTGCCCACTTTACCCCGTTAGCAGCTTGAAAGAGAGCTTGCAGAAAGAAATCTCCAATGGCATCGCAGTTGCATCTTTCTAGGCTCACAAGATACAGATCTGCTGTTGTCAATACTATTTGAATGGAAAAAAGGCAGTCAATGATATACAGGAAAATAATACTTTCATACTTCAGACATTATGCTAGAAAATAGAAGTTGGTGGTGACTGAACTCGTGGTGACTGAACTAAGCAAGAGTACGATATTCAGTTAGGTGGTTAGATCGAATCAAAGATATGACTTCGTCGAGTGCATGATGGCTTACGTAAACTCTCAATAGACAATTAGACTATACGGTTTCTTCGAGCTTCCATAATCTCAATGAGTTGAATTTTGTACGTCAGTGTCTTCCCTGAGGGCTTACCAGAGTATGGGCAGGCTTCCAAAGCATCGTCTGTTGTCTGACTAGTTCAACTACAATGAGTGTATTAGCAGATTCTGGTTGAATGTGATGTAATGCAAGTAGTCTGAACGAGTGGACATGTAAGTGCTAAATAATTAGTATCAAAATAATAAATTGTAAGAATTGTTATAAGTTAGTATGTAGGTGTAAACAAAATAATAAATTGTAAGAATTGTTATAAGTTAGTATGTAGGTGTAAACAAAATAATAAATTGTAAGAATTGTTATAAGTTAGTATGTAGGTGTAAACAATTTATAAGAAATTAAATATCAAGATTATTCAAAATAAAGATTACATGCTGGAAATTAAAATAAAGATTACATGCTGGAAATTAAAATAAAGATTACATGCTGGAAATTAAAATAAAGATTACATGCTGGAAATTAAAATAAAGATTACATGCTTGAAATTAAAATAAAGATTACATGCTGGAAATTAAAATAAAGATTACATGCTGGAAATTAAAATAAAGATTACATGCTGGAAATTAAAATGACGTTAGTTCTTAGTCATAATATATAAATTAGATTAGTTCCTAAGATATAAATTTGTACATAGGTAAAGCCTTTGGCAAATGTTTCTATTATTGTTAACTTAATAAAATAAATAATGCATTCCAACAATACGTTCCAACAAGATAAATTAAAACATTTATTTATTTGTTTACTGTATTGTATCACGTCTGGATTATTGTAACTAAATTTATTCTGGTTTGCCTAATTTACACATTTCTGGACTCCAGTCTATTTTTAATGCAGCTACTAAACTGATGTGAAGTCTACATTTGGTCAAGTATAGCAAACAGGTTGAGTTCAAATGTTGTTTCTTTGTATTCAAGTCTTTTAAGGGATGTCTCCATTGTATATTTTAAGGGGTGTCTATATTGTATCCTTTAAGGGATGTCTCCATTGTATCTTTTAAGAGATGTCTCCATTGTATCTTTTAAGGGATGTCTCCCTTGTATCTTTTAAGGAATGTCTCTGTTGTATCTTTTAAGGGATGTCTCCATCGTATATTTTAAGGAGTGTCTCCATTGTATCTTTCAAGGGATGTTTCCATTGTATATTTTAAGGGATGTCTACATTGTGTATTTTAAGGGATGTCTCCATTGTATATTTTAAGGAATGTCTCCATTTTTTTAAGGGATGTCTCCATTTTTTAAGGGATGTCTCCATTGTATATTTTAAGGGATGGCTCTATTGTATCTTTTAAGGGACGTCTCCATTGTATTTTTAAGGGACGTCTCTATTGTATATTTTAAGGGGTGTCTCCATTGTATCTTTTAAGGGATGTCTCCGTTGTATCTTTCAAGGGATGTCTCCATTGTATCTTTCAAGGGATGTCTCCATTGTATCTTTTAAGAAATGTCTTTATTGTATCTTTCGAATCTGAGAGATATTCCTTTGGAAAGAAGAACTTTGATGTCGATTTCATCTTCCTCGAATAAATTAATACATTGATTGTTCCAAATGGATCCAATCGGGGTATAATGACAAGGCTTTTGCTATTGATGATTCTATGGCGTGGAATTGTCTGTCTCTAATTGTTAAAGAGATGGCGTGTGCAGCTTTAAAAAGCATTTAATGGTAACCCTTTTGGCGGGAGCCCCCATGAGTATGTGTGAACATGACACACATACATTACATTACACCTTAAGCCGAATGTATAACTATCACATATTGGAAGATCTTTAAAGGTTTCCGTGTAGTTCATCTTTCCATGGTAAGTTTTCCACGGTTTTCTTACCAAATATTTTTTAACCCTCCCAGTCCTGTGATATGTAAATAGTACACATTGCTTCTAAAAACTTTAATATCTCTATAAATATAATAAATACTAGGTTCAGATTTTAGCTCCGTAATACATTCACGCATTGAATGAAAAAATAATATTAATAATAATTAGCACTTATCGCCCACATCAGAGATATTTTGTGAAAATCGGGAATAAATTCACCAATACAATCAAATGTGTGCCAGTGTGTGACGTAGGTATATTCATTCTAAAAACCCGCTATGGGTGAGGAATGTCTCACTCTCACTTTACTTCGGTATATGGGAACGCAAGAAATAGAATCTCAGTTCGCTCACTTCAGTAGCTCGCGGGCTTTCGTTTGAGGTGGTCGTTTCGCGCGTTTTGTGAACGTCGGCCGAAGTTTTTTTTTCATGTTTTCAGCAATTAAATTTCCAAGTTTAATTGATTTAAGCGATTGGCTATGAATATTCTTATTTTTCCGATTTTTACATGTGTATTGATATGTATTGAATACACCGCACCGGAACGCGCGTATTTTTTTAGCACAGGAAGGGAAAGGTTAAACATATGCAAATGCGGGGAAGTAGCTAATCTAATGGCCGCAACCCCCACTTCCTATCCTTACACTCAACCATAGTAGATTCGAATCACAAGCGCCATTGATAAATGTCTGCTCTCTAAACTGTGATATATGTATAAAAAGTCCTTTTTATTATAATTATCCCACAAAGTGAAGCCCGAAACATTTCAATGATAAATAATACCCCTTTTATTATAGACGCTTTTAAGGGTAGTCATTCATTTGTTTCTTCAATTCTTTCCCAGAAACAAAAGAAAGGCGAAAAGGAGCGGGAGCTAGACAGGGAGAGGGGAGGGAGAGGCTTGAATGGTGGGTGGGAAAGGGACAAAGATGCCACCCTCAACCCTCTTTTCCTATACTTTAAAATCCCGCCTGCCGGATAAGAAAAGAACGAGGCAGGAAATAGAGCGTATTAATGTTAAATGCCGACAAAAATGTCAAATGAGGAGGGAAATTCTGATAATACTATGCATTTCGTTCTTAAAACAACTGGACTGTTGTATTGTATTGACAAACAGAGGATGGTTGGACAAAGACACGCCTTGAAGGATTAACATTCAGACCAGTGGGATGACTTCCAAACAGGTGAAGAGATAATATTGAGGAGGCTGCGCATGCAACGTGGTAGACAGCAGGGTGAATACAACGGGCTCAAAATAGAAGAGAATAGAAGTTTATCTTCAGCCCCATTGATCTAGCCATTGGATTTAGAACCGACGGAATACGCACGGTTATTCATCGAAAGTGTTTGGAATATTACTCATGCGAAAAGGTAACAATACAAGCACACGTAACGTTGTAGTTGCTGGACCTCGTTGTCGAGGATTTTGTCGCCACTCCAACGTCAATGTTGGACAACGAAACTGTGCCGCGGAGTATTCGTCTCTTTCTTTTTTATTCTCCTTTTTAAGTGAGTAAACCGCTGCACACCAGCAAACTCACTGACGACACAGTTGTACTGCATCCGATGGCACACCTGAAGTGAGAAGATCGAAGCACACCGACATGTTGTTTCACCGTTTTTTTTTAATAAGTACATATGACCACAGTCATACGTATCATTTCTCCCCTCGAATGACAGGCGTAAAATATACATGTGTCATTCGAGAGGAGTAGCACAGCGCGGGGTTCGAACCGAAGACCATCTGCACTAAAGTTCAGTGCTTTATCACGCAGTAATGCACTTCACCTTCAGAACATGTACATACCTATTGTATTCATTCAACTCCTATCAGTATTTTTACACGTCTACTTTTCGATCCCATAGATCAAAGTGAACTCCAAAATAGTATTGTGGACTATCATCTTAGGCGATTTTGATACTGTCCAGTTCGAGTATAATTTAGCTACCATTGACTTTGTTTCCTATCGCTACACGTAGTTCGATATCCCTCTGAACTCTTCAATAATCTGTGAAAATATTACCCAAATAGCAGAATGCCTCAAATTGCTTCAATTTATCCATATATCGAATTTCCTATCCCTTTCACACATTACTATAACCATTACTTTGGATTTTGCAACATTCATTCTCAGATCTTTCTCTTCGCATCTCTCATAATGTTTACTTATCAAACTGTAATTCATCTTCATTCTCCGATTACACCTTAGCAAATTTTTAAACTATCTACATCAAGTTTATATTTTTCAGTACAACATTGAATTTGTTTCGCTAGACGTAGTTCGATATCCCTCTTAACTCTTCCATAATTTATGAAAATACTACAATACCTTAATAGCAGAATTCCTCAACTTGCTCCAATATTTCATTATTCACCCATATATCGTATTTAATTTTCCTTTCACACTTTTCTATCATCGTCACTTTTGATTTTGTATCCTTCGTTCTCAGGTCTTTCCCTTCGTATCTCTCATACAATTTACTTATCAAGCTCTGCAATTCATCTTCATTATCCGATCACACTGTCATCAGCATACAGCAATCTGTTTACATTCCCATTCGATATTTATTTATCAGTCTATTAAAATGGTATTTGATAACTATTTGTAACCCATTTTGATGAAAGTGTGGTGTCCATAGGCTCGGTCAATGACCGGCGATGCGACCTTTGCATTCCTTGACAATTCAAAACAAACAAGTACAAAGTCCACACGCCGGTCATTCAACTCATTGCCGGGCGTGAAGCGCATTCCATGCTAGAGCGAGAAGGCACTACATCTGTCGCGCCAGTTCCGTATTTGAATGATACCTACATACGACATTAATCGTTTTGCGAATGCAGAAACGAGACGGCGGCATATCGCGAGCGCATTCCCGCACACATTCAAGAATGATATAAATACCTACGTCTACCAATAAAATTTCTCTCTTCACATTGCGATCTAAAACGAGTTTTATTTATCAACAAATCATCATCATCTCTCCCTTAGGGACATACTCCTAAAGTGGTGACCCCGACGTGATACTCCTAAAAAAGTTACACGATTTAATGACAGAAAGAAAGTACAGACATTACAATATAATGTTCTTAGTCATTTAAAATTACTCTCACTGAATACATCTACCATTGTTGCTGTTGTCGCTCTTATTGCTGTAGCAAAATAAATAATAAAATACAATATCACGATTGAGAAAGAATGAATAAAAAAAGGCTAACAAAATAAATATACAGTGCAAATGTGAGTGGAAGGCGTTCTTTTTATTCTTCTCAGTGTCATCATGTCAGATCTCCTCAACGTTGAATATAACTTGAGAGTAGATATCTTTGTCCCCGGCAGCCCGAAAAAGATCTCCAACTCCCCTTATGCCAGTCCAATCATGTATATTGCGGAGCCAGGAGATTTGCCTCCTGCCAACACCTCTTCAACCTTCTATTTTGCCTTGGATGATCAGGTGCAGTAATTTGTACTTTGGTCCTCTAAGTACATGACCCAAGTAGGACACCTTTCGGATTTAAATATTAGTCAGCAACTCTCTATCAACTTTGGCTCTTTGAAGAACCCTCGTGTTGCTGACCATATCCGTCTAGGGTATCGGTAGCATTCTCCGGTGCATCCACATTTAGAATGCTTCCAGTCGGTTCATACTACTTACTTTGAGGGTCCATAATTTTACTCCATGCAATAACACTGACCAAACGTAGCATTTGTGATTCTACTCCGTGCAATAATACTGACCAAACGTAGTGGAAGGCGTGATAGAAGAAAACCAAGGAAAGTATGGTGGAATCAAGTGAATAGAAATCATTCACTCAGTAATCGAAGCACCTCACTTACTCGCAAGCATTTCATTTCGTATTCCCACTAGATCCACAAGACAGCTCAATCCCTTTTATATCGAAAATTACAAAACAAATTATAAAATTAACTCCTCTATAATTCGTATGCAAAGACTTGGTAATGAATTTTGCAACAATTTAGATATTTTTAATATAAGTTTATATAGTATTCACCAGAATATCACAACAATATTTAAAAATAGCTACTTACTTTATGCTCTCCATTATTATAATAAATAACCTAGTGTGTAAACAAAACATTCAGGACAATACTTTGCCTCAGGAGTTGAGTAACCCTGCATCAACATGTGGAACGTTTCGATTCTGCAAAGCAACTTGCATCTCGTTCTACAAGTGAGCCCATGTGTTTTCTATATCTCAAGATCTATCCATAAAATTCTCGAAAAATCCAATTCTTCTTGTTCTATGTAAGCGTTGTTCCACTAAAAACAATTCTAAGTTCTTTACCACCATAAAATAAGTCTTCGACAATTACGTTAGTCTACTTGGTAACATTTGGTAATATTTCGTGGTAAACATACATATATTAAACTTAAATATACATATCATTATTAAATAATTTTAAACAATGACTGTATAATGAATTATTACTGCTGCTTTTTGCATCATTTGTCAATAATTTGAAGTACTTGTATAACTTTTCATATGTTCATTCGTGTATAAAAGACACTGTTTTATAATTAATTAAATATGTAAAAATATTTTGAATGAAGGAAACGTAAAAAAATCATAGAAATCGTAGTTGTATGAATAAGTATATTGCTGTAAAACTGACGATAGATGTGTGTTGCGATAGAAAAGTCTTGCGCGCTCTCTTCTCTGCCTATCCCAATAGGGAAAGGTATGTATGCATGTACTAACGATGTTGCTAGTGGGAAAAAATAATTAAAACGATTTAGAAGCCAAATTATAGTTTCATATAGATTTTTTATTTCAACGGTCCAGTTACTTTTTTGATTCAAAATATTAAAAAACAACAACATATTAAATTAAACATTGACATGTAAGCAGTATTATACATTAGAAAAAAAACAGTATAAGACTAACAACGCCTAAATCCATACTTAAATAATAATAAAAAAACTGGGTTCCAATGGGAATCGAACCTGGAACGCCCCGGTTGGAAGACAAGCGTTTTACCAACTGTGCCGTGGAGGTAATCCTTTATTCCTATAGGTAGTCGAAGTCACATAAAAATTCATGCAATGCCCATATTGATTGCCCAATCTGTGCAGTGAAATGTTTAATGCATAATAGTGTTAACGCTATTATTACTATTATGAACATTTAAGTAAATAAAATTCTGTGTAAAAAAAATTCAGTATATCGTTCATGATTTTGATTTTTTTAAATTTAATCGTCATAATTGTTTTGATGCACACTGCACGTGTTGTTATAGATTGGAGCAGTAGAAAATATTTTTTTCTGATTGACCATGATCCGGCCAAGTTCCGCATTGTTTGACTGTTGTAACTCGTTCAGTCTGCAAAGTCTCGCCGCGCAGCATTGGTGGCGGATGTAGGGTTCGATCTGCAGGTTGATCATCTGCAAAAGCCAGTAACCTGAACATGAATTATATTATAAAAGTGTAACCCTCAAAGAAGACAGTATGCCTATATGTTAGACCAGTTAGCAGTAGCAGTTCGATTCCAACACCAACCACGCTATTATTGACCGAGGAGGATGGGAACCATCTTAGGCTGATGGCGTCTCAACAGCTAGACGTATGTTATGAGAAACAGCTAGTGTGCTGCAAACATGCGTCAGGATTGTCAGGCGACTCAGTAGGATCCACATATCTGTGACATCTGCAGGAGGGAGTGCGCATCTAGGATCGGGCTGGTTTTCTCACAGAAGATCACATGATCGATGTGGAAGGGCAGTTCAAAATTGACTGGAGTGGCGAGGTGATCCTCGATTACGAGGCCCACTAACGACGACAACAGTAGAAGGTCGAAAATTTATTGTTTTTTTACGTCGAAGACGGCACCTAGTAACAAACAAGGAACTGTCCAAAAAAGGACTCCTCTTCCAGCAGTGACACGCCTGAGTGGGAAAAAAACAGAAGAAACGATGGACTTATGAAACGAAAGAAAATGACCAGTAGTGCAGTAAATATTAAGATCTAGAATTAATTGCATAAAACTTATCATTTTTTTACGCCACTAGGAGTAGCTAATTGGTCCGAAGATGGATGGATCACAGCACCACAAACTGTGATCTGTGGATTGATCCAGACAATAATAACAACATGGTAAAGTGTCAATATTGAAGCTAATAAGATTGCCATTAAAGCTCCCACGGCTAAAGAGAAATTGAGAAGTCCAATATCTTGGATATGTCCACGGAGGGCTAATAGCTTGGACGAAATCCATGGAGAGAGTAAAATCGGCTAACCGGTATAACTGTATTTCTATCATACATCTCATTTAAATCGATATAGAGCTCCATAAAATAATCTTTGAGAAAATTTAATATTTCTTACATTTTTCACTCATCAACAAACAGTAAGAAATTCATTATGACTTAGCTGATATCATTGATGAACAACAGAACTCATCACCCTGATTATTTAGTCAATTGTTCAGAATTGAATATACTATAAGTAACAAATTGGTATCTGTTGGAAAAATAGTTTGCATATTATGATGAGTAGAATTAATATACATTACTTGTTTATTAATGTACGTTACAAAGTAAAGGAGTACGATATTTATCGCTGGTGGCACCGGGGTTGATTATACAAGTCTATTACATTTACGAGCTGTGAGACTTCAGTACCTGCAGCTTATCTGCATCATCTTTCTCTATCGATTCGTTACTACTATAGTTCGGAAATTCTAGGATGAGTCCTGTGACAGCTCACAAATTTGCCCCAATACAACCTTGTAACGATGTTTAGTAATTTTAATTATTTTATCAACTTAAATATAAGCCTCAATTCTAATAAATAGCAAGTTATTTAGGTAAATACATTACATAAGGTTGTATTGGGGCAAATTTGTAAGCTGTCACAAGACTCATTCTAGAATTTCCGAACAATAACTTCTAGTTATACAGAGCGTTTTTACTTTTAAGCGTCTTATAGGATAATTATTTGTAACATGCAATTTGCTCTATAAACTATATATTCTACTGCCTTTAGTTACTTAAGCTTTCTCCTCTAGAAGTGCCGTTTCCATGGCAAATTTTATCATACTCCATACAGAACTGCACCTAAACTTCTCCAGCAAGTTCTTAGGCCAAGATATGCAGCATCTTTCATTGCCTCGTTTATAATTTATTTTTCTCTGGATGATTAGTTATTTTATTATGTATATTGCGCCCCTTATTTTGTGACCAAGAGACTACAACTTACGAAACTTCAGATCATTAAGCAGTTCTTGGTTTTAAGTTACCTTACCAATGAAGATATTTTTCTTTGGATGATTAGTTATTTTATTATGTATATTGCGCCCCTTATTTTGTGACCAAGAGACTACAACTTACGAAACTTCAGATCATTAAGCAGTTCTTGGTTTTAAGTTACCTTACCAATGAAGATATTTTTCTCTGGATGATTAGTTATTTTATTATGTATATTGCGCCCCTTATTTTGTGACCAAGAGACTACAACTTACGAAACTTCAGATCATTAAGCAGTTCTTGGTTTTAAGTTACCTTACCAATGAAGATATTTTTCTCTGGATGATTAGTTATTTTATTATGTATATTGCGCCCCTAATTTTGTGACCAAGAGACTACAACTTACGAAACTTCAGATCATTAAGCAGTTCTTGGTTTTAAGTTACCTTACCAATGAAGATATTTTTTTAAAGTCTTAAAAAGTTGAGCGTGCTTTATTTTTTTTCATCAATTATTAAGGTACGTTTATCAGTCTGTAATTAAAGTCTACGTACCTCTAGCCCCTGTTGCACGGACCAGCTCAAGTTCATATTGCTACTGAATGGAAGAAGTCTATAGGTGACCATTGCAGCTATGAAGTTGTCTTTGTAGTTATTGGAGTTGTACAGTGCCTTGACCATGAGCCGCACGTTAAGTGGTATTTTGATACCGTAAGTGTCCCACAAAGCATCTATCTGGTATGTCTTCCCGTTGTTAAAGCAGGTGTCAGAGGGGATCTGTAAATAAATATATTTTTTATTTATTAATTTGAAATGCCTAGGAAAATACAATAATAACAAAGCAGTAAGCTATAGAAAGTTTATGCAATTAGTGGGTTAACTAAAAAAATCTGGAACGGGTTGATGAGTTCTGTTATCTGGGCAGTATGTTTACATGTAATGACCGAGTTGAAAGGGGACATTGAAATAAGGGTAGTAACAGAGAATAAGGTAAACAGAGCACTTAATGTTATGTACAACAAACGCGCAATGTCAACAGTAGCAAAAACTAACATACATAATAGTGTGATGGTTCCCACCTTGACGTCTGGAAGTAAAACTTGGACTTGGCAAAAGGAGAATAATAAGACGAATGATGTGAAGATGCGTGCACTAAGAAATGAGGAGTGTCGTTTAAAAGGAGGCGGAATTAAAACAACAGAAATGAATGCCTGGATAAAATTGATGCTTTCAGTAAGATGAAGAAAAGAGCTTTAAGATGGTTTGGACATATGGAGAGAAAGAATGACTAAGCTAGTATACAAGTCAGAAGTGCAAGGTGTGCGTGGAAGAGGCAGACAGAAAAATATGGTTGGACCAAATGGACCAGATTTTGAAAGAATGTAAAGTGAGAAGTACGAGTATAAATAATAGAAAACTGTACATGTATATGAGGAGGAGGCAAAAGTTGTGTGTTTGGATAGAAAAATTTGGAGATCTGTTATCTCTACCTACCCTGCAAGGGACACGGTATGTATGTATGTATGTAGGAGTTTCGAGACATAACATCTTCTCTTCCCCATTTTGCTTTCCATTCGATGGACAATTTATATAACGGTGTTTAGTCCCATAGGCACTCTTACTTAGGACTCGACCAATAGCAACACGTTAAGTGTTGCCGTTTTTCGGGCTGCCGGGGACAAAGATACCTACTCTCAGGTGATATTCAACGTTGGGGGAACCTGACATGACACTGGGAAGAAGAAGTGTTTCTCACAAATCTAGCTATTGAGGCGCCATCAACTCTTCACTTTCCACGTCCTTATAGCGTTTTGTCTACTTACCAGCCCTTCGTTTGCCCATTACATCCCCGTATTAGAAGCGTTTTGAGAGGCCATGATCCTCCATGCGTTCAGCTCAATTTTACTTCTACAACCATATCGTCTATATGTGAACAGTATAAGTGTTGCAGGGCAGATACATTTTTGACATAATTAGACCAGTGGATCCGAAGGATACAGCAAAGGAAACGCTGTTGGAACATTTTCAGACTCTGAATGTGCTTCTTTTATGAAAACTCAAGTCTCAGACCCATGAAGTATTACTGTACGGTATACTCACGGTGGGATATGGAGTCCAAAGTGCCAGAAAACAACCGGAGACCTTCTTGGCTGTATAGATGGCCATCTCTACTAAGGCTTTCTGGTAGGCCTCCATGACATTGTTGATCAGATTCTGGATGGGCGACAAATCCAAGGCATTGTCTAGTGTCACTGTTGCATTAATAATCTAAAAATCAGAATTAACAAAAACTCACAACATTTCATGATATTTTTATTGAAACTGATGGATGAATAGTCACTTCTTCGAAATTTTCCCTAAAACTGATCACACTGCTCTGCAAAATTTTTACTTTTTTTTTTACAAAAACTTAAGTATGTTTACTTTTCTAGATTTGGGACGTTGGGAAAATGAATGAAAAAAATCAGTAAAACTTCATTTTTTAACATACGAGTAGTTATTATTTTTTAATACTTAGAAGGAGAGGTTATTATTTTTTAATACGAGTAGTTATTATTTTTTAATACTTAGAAGGGTGAGCAACTGTTTTATTCATCAACAAATAATAGTAAAACTCTTGACAAAAATACTTATCATCACGTCGTTTCCCTGTCGGGGTGGGCAGAGAAAAGAGTGCGCCAGGTTTTCTTATCGAAACACACATATTTCGTCTCCTCCTACCATTTCTCAGACATTTTACATTTCCTTCTTTCAAAATATAACTCACTTGGCTAACCACACTTTCTTAGGTCTTCCTTTGCCACGCATTTCACTCACATTTGTACTGTATATATGTTTTATTAGTCTTTTCTCATTCATTCGTTCCACATGCCCTAACCGTCATATATTGCTCTCGGTCATTATAATTATTACATAATCACTTCATTCGGTTTTCTGTCATATATTGTCACCCAATGTTTATTATATTTTCACTCTTGTTTCACGACCACATCTCACTACCATATATCAAAGTTGGTACTAGAAGACTGTTGTAGACTATCGTCTTGGCAGTTTTCTTTCATATAGCTACACGCCAATCTATATATTTCTTCCATTATCGGAGAAAACACTACCCAAACAGCATAATTCCTTAACTTACGCTGAACTTTCATTATTCATCCATATATCGCATTGACTTTCATTATTCATCCATATATCGCATTAACTTTAATTAATCATCCATATATCGCATTAACTTTCATTATTCATGCATACATCATATCGCATTAACTTTCATTATTCATCCATACATCGCATTAACTTTCATTATTCATCCATATATCACATTAACTTTCATTATTCATCCATATATCGCATTAACTTTAATTCGTCATCATCATTGTCAACCAGGATCGATCCACTGCTGGATGAAGGTCTCCCCAAGTTGACTCCAAATAGTTCGGTTTTTTGCTCGTTGATGCTGCCATGCTTCCTGATGTCATCTATCCAGCGTACCTTCGGTCTTCTTCTGGGCCTCTTTGTGCCTCTTGGGTACCATTTGATTATTTCGGATGTCCATTAAGAGTTTGACATTTTGGCTACGTATATCACATTAAATTTTTCTAACTCACAACATTCATTCTCAAATAATTCATTTTGCACCTCTCATAAAATTTACTTACACTAACTTTAGTGATGTTATTTCGGTCTAAACATAGTCATTGATATAAAAATTAAGTTACACTTGCTGGTTGGTAACTGAGAATAAAAAAAGTCATGTTTTTTTTAAAAGAGAAAACTAAAAGAATAAAAATGGTCATGATGTTTGTAAAAGAGACAACTAGAAGAATAAGAATAGTCATGATGATAAAGAGTCAAGTAGAGGAAATATAAAAAATAATCATGATGTTTGTAAAAGAGATAACTAGAAGAATAAGAATAGTCATGATGATAAAGAGTCAAGTAGAGGAAATATAAAAATAATCATGATGTTTGTAAAAGAGACAACTAGAAGAATAAGAACAGTCATGTTGATAAAGAGTCAAGTAGAGGAAATATGAAAAAAGCTCACTTTGGCGAAGGCACACGCGCTGGGCCTGAAGATTAAGTACGGATTTACGATGGATAGGGGCACCAGTGACATGGCCAAATCCACCTCGGCTTTCTTTGAGCTGCGGATAAATGTCACCAACACGTTCTTCAGCTGCATGGCGTTTGGGCTCCACCCAGTCAGCAAGGATCTACTAAGTCGCTCTACTGTGCTCCTAGGAAAAAAAATATACGTGTTTTGAGACGAATATATGGAGTGACAATGTATAATAGAAAACAGAATGATGTGATTAAGGATGAGTGTGAACTTAAGGCTGATGTATTTTTTGTGACCATGTAACTTGCTTTATTTACTTTTGTATCTCTGGTTGAGAGAGATTTCCGCCTGGCAATAAACCCGCCAGATCGTATTTGCAATAAAAGTGTTAAATGAATGAATAAATAAATAAAAATAGAAATACGTGGGGCTAAGTATATGTAATATGTACCAGAAAATGATACAAAATCACTTTTTAAACTTTCATTTCACTTTTAAGTTGTTACGGCTGAATATTTGGCAACAAAGGACACTTGGAATTTTCGAGCACTTAATTTTTTTAAATTGTTAACTTCTCAGATTCCCTAAGTGATCTTCGTTTAATTCCAGGTGTTAATTGAGTAACTCATACAAAGAAATTATTTTTTTTCAATCAATGCCAAGTTGTCAAAAAATATATATGGTGCGCAACAAGAACCACAATTTTGAATCAACGAGAAAGAAAAAACAAGTTTTTTTTTAAATGTTTATGTTTATTGGTATCAATGTAATAAGTGGACATGAGAATTATGTGTGAAAAATGATGTCAGCCAAATGGCCACCTCGGCTCCTGTTACAGATGACGACTCTGAGCAAAAAATTTAATAACAGATTCACATAAATGGATATGTATATCTGCAATGACACGAATGATGTTAAATTTAAGGTCATCGATGGTTTTTGGATTCTTGGCGTACACTCGAGATTTAACATAACCCCAGAGAAAAAATCTAAAGGGATTAAATCACACGATCGTGGCGGCCAATTCGCATTTTCACGACGAGAAATTACACGGTCGGAGAACTTTTCCTGCAATAAAGCCATTGTTTCATCAGCAGAATGACAAGTACTGGAGCCACATGTTTTCTTGCTGGAACAACATGTTTTCCAAGTCTAAATCGTTCGATTGATGCCAAAAAAGTTAGAATCGTGTCACAATATTGATTTTCATTGACCGAAGGTTAGTACCTTCAATAGGGTTAATACCTTTGTAGTGACTATGCGCGCGGTCACTGAACCCACGAGACGACCTTTGTCCCACCTTTACAATGCGAGAGAAATAACGGACAAAGTCCACACGGTCGGTCATTCAACTCATTACTAGCGGAGACCACATTCCATGGGGAAACGAGACAGCAACATGTCTTCCGCGCTGTCAGTCAGAACTATGTATACCTACGCGACAACAATAAATATATTGTGAGGCGTGAGACGAGACATCAACATATCTCTTGCTTCGTCATTCATACATTCTAAAATATTATAAATACCGACGTGTATGAATAAAATTCCTCTTTGCATATTCCGATTTCGAACGAGTTTTATTTATCAACAATCATCCTCATCATGTCTCCTTTAACCTTTCCTTCCCTGTGTTGGGTATCTTCTACACGTTGCTTCTAATAACCATCAATATCTCTATAAATATAATAAATACAAGGTTAAGATTTTAGGTATTCCTCCATAATATATTTACGCATTGATTTAAAAAATAATATTATTAATAATCAGAATTTATCGACTACATCGAGGTGTTTTGTAAAGATCGAAAACAAATTCGCATTTAAACGCGGCGCTGCCTCGTCTTGACGATAGGTGAATAGTATGCGGGAAGCGCGACACTATATTCGCATCTCACTCTTGCATACTAGACTGAATTGCGAAAACCTGAATTGCCTCAACGCCGCAAGCATATGCGTAAGCGCCGGGGTATGCGACTGTATTCCGCGCCGCTAGTAGCTTCTAAACTTGCAAATAGGTTGGACGTACGCCCGTTCCGTGAGCGGTGCCAGATGGTTTTTTAATGTTTTCAGCAAATAAATCTCAATTATTATAATTTTTAACTTCAATTATAATTAATTAAGGGGATTATCTATGAATGTTCTTATTTTTCCGATTTAAAATCGCAAATTTTTTATTGCGTACTCACTACCCAACACCGTAACACGCGTATTATTTTTATCACCGTAAGGGAAGGGTTAAGGAACGACCTGTTCCTAAACCTTCACAGTATGGCGCAACAAGAACTGCAATTTTAAATTTGTCTCCATTTTTCAAGTATTAAACGTATAATACTCATAATGAACTTACGTCATCTACTTGTACATACTCTATAAATTATTCATGCAGCAGTATACGATAGCAAAATTAATTTAAAATTGCAGTTCTTGTTACACCACCCTATAGAAGTTTCTCTAGCTTTGATGCCTTTACACTTTAGTATCACTGGTAACGAATGTGTTGATTCCTTGACAAAATAAGTATGTTCAACCGGTTGTCTCCTATCTGATTTTTTCACAGTCAATAACTGATATTTTAAATAAAATTAAACACGATAAATGGCACCGGTGGGCGTTGGATTGGGATATAACTGGTGAAAAATCAGGGCTCTAGATATAAATCAATCCAACAATCTATCCCTTTGAAACCATAGCTTAAGAATGAACGAAATGAAAGTGGCAGGCATGTGTGGTTTGGGGACGGGCCACTGCGTAATGGCTGATCACTTTTACAGAATGGGTATTGTTGAGAATCCCGTCTGCGAATGTGATCTGGATGATGAAACTATATATCATGTATTTTTCAGTTGTTCTTTGTGAAACATATTTGATTTACTAAATAAAAGTCATATACATATATGCGCGTTCAATAAATATTGCTTTTTTTTCTTTCTGCAAGGAACTTTTCCACGTATAAATCGATTATTACATTTTTAAAGCAGAATCAATTGAAATATTAAATTGTCTAAGATTGTCTTTTTTTTTAATTAGTTTTATTATATTTACTCATATAATTACTCACTGACTTTCATTTGGTGGCATAAACCATCCTAGTTTGGGTGGATTGCCTATTAAAAAAAACACAAGAAAACCGCAGAAAACTAACCGAGGAAATACGAGCTATAAAGATTTCTTTGAAGATCATCCAATGTGTGATAGTAAGACTGAAGTATATTTTTGAAGTGTTTTATCGTCTCAAATTGGATGTACCATAAATCGTCTCAAATTGGATGTCAAATAATAAATTTAAATTTAATTATAGTAAAACTATTTTTTTTGGTGTCTTTACCGCCTAGACAACACCTTTATACGGTGTCTATGTCTTAAGAATTATACGGTGTCTTAAGTCTTATACGGTGATATTATACGGTGTCTTAAGTCTTAAGAATTAAAATGTGTACGTCAAGCTCTTCCAAAAGTGGTCTAGAGGCTCGTTTAAGATATGTTAAATTGAAGAGAGAAGATGCGATGCGGTGGTGTAATTGGTACCGCATCCTTTCTTCTCACGTTTTCTCTTTAATGATTCCTGTTCTGTTCATTGTTCTTGCCAATCTCACATATTAACTAAACACGAACGATGTGTTCTAAAATAGAGATAAAAATAATATATTATTAATTAATTTGTTGTGTAGTGTCTGAATTATAGTAACTATTAAATCATTTTTTTATCCACTTTGCACGGATTTCTCCTGTTACACAAAGAGTATCTGCTTCTAGCGTTAGCTTATTCGTTAGGAAGAATATCAGCCAGGAAACTTCTCATACTGCTAGACAGTACCGAGAATATATCAACAGTGTCATTCAGTTGGTTCAATATCTCTATAGGTACCACGCGTGACTGAGTGTTTGTTTAGTCATGATATACAATGGGGTGCCGAATTTTTTTTTTTTTTTTTTTTAACCTGGCGTTATTGTCATGTGGCAATCTCTTCCAACCAACCAGAAAGATGTTTTTATTGGCACTAAGTGTTAACCAGACTGGAATCCTATTTTTAAAAAATCTGGGTTCCAGCGGAGATCGAACCCGCAACCTCCGGATCGGCAGACAAGTGTCTTACCACCAGGCCACGGAGGTCGTATTTAATAAAGGTAAAGAGAGGAAAACAGTTTAGGCAGTCGATCGGAGCGTGGTTGTTATTGCGACAGGAGTTTAAGTGCTCGGGCTTGCAAGAGGAATGACTTATGGAAGAGGTTTGTGTGAGCTCTTGAGTGTGGTGCTTTTTGTTGTTTTATGTTTATATTTTTGTATAAGTGTTTTTATTTTATTTTATGCTTGTGTGCGGTATATTGTAGGACGAATGTTTTGGTCTGTCTGGAGTGTTGAAGTGTGAGGAGTTTGATTTCGCGTGATGTACACATATGTAATTGAGTGTCACTGTTTGTTAGGTTGATGAGAATGTGCAACGGAGTTTTACATAATCAAAAATCGGAAAGAAGTATCTATTTATTTTTTCATGCTATATGTCCTCAGTGGGATACAAGCAAAAGCCTAGTTTACTGGCGACACGACAAATGAAAGGCAACAAACCCAGATCCATTAAAATTGTGTGTCCGAATTAAATCACCTGTGGTTTTTTCGCATATTATGTATATTTCTTGTCATGTGTAAAATAAATAAATAAAAATTCGTTCTGTAAGTTGGTATGTAGAACAGAGGGTGATTCCTTGCACGGCTATATTTATTAGGTAGGTACATGTAAACTTAGTGCTTCTAGAATCGCGGGACAGTTAAAGCAATCTTGAAAAACCTTAAGTAGGAATATCGCAATGGATTCTTGCCTTCTTGTTTTGAGGCTTCTATAATTACACACCGTGAAAAGTTCGACATGGTGAGTATATTTTGGGTAATCGACTGATTCACATGTTTCTAGACTCCAGTTTTCAATGCAGCATGCTAAGTTTATATAATACGTGATAAATATTGCCATTTTTCAACAACACGAGGGTTCTTCAAATAGCCAAAGTTGATAGAGAGTTGCTGACTTATATTAAAATCCGAAAGGTGTCCTATTTGGGTCATGTACTTAGAGAAGCAAAGTAAAAATGACTGCACCTGATCATCCAAGGCAAAATAGAGGCTCGAAGAGGTGTTGGCAGGAGGAAAATCTTCTGGCTCCGCAATATACGAGTACATACGTGATTGGACTGATATAAGGAGCGTGGGGGATCTTTTTCGGGCTGCCGGGACCAAAGATACCTACTCTCAGGTGATAGTCAACGTTGGGGGGACCTGACATGATACTAGGAAGAAGAATAATTGCCATTTTGGTCCCCTTTTAACAAGCCTTCACTGCCTTAAGTGTCACGAGAAGATTGATTAAAAACGTTGTCTTTTTGTATTCAAATAAAAATAAATGGTGTTCCTGGTAACTAGTATTATGTGCATGCATTACTTGCCCAACTCGGCGAGGTTTGTGGGATTATTCTCTGTGATAATGCTGCTGACACATGCTGGCTGCAAGAAGGTGCCTTCGTTTATCTGAAATAAGAATTTTAATAATAATGCGTGTCAGTACCAACACTAATAGGTACATGAGAGAGAAACGTGAACGTGGACAATTTAAGAAAGAAGCCTCTCAATTCAATCGTAGGATTTTTAGTAAGAAGTGTATGTCAGAGGTGCAATCATATTCTTAATATTATTAATAATAATAATAAATTTACAATTTATATAGCGCCGAAAGCAGACTCTCCTCAAGGGTGCTCTAATTTGTGATTCGAACTCACTATTATTGACATATTAAAAATATTATAAAAACAAATTGAGTGTAAAGATAGGAAAGTGGTGGCTACGGTCATTAGATTAGGTACTTCCACGTATCTTGTATATGTTCTGAAAGAGAGGTCCATGGTCGCGCGGTAGCACACTGGACTTCCGTGTGGTCACTAGTTCGAATCCCGCGCTGTACTTCCCTCGAATGACACAGGCATTTTTTTTGCCTAGTATTATTTCAAAAAGAAAAAAAGAGTTGTTGATGTGCTCCGATCGTCTCACTTCGGTGTGCCATCAAATCCGGTACAGCGGTGTGGCAGGTGTGTTTGCTGGTGTGCCACAGATCACTTAAAATACACTTTCGGTTTTTAACTGAATCGATATTGGAATAGCGTGGGGATCCTCAACTACGTTCCTGCTAGGATCAAACAATTGGTAAAACTCCATTGCCGATGGTGCCCAAATAAATAAAAAAAGGGGTCCCAGTGTGGAACGGGTGGGTTAAAATACTGACAGAGCCAATTTATAATGCAGTCACGAGTGGCAAAGAACGACCGGAAAAAAGTATTGTTGGACCAAGAGTATGACATAATAAGAAACGAAGTGATTAGTGATGAAAGTAAACTTAAAGCTGATGTGTTGGGTGAGATGAAGAAGAGCATTCTGAGATGGGTTGAGCCCGTAGAACAAATTAATAAAAATGCGTACAAAATAAATATATAATGCAAATGTGAGTGGAAGGCGTGGTAGAGTAGGGCCAAAGAAAGTCGGAGAAATCTTAAAATGTCGATCGGAGCGTAGTTGTTATTGCGACAGGATTTTGAATACTTGGGCTTTCAGGATGAATGACGAGTGGGAAAGATTTGTGTGAGCTCGTGAGTGTGGGTTTCTTCTTGTTGTTTTAATTTTAGTAGTTTTTGTATTTGTGTTTCTGTGTATTTTTTGTTTTAATTTTATTTTTTTATTCTTATGATTGTGTGCGGTATATTGTGGGATGAATATTTTTGGTCTTTATGGAGTGATGATGTGTGAGGAGTTGAATTTCGCAAGATGTTTCTAGTTGTAGTTGAGTGTCACTGTTTGTCAGGTTGATGATAATGTGCAGCGGGGTTTTGTTTTTTGTGTAATCAAAAATCGGAAAGAAGTATCGATTTATTTTTTCATGCTAAATATCCTCAGTGAGATACAGGCAAAAGCCTAGTTTACTGGGGATACCACAAATGAAAGGCAACAAACCCAGATCCATTAAAATTGTATGTCCAAATCAAATTACCTGTTGTTTTTTTTCGTAAATTGTGTATATTTCTTGTCATGTGTAATAATAAATAAATAAAAAATAAATATAGATGTGGAAGAAGGGAAATCTGTTATTTAGCTTAGTTCAGTTCGACCTCACTACCACTTACGCTGTTATGGGAGACGAAATAAATCCCCATTCAGCGCGATCTACACTAGAAGACCGACTTATTTTATTTTATTTTTTCGAGTATATAACTTCTCCGATCGTGACACATTTGAGTTGGAAAATAATAATTACGACGATGGACTTGAGATCAGAAACATCACGGGGGGTGGATATTGACTCGAGGTGCAGTGTATAAACTTATAAAGTGGCTTAGGGTCTGGAGTTCAAACATTTGAGCAAGTTGCCAATACAGGTAATTTATTATATATTGCAGCAAAACTCTCCTTTTTTGCAATGAATGAATGTAGGCTGGTAATGATAATATTGTAATATACAACGAAGATGGGGTGAGGGTTAACATTGTAACTTTATAAGATAAATATTTTAAATAGATAAATACGGGGGATTAATAAATATATACTTATATATGACAACGTGCAACGTAAGAATAGATGTGGGATGGATGAAATTCAGATCGGTAACAGGAGTCTTGTGTGACCCAAAAATACTTATAAAACTAAAAGGAAAGGCATACTAGACTACCCCCGATTGTGTATGGCTCAGAATGCTGGACTATGTACAGCTCATATTCTAGGCAACTTGAAACAGCAGAAATGCGAATGCTCAGGTGGTCGGTAGGAGTATCACTGAAATATAAAATTAAGAGCTCACGCATTCGTGGTAGCCTGGGGGTCACTGACATAAATAATAAGCGGAAAGAGCGACAGCTGAGATGGTATGGGCACATAAGACGGAGACCACCAGACCATACTGTAAATCAGGCAATGTCATCGGTGGATCTTCCTCGACAGCCGTCCAGAGGAAGACCAAAGAAATCGTGGATAACTCAATGCTCCAAAATTCTGCAGAGAAACGGCATAGATGAAAGCGACAGCCAGAACCGAAGAACATACAGCCTGAGAACGAGAAGAGCCGACCTCAACTGCCTAGGCAATGAGTTGGAACAGTGCCAAGAAGAAGAAGAAGAACGTGCAACAGGGGATTATATAACCAAAAATCGGAAAGAAGTATCGATTTATTTTTTCATGCTATATAGTATGTCCTCAGCCATGTTATACGCCCTTGAATATGTAGAATAAGGTATCATTGTAGAATAAGGAACATGTAGAATAAGGAACATGTAGAATAAGGAACATGTAGAATAAGTAACATGTGGAATAAGGTATCATATCCAATCATACCTATTAAAAAATATGGAGTAGACCCATTGGTAAAATCTTTTTTGGAATCGCTCAACTATCAGGGAAATCTAAATTCCTTTCGGGTTGAACATGACTAATCATCACTTTCACATTAAAATCAACCTAATTTTGTACAATCAAAAATCGGAAAGAAGTACCGATTTATTTTTTCATGCTATATGTCCTCAGTGAGATACAGGCAAAAGCCTAGTTTACTGGGGACACGACAAATGAAAGGCAACAAACCCAGATCCATTAAAATTGTGTGTCCAAATTAAGTTACCTGTTTGTTTTTTCGCAAATTATGTACATTTCTCGTCATGTGTAAAATAAATAAATAAAAATAAAAATAGACCGTCTTTGCACAATTTGGCGTCTACCGTTGTGGTTAGTAGTATTTGTTTGGACCTGAGATGAAGGAATGGTGTTATATATGTGTGTATGTAAAATTAAAAAGAACACGTACCCTGACAGTGAAAATCACGAAAATAATTAAAACCACTAATAATCTCATGTCTTGGCTGTTGCAAGTGTTTTAGATGCAAAATGAACACGACGCAAATCTTTAAGTGGTCTTTTATATACGTTTGAGACTGCGTTTAGCCATTGGCGTTATTTAAATTCTACTTCCTGTCATGGCGGTACCATTCGAAAAAGTTATTTTCAACCATTCCGCTTTATCTCAATTATTGACACAGAATTATTTATACTTTATGCAAAACGTTTTTTTTTTCGTTATTTGATCTGCCACGAGAATTGTAAATTGAGGTGAAATACGAGATATAATTTTCACTTGGATTTGATTTGCCACGAAGATTGCAAATTGAGAAATAAGAGATCTGCTACGAAGATTGCAAATTGAGGAGAAGTACGAGACGAGGCGGTATAATTTTCCCTTGGATTTGATCAGCAACGAGGATTGCAAATTGAGAAGTAGAAGGCGATATATAGGGAAACTATGAAATATTTGAGCAAAATAAGGAATTCTACTATTTCGGTATTATTTTGTTAGATAATGGAGGAGTTAAGAGGGATATCGAACGGCGTGTAGCGATAGAAAACAAGAGAAAAATTTGAGAACGAATGTTGCAAAATCCAAAATCATTGTGATGGAAAAGAGTGAAAGGAAAAGTAAACGCAATATATGGATGAATAATAAAAGATTGGAGCAAGTTGAGGAATTCTGCTGTTTCGGTAGTACTTTCATAGAGTTAAGAGGGATATCGAACGCCGTGTAGCGATAGGAAACAAATGCAATGGTGTACTTAAACGTGTGTCTTCGAACAAGGCAGTTTCCAAATCTGCTAAGATTAACCCACAACGGTATTTTGGTGCCAACTTTGATGTATGGGAGTGAAACGTCGACTTGGTAAAAGACTGATACCAACCGAACACTTTGTATAGAAATTCGAACACTGAGATGGTTTTGGCGTGTAAAACGAATGAATGAAGACATACTAAGAAAACTAATATATAGTACAAACGTGAATTACAGCCGTGTAAGAGGAAGACCTAGAAATGTATGATCGGATCAAGTGAATGATATTTTGAAAGAAAGGAAACGTAGAAAATTGAATAGAACGTAGGAGCTGTATGCGAGAAAGTCGGGTGCTCTGTCCTTTCTGTCTAGCCCGTCAGGGAAATGACGTGATGATATGTATGTATTTATGTACGAGGATTGTGGCGTTCTTTGAATCTTCTTAAATGTCGTCATGGCTGCAATGCACACGCCTTGTATACATGAGGTTTCATTGATTCCACATTATGCTCATGTGGAATGGCTCAGTCTGTCGGTAACATCTTGAAAGAGTGTTCGTGGATGACCATGGATGAGAAACTTGAACAAACGAATATGAGAAAGAAATCCAAATCAATTTTAATCTTTCAATTCACAATCAACAGGATAACAAGTAGTTCAAAAGACTTTTTTCGTAGTTCGGTCAATGGTGAATCTTATTACCCTTCTTCAGCACCACATGTAATTTGCAGCAGGATACTACGATGCTATCTAATGCTCCGCAAAATGTATGTATTACTATAGTATACTTTTATCTAAGTTTAAGATACTTTTCTTCATCAACCAGGCGGGTTTATTGTCGTTCCAATCAACCAGAAAAATGTTATAAAGACCTTGAGTGAAAACCAGACTGGAGTCCTTTTTAAAAAAAACGTGGGTCGCAGCGGGATTCAAACTCGCAACCACCGGGCTAGGAGACATGCGTCTTATCAACTAGGCCACGGAGGCTGTAAAGGATCTTTTAAATTGAGTGTTTTTTTTTTTATTCTTGGATAAAACACAGATGGCGTCGCGAACTTGTCTGGGTCTTGTGACATTTGAGAAGTGTAATGTATGACATTTATAAAAATGGAGTCATATACAATACAACAACGCGTTCAAATTGTTGAATTATTTTATGTATTGTAATCTCCGGAAACGGTTATGTTAATTGGCCACCAAGATCATGTGATCTGACACCGTTGGAATATTTTCTCTAGGGTTACGTGAAAAACCAGGTCTATAAGATTGGCCCCCAATCAATTCCTGAGCTGAAGGACGAAATTATTAACGTTATTGGCGAGTTAGAACCGCAATTATGCCAAAATGTCATCGAAAATTTTGACAAAAGAGTGGATATTGTTTTTTGTGTTTAAATGTCATACATTATACTTCAATGACCAATAAAAAGTTTTTTGAAATCAAAGCAAATCGTGTGTTTTATTCAAGAATTTAAAAAAAAATTATAAAAAAAAACAGCTCAATTTGAAAGACTCTTTAGTATGCAGAGAAGAAGATACTTAGAAAATATTCGGACAGTTTGGAGGAACTGCGGAACAGAGGAAGACTGCCAACCAGAAGGACTGACCAAGTCGGAAATGCGACAAGATCCTCTGTGGCGATAGCACTCTAAGATACCCAGTAGGGAGAAGTAGATAATAGTCTTGAGTAGAGTAAATATACTAGAGAGATCATCCCCCAGTCATTAGAAGTCAATTGAATAACCGGTTCCAAGTAAAGATTGGGGTTGAAAAAATGCCAAATAAAGAGCCTCCTGAACTCATCAACATGTATGTTAAAAATAGCCACTTAACCAAACATGAAGTTACCCTAGTGTTGCATTCTCACGATTGGTGAATTCCAGTATAGAACTGTTGTCAACAAATTGTTATTGACACATTAGGACTTTAAAGGTTCAATATGTTTCTAGCAGGTGTGTTTGTGTGTTTTTTTTCGCATGATCAATCAATCAATCAACAATGGCTCTACAACCCAGGTCGGGTCTTGGCCTCCCTTAAAGCACGCCTCCATGACTGGCGGTCCTGTGCTGCTGTTCGCCAGTTCTGGATGCCAATGAGCTGCGCATCCCTATTGACACCATCCAGCCATCGAAGCTTCGGCCTTCCTGGCTTTCTTCGACCCCCCGGTGTGCCATTCAAGAGCCCTCTCGGAATGTCTTCCTCACTCATTCGCTGCACGTGTCCAGCCCACCTGAGTCTCCCAATTAAAATCTCTTGTGTTATGGTAGGGTCTCCATACAGACCGTACAGCTCCTGATTATACCTGATACGCCATTCTCCGTTATTGCAAATGGGGCCATATATTTTGCGCAGAATCTTCCTCTCAAATGTCCCTAGAGCCCTCATGTCCACTCTACTTAGAGTCCAACATTCTGAGCCATAGGTGAGCACAGGTCGGATGAGTGTTTTATAAAGTAGAGTTTTGGTTTTTCTAGAGAGATGTCGTGATTTCATGTACCTCTGCAGTCCAAAATAGCATCGGTTTGCAGCTATTAATCTTCGATTTATTTCAGTGGAAACATCGTTCTTACTTGTCACATGATACTCTTCAATATATCCGAATTAGTGTCTCAAACATATTGAAGAGCGTGGCATTGTCTTCGCTCCAGTAAACGAGACTTCGGGTTTAGAATCTCTCGAGTAGAAACGGAACTCGCGGTTTATCATTGAATATTTTGGCAATGCGAATATTTTTATCAGAAAAACTCTTGACGGCCTCCGTGGACTTGTTGGTAAAACACCTGTCTTCCAACTTCAACTCCAGCTGAAACCGATTTTTTCAAAAAGGATTTATTTATTTATTTTACACATGACAAGAAATATAGATCATTTGTGAAAAAACAAAAAGTAATTTAATTTGAACACAATTTTAATGTATCTGGGTTTGTTGCCTTTCATTTGTCGTGTCCCCAGTAAACTAGATTTTGCCTGTATCTCACTGATGACATATAGCATGGACAAATAAATCGATATATCTTTCCAATTTTTGATTATATACAACCGCGTTGCACATTATTATCAACCTGACAAACAGCGACACTCAATTACATATGTGTACATCACGCGAAATCAAACTCCTCACACTTAATTACTCCAGACAGACCAAAAACATTCCCCCCACAATGTACCACATATAATAAAAAAAAAACAAAAACATGCAAAAATACAAATATAAAACAATAAAAAGCATCACACTCAAGAGCTCACACAAACCTTTTCCACAAGTCATTCCTTTTGCAAGCCCAAGTACTCAAACTCCTGTCGCAATAACAACCACGCTCCGATCGACTGCCTAAATTGTTTTCCTCCTTTGCCTTTATTGAATTCGGCACCCCATTGTATGTCATGGGAGCTTAATAGGTAACATATATTGCCTTTGGGCAAAATATGTTTTAACTCTAGGGATGGTCAACATTTGATCAGTTGCCATGCGTGTCATGTGTCTCTGCTGAGTCTGCATCTTCCCTTCATTTCGATGGTAGTGCCAGAGAATGGATTTGAGATGTAAATTGGCTATGTTCAGGACCCGATATTCCCTGAAAAACTCCGTTATGGGATACCGGGCAGGAAATGTATTAATTATTTTTATAATCAATTTCTGGAAAACCTGGAATATGTGTTTTTGTGTTAAAGTGCATCCCTCCCAATCTGAGATATATTCCAGTCTGGTTTTCATTTAAGGCCTCTTTAACATCTTTCTGGTTGATTTGAAGATATTGCTACATAGTAATAAGTCCGCCAGGTTTTACTGTATACAACGAAAGTGTAATGCAATATAATACAATTATTTTACTAGACTGACACCCCTTTTTTTAATACCACCGGGAATCCAACCTGTGTGGAATTCTGGAATGTTACCACTAGGCTACGAAGGTCGGGAAGAGGTGTGTTGATAGCTATTTAACCCCATATATCAGGGCTTTCTATGTGTAGATGACATCGTTGTGTTAGCGCAGAGAGAAGAAGAATTGCAGAGTTTGATAAGTAAATTGTATGAGAGATGCGAAGAGAAATATCTGAGAATTAAAGTTGAAAACTTCAAAGTAATTGTGATTGAAAAGTGCGAAATAAAAAGTAAATGCGATATATGGGTGAATAATTAAATATTGAAGCAAGTTGAGGAACTCTGCTATTTGGGTAGTATTTTCACAGATGATGGTATCGAGGTAAGAGGGATATCGAACTACGTGTAGCGATTGGAAACAAAGTCAATGGGGACTAAAATATATATACTCGAACCGGATAGTATCAAAATCTACTAAGATGATAGTCCACAATAATATTATATTTTGATGCCAACTTTGATACATGGGATTGAAACGACGACGTGAAAAAATACTGATACAGTGTGGCAGCCCTAAGGTAAAAATTAATGTATATCAAGAAAAATAAGTCTGCCTGTTTATTTGAACACCTGCTGATTTAACGGAAATATTGAATATGATGACAATTAATAACGTCGCTTAATGAATATCCGAGTAGCGTGTTATACGAGTATACAATCAATACGTGTTATTCTCAAAGACGTCCTGACATTCTAGTGTTGTTAAACTTGAATGTACATTTTATTTATGAATAAATTTAGAAATCTGCACCGTGGATAAAACTATACACTAAAAAACTCCGCCAGTTCGGTTTTGTTGCGATCAACTTCCAACCTCAAATTTCTGCTTTCTCATCAACTCTTTTGAGCAGTTCAGCCATTTCTTTGTCTCTGGTTACAAGAATATCTGTATCGTCGATGTATCTGAAATAAGATAATTTTCTGCCCACCACTGTTATTATTCATCTTCCGACCCATCAAGTGCCTCCCACATTAAGTATTTACCATAAATGTTGAAAATATAGTATACGACCCTATCGCACCCCTTTCTGCGCCCAAAACTCATCCATAGTGAGATTGTCCAGTTTGACAATGGCTCCATTTGTCTTGTAGAGATTTTTTATTAAGACTATCAGATGTTTTGGTATTTCCATCTCCCTATAAGGTGTAAATTTATCAAAAAATGCCTTCCGTATTATCCCGACTATAAGACGAGGATTTTATTTAAAAAGACGACACGTAAATAGGGGGTAGCCTTATATTCGAGTCACAAATATAGTGGGTAACAATGAATTCACTACTCGCGATTAGCGAAATGGCAACATTGTAATGATAGCGTTCAAAGGCGTCATTGTTTACACATGGCCTGTGCGTAGTAATTTCTGACACTTTTTGTGGTGTTTTTTTTAACTATGCTTCGTTTTGCATCTTTGCTACCTAAAAAAATATTATGACTGATCATATTGAAATACGAAGAGCTCAAAAAAATCAAGGAATATGCAGAAGCTATGATTCCAATTTTAAGGTTATGATGCTGCGTGCTGCAGAAACAACCAACAACTGTGCGACTGTCAGACAATTCGGTATCACAGCAAATAATGTTAACTGTACTTTGTTTAAATAAATATTTTTCGTTAAACATTTCGTATTTTATTTTTCATAATATTATTGTATAATGGCGAGGGAAATAATTTTTTCTCCAAAAAGCAGATTAAAAAATAGTGGTCCCCTTTAATCAGGGTCGCCCTATAGTCGGGCCAATACGGCATTATGTTTTTTTAAGGTACAAAAATTAAAATTTGTGGTTTTTGATACACAAAAATGTCACTTTCTGCTGTCCAAAGGGCACAAATTGAAAAATAACATTTGTGGAATTTCTTTTTCTTTCCAGTGTCATGTCAGGTCCCCCCAACGTTGAATATCATCTGAGAGTAGGCATATTTGTCCCCGGCAGCCCTAAAAAGATTTCCAACGCCCCTTGTACCAGTCCAATCACGTAGCATATATTGCGGAGCCAGGAGACTTGCCTCCTGCCATCACCTCTTCGGCCTTCTATTTTGCCTTGGATGATCAGGTGCAGTGATTTGTTCTTTGTAATATTTACAACCCATAAATAAAAAAAATATCATTATAGCATTCTACAGGCATTCAAATGTAAAAAAATAATACATATTTGTATTACACGCGTTTTTTTTTGCCTTTAAGTACATACATTTGTGAAACTTTTGTCTAAAATTATATTCTTGATATCTTAAATGCATTAAAGTGATCTTAAAATAAATATATCAAATATATCCATTTTGAAGTCTGATATCTCAGATACATTAAATTTAAATATGAACAATATCCGTTTTGTGATCCGATCCGCAATTGGAAATAATACAATTAGAGTTGACTTAAAACTTTGTTCAAAAAATCTATTTGTATTTTTAAAGGCATTTTAATAGTCTTTATAGAAGAATTAGATTAAATATGTCAATTTGTGGTATATAATTTGGAGGAGAAGCTGATATTTAATATATTCGTGTTCTGGACGAGAAGGACCCTACGATGATGGGGGAAATGGTGATACCGGATTCTCAGGTTCCACATTCACTCTTCGTATTTTAATAACTTGAGGGTCTTCCTTGATCCAGCGCAATATCAGGCGGTTATTTTTTCTCCATTACATCAACTAATAACATATAAAAAAAAACTAACAAAAAAAAAATCACGAAATTATTTCACCGTTCGCAAAAAATATAACTATTGAGAAAACGGGCTCACCGGTATTTAAACTTGAAATGACATAAAAAATCACATTAAAAAATGTTTAAATTGAATTTTAATCAAATATCTGTGGCGTTATTGCAAAAGTTGATATGTCCGTTTTTTGTCATTTTGTGTTTATTCTCCCAATTTATAGAAAATATTTCTCAGCATGTTGTGGCAAAACTTGGTGTGTCAGTCATTATCCAAACAAAAGATATATCGTTTGGAGAAACTTAAAAAATGCTTATTTGCACTGATTTTAATAGCTTATCAAAGTTAATATTGCTTCTCCTGTAAACTAAGGTCAAACGGACATATCAACGTTTGCCATAACGCCACAGATATAAATAGTAACTATTAAAATAAAGTGTGTTCATTAACCTCAATACAACAATAAACAGAACAAAAACATGTAACATGTACGAGTATGTGTTTTCAATACTCGTTACTAATAAATACAACTTGACGCCGCCCGCCATTTGCGCAGACATAAATTACAATATTATTGAAAAACCTTAGCCTAGCCAACTCAGCAGTAAACAAAACGTTGTCGCACGACACTTAAAAACGCTAGTACACGCTTTAATGTCTTAAAGACACTTGTGCGTTTTAAAGAACAAAATAAATTGCCTTTAAAAAAATTATACCTCTTATTTTTCGGTCGTCCTTTTCGAGACAGATTTGAGTTACTAAAAACCTAACTTTGAGTTACTAAAAATCATATCTTTACCGCGTCCAATGAATGTTACGTTTGTTCTTTCTTCGCGTAACTTTTCCACTTATAGATCGATTGTTAATTTTTTGAAACTTAATAGTCAGTTGTTTTTTGTAATGTATCCCTACAAATGTTAATATGCTAATCTTATCATACACTCTTATCCACATCCAATAAATATTATAAGTAATCATGCAAACCAATGATAAGCTTATCAATGTTAACCATATCTGTTCAATGTTATCTACATCCAATAAATATTAGTGTTATCACGTGTATGTCAAACTTAACTCAATGTATTATGTTTAAATTTATCATCTTTCTGAATTATCACGAGCTGCTTACTATCCAAATTCAATAAAGATTTAATATCACTAAATGGGAGTAAGCAGCGAACGATACATTCCAGATAAATCGCCTTATATCGATTTGACCTTAAGGGCAACGATAACATACCCGACAAATTCCTTCTTAATCTATCTAAGGGTCATGCGTATGGTTATCTTTGCATGAATAGGACGTCATATCAGAGGCAGCAATCATTATTCTTAAAGCCACTACGATGTTAACATCATCGTTATTATTACTTCCACAATACTGTTAATATTATACTTCAATGTAATTCAACGAATATACAAATAAAATTACACAGTTGAAATTCTAAAAATATTTTCGTTGCAAAAGGCCATAACATTTTTTTTAAATTGATTTTGTTATACTAACTCATATAATTGCATGATTGGAATTTGGTGGCACAAATCATTATAGTTTTTGTGGATTGCCAATTTAAAAAAAAAAATTGCTTTTTTCAAAAATCTTCCACAAAGAGATTTTTGATATTTGAATTCGGCACCCCATTGTATATCATGGGAGCCAAATAGGCATATTGCCTTTGGGCAAAAGATGTTTTAACCCTAGGGATGGTGAACATTTGATCAGTTACCATACGTGTCATGTGTCTCTGTTGAGTCTGCATCTTCCCCTCCTCTCGATGATAGTGCCAGAGAATGGATTTGAAATATAAATTGGCTATGTTCAGGACCCGATACTTCCTGAAAAGCTCCGCTGTGGGATACCGGGCAGGAAGTTTACTAATTATTTTTGTAATAAATTTTTGAGAAACCTGCAATATGTGTTTTTGTGTTAAGGCGCATTCCACTCAAACTGATATATCGTAAGAAAGTGCTGACTGGCATAAGGCGAAGTATATACTTTTAAGAATATTTTCATTGAACACATTTCGAATCATACGGAATATGTATCCTAATTTTCTAATGTTTGTACTCAAAGTGTTAATATGGACCTCCCAACAAAGAAACTGATCAACAAAAACTCCGAGATACTTTATACTACCCTCGACCCTTTCCAAAGAAACATAACTACAGTCAGCCAAGGGTGAACAAGTGTGCAGTGTTATGTATTAATTTGTAGGTGTTTGAGTTCTTGTAGAGATGCTAAATGTGATGTATTTGGTTTTTTAGGAATTTAGAGTCAATACATTTGAGTCCATCCATTATTTAACTACCGTAATGCCAAAATGTTGTATTTTAATTGTTTTGCGTCTTAAAGGCCCAAAAAAGAGAATTTCGATACTTTGCAGTTTAATAATCACTAAGAAGCATTTTTTTAAAACATGTGATTTTGAGATTGACACTTTTCTCTGTTTAAACGACAAATTTGCATTAGCGACATATGTTTCTTCGTAATTTTTTACTGTAGATAAACAGTGATGCACTTTCCATACATTTGTGCGTTCATGACCTCAAAATGTTGAATTTTATCAGATTGGGTATGTACGGCTACAAATAACAATAATGCTAGTTTTGTATCAGAATGAGCTCAATGGGGCCCATATGTTTTTCATCCCAAAGTAACTTTTTTCCATTTGTATGCCTTAGTCCTGTAACATGTTGTATTAAACTTTTAAGCATTTAAGAGCACATATTAATCGTGGTCGTTGCAGAGCCTCGTAGTCGAGGATCCCCATTCCAATGTAAATTTAGTTGGAAAGCGAAGCTGTGCCATGGAGTTTTGTATCTTTCCAGCACATCAGCAAACTCACTGGCCACACCACTGTACTGGATCTGATGGCACACCAAAGTCAGACAATCAGAATGCACTGCCATGTATTTTTCTTTAAGTGTGTTTCGGAAACAAACATGTTGGTGTTCAAAAAGGGAAAGATTCAGGTTGTGATGAAGTGGTTGAGACAGTTATTCTACAAATGTCGGGAATATCCCAGCTAGCACTTGTCTTCTTCTTCTTCCTGGCACTGCCCCAACTCATTGCCTATGTAGGCTGTTGGGGTCGGCTCTTCTCGTTCTCATGCTGTATGTTCTTCGGTTCTGGGTGTCGCTTTCATCTAGGCCGTTTCTCTGCAGGATTTTGGAGCATTCAGTCATCCAGGAGTTCTTTGGTCTTTTTCTGGACGGCTGTCGAGGAAGATCCACAGACATTGCCTGATTTACAGTATGGTCAGGTCTCCGTCTTATGTGCCCGTACCATCTCAGCTGTCGCTCTTCCCGCTTACTATTTATGTCAGTGACTCCCAGGCTACCACGAATGCGTGAGCTCTTAATTTTATCTTTCAGTGATACTCCTGCCGACCACCTAAGCATTCGCATTTCTGCTGTTTCAAGTTGCCTAGAGTAGGAGCTGTACATAGTCCAGCATTCTGAGCCATATATAATTGCTGGTCTAATAGTCTGGTATACCCTTCTTTTCAGTTTTATAGGCATTTTTGGGTCACACAAGACTCCTGTTACGGATCTGAATTTCATCCATCCCACACTTATTCTATGATCAACATCCGCGGCGCACCCTCCGTCTTTGTAAATGAGTGAGCCCTGATACTGAAATGAGTCACAGCCGCCTAATAATATCTAGCACTTTGTCTTCAGGATAAAGTTTCTTCGTCATTGTATCGGACGTATGCGTCACCTAAAACATATTTATTTGTTTTCTTGTTTGTATAATATTGGTATGTTTACATGTTATTTTTTTATGTAATAATTTTATGTTTGTTGAGGTCCGTGCTGTGTCGCAACCGTAACTGAAATGTTCCTTAAACGCGGTCATCGCGAGACAGTATCAAAATTCGGCCGGCCCATCCATGCGAAAAACTTTTGAGAATTGTGATATTTCACAAATTAGGACGGCATGCACGGGCGGAAACAGGCGCTCGCGATTGGCTGCACATAAGAAGCGCCAAACGTAAAAATACATTCTCAGTTCACTCTGTCTACTGCCTTTTACTTACAACCATCTACTTACTACCTGCCTAAGAGGAATCTCTTCACCCTGCTACTTCTCACCGTGAGCTGAAATCTCCGAGCATTGCGCAGCAGCCACCCACCTCTTGAGTCTTTGTACCGGTGCCGTACAGTCATTGCTTTAATGTCCACCAACCATTATTTTCCAGCACGAATGATAATTGATCCCTACTCTTGTTGCCATTCACACACCCACTCAGAAATTATCGCTTAAGACTGTCCCCCACCCCTCCCACGACACTACATGCAAAGTGTTTTAAGATTATTTTTACACACAGCTGAGATATGCGTTTCAACCCCAAGTTCTTCAATAATCAATCAGGTAATTTGGCAGTCCGTAGAACGTGCAAGAGCTGCCTCGAACACAACATCTCAAAACCACAAATCGATTGTATATTATGTACCTTGACTGTTCAGGTACAGTATAAAAATATGATGAAAATAATAGTATTAAAAAATATGCTGATAATAAATAAAACAAATAGTTTATTTTTAAAAGTACGATTTTATTGAAAATCCTTAAGTTTATTTTTTACAATAGCTCATTCGAATAAGACATGTCATATGAATAAGTGAAATAAAATGAAGCTTAAAAGAAATTGCACCAAATCAGATCTTCATAAAATGTTTCTTTTGTAGTATCATTTGAAGATGCTGTGATTTTTTTTAAATATTTCTTCTCTTGGACTGGAAATGATTCAATTTAATAAAAGCTTAAAAGCAAAGCCCGTATAGAAATATATATACAGTTTAAAAACAATAAAAAAAAATCATAACCACTAACTCCCATTAGTCGAAAGCTCAATATTGTGTTTGCTTTACGAGGCTCCATTCAAAAAGAACAGCCCGTAAAGCAAATGAAGAGTATTTTGCAAGATTTTACGGCATAATGTACATCAGAAAGTCTTTTGCGGACCCTAAACTGAAGCAAAAACTTCATTAAATATTTCGGCTTTAACTTTGTGGAACTACATATTAAAATATTAAACAATAAATTACTTGCTATTATACTAATTATAAAGTGTCTTTCAAATTGAGCAGTTTTTTTAATTCTTCAATAAAACACACAATTTGCTTTGATTTAAAAAAACTTTTTATTGGTCATTGAAGTATTATGTATGAAATTCAAACACAAAAAACAATATCCTCAAAATGTCCACCTCTTGCAGCTCCACAGATGTCCACTCTTTTGTCAAAATTTTTAATGACATTTTGGCCTAATTGTGATCTAAGTCACCAATAATGCAAATAATTTTGTCGGGGATCATTCTTATAGACCTGGCTTTTCACGTAACCCCAGATAAAATAGTCAAACGGTGTCAGATCACATGATCTTGGTGGCCAATTAACATCACCGTTTCCGGAGATTACAATACATAAAATAATTCTCAATTTGAACACGTTGTTGTATTGTATACGACTCCATTTTTATAAATGTCATACATTACACTTTTCAAATGTCACAAGACACAGGCAAGTTCGTAACGCCATCTGGGTTTTATCCAAGAATTTAAAAAAAAACGCAGAATTTGTAAGACCCCTTTATAAATGCCTAATTATGAAGAAATTAAAGATAACTAATTAATAACTATATTTACTCCAAAGTAAAAAAAACCAAATGGCAGAGACAATTTGAGGAGAATTTTACATATTGATGGAATAACCCTGATGGCCGCACACTTTCCTGAAAAACAAAATAAAACCAGCAATAGGTCAAAAGATTTTTAATGTCAAAACATAAGAGAGAAATTGAATAATAGCGGCATATATGAAATAAAACGTGAAGATGAAAACTGCAACATTTTCGAAACGTCGGCATCTTAAGCCAAACGATATGGTACAACACTCTGAAAAAAAAACCTTATTACTTCTTCCGTAGAAATGTTGTGGAAATAAATGGTACTGTTAATATTATAAGACATTTTATTAGCACTAATAATTTATATCAGTGGTTCCCAAACAGTGGATCAATACATATCCATGATGAAGACCGAAGCAGCCGGCCAGTTGTGAGATCAAAGATTAACGGTGGATGGTCAAGAAATCCTTGACACACAGAAGTGACTTCCATCTGTTGATCATTTAAAAAAAATAGGCTTACATAAAGAAGTGGTTTGAGAATTATTTACGAATGGTTTAACGAAATTGCGGCGAACTTTTTTTGACAATGGAATAAGGAAACTGGTGACAAGATATAAAAAAATTGTGGATATCGATGGTGGTTATGTTGAAAAATTGTGGATATCGATGGTGGTTATGTTGAAAAATTGTGGATATCGATGGTGGTTATGTTGAAAAATAATATAAAAAGGTAGATCTCTTGTAGCTTTTTTTTTTAAAGGGGCATACATTTGTTCCTGCTCCACCGACACTGTATCTAGGAATGAATTAGATTCCTGTACAGTGTAATCATAGACTCGTGAGAAAATTGGATATAATGAATGAGCTGCCCTTAGGGGGAATCTCTTCTATACTGGGACCACACTGGAGTGTGAAATGGATATCAGAGGTACAGAAAGGTTACTTAGGAAAATTGCCTTAAAATTAGGGTGCATTTTATAGTCCGAAGGTAGGTGATACATGATAATAACTCTCTGTAGAAAATAATTTAAACTACAAAAAGAAATATTATTTTATGCATTTTTTTTTTTACATTTTAGCGTATATTTATTTAATTTACTATTTTACAGCAACAGGTCAAATGAAACGGCCGACAATTACACAAGTGTGCACCTGGGTAAAAAATTTATGGATGCTGTAAAAAAAGAGACAATAATACCATAAAGTATTTTAAGAAATGTGGTATAAGTAGCACTCTGAAGTTAGGTATGCCGTGTCAGCCACCGGTGGCCGACACGGCCCAATTGGAATACCTCGGTGTCGGCCACCGGTGGCTGACACGGCGATCAACGTGTTAAAAAAAAAAGCACTGATGACAACAATATTTCAGACAAAATATGACAAGTGACAGTAACAAGACGAGTGACAGTGCCGAGTGACTAAATGCTGCTGATACAAGTTATGGTAACAATAATTAAAAATTAAGAATTTATAAATATATAATGTACAATAAAAAACTATTTTCTTAAAATTCTCATAAAATTGGGGTGTCCTATCGTCTGAAAAATGATGTCCTTATTTATACTGCAAAAGGCCCTTAATAAAGATTTAGGGAGTTGCATAAATTGGAGAAAGCTGTTAAACTATCTCTATAATAAACAATTTTTATCATCCATAGGTTTTTTTTAAATATCAAAACAGACCTTACTTAGATAAACACTCGTAAAATATCTGGCAAAAGGTCTACAATCTGAATCGAGATAACTTTCAATAAAAACACTAATATTATTGGATCCAGTTTGGTGCAAAATCTGACTGATGCTGGAGATGAAACACTAAAAGAACACAACTTCCGAGTATGGCACAAATTTAAGTCCATCCTTATCTATGGCTAACCTAGAAATGTACAAAAAAATAATATCATACAGTAAAAAATAATATCATACAGTAAAAAATAATATCATACAGTAAAAAATAATATCATACAGTAAAAAATAATATCATACAGTAAAAAATAATATCATACAGTAAAAAATAATATCATACAGTAAAAAATAATTGTAATATATTTTACAAAAAAACCAATGATTTAATTACGACTAGAAAAATTAGAATCATATAATTTGGTCCGAATTCATAGACTGACCTAAATACTAAATGCTAATATTTTACCTCGAAATTTCGTGAATTGTATTTAGAGTCAGACCTCATACGCTTCAAACTTTAAAATGAAATAATAAAAATAAACATAGGTTTATTGATGGCAACATAGTATGTACATATTTAAATACATTCCAAAATTACATATATTGTATACCTCAAGATAAAAAGCAGAAAATATATTTAAAAGAGAAGCTATAAAAAAGTCTGGGCTCATTTCATAACATTCACCCGGCCGAAATACACCCCACCAAAATAGGGTGAACCCGGCCGCGAGGACACCAGAAGTTTTTCAGCCAACACCCTTGTGCATGTAGATTGAGAAAAAAAAACAGAAAATAAATGAATGGCAGAAAAATTAAACCCAAAAATACCCCCTCAAATTAACTCAAATAAATAAATATAGATTTTTGATATCAATATTTTTGATGTGTACATATATGAATATATTCATAAATCGGACATATATCTCAAAATAAACTGCATAAAATACATTTGAGAAGCTATCAAAAAGTCTGGGTTCATCCCATAACATCCTCCCGGCCGAGACATACCTCACTAAAATAGGGCGAGCCTGACCGCAAGGACACCAGATGTTCTTCAGCCCACACTCTTGAAACTTAATGAAACCACGCAAGTTATATATAAGGAAGCTTCAACAAATTTGTACGAAATTTGATTTTTAATTTAGTGGAAACGATGATAAAGATTTAATATTTACTATAGTGTTAAGGTCACACTATGAATTCGGATCCTAATAGTCAAATAATATCTTCGCACACTGGGTTTTGTAGCGCCATAATTGAAAATTTAATATTATTCTTTTACACAATAATGCTCAATCATTAATTCATTCATTCATCTCTTTATATTCTGAGAAACTTTTATTTTCCATTCTCATCTGTTCTCCTCCAATAGGACACACGCATACCTCACTATAAGGACTCTTTAAAACGGGAGTGAATAAAAAATATCAACATATTATCTATGCATAAAAAAAAAATGATAAACGTAATATTTTTCAAAGCTTTTAAAGGAATCGAGCCCGTAATTTGGTGGTCAAATAAGAAGGGCTGAATAACTAAGGCTATATTTGAAGTATGGTTCGAAAATTACTTTGAGAAAATATGCAAAAAGTCAACTTTGCATGGATATATATATTTCCGCCTGCTTCCCAATCGATAAATTCTGATATGGAATTTTTAAACCCTTTATGATAAAAGCTATAATTCTTTATATTTGTATTACATATACAATTAGAAAAAAAACATATAGATACATATGTATTACATATATGTCGACGCTTTTCAAACCCAGGTATGTCCACATTATGACATTTTTTAGATAAATATACCAAAATGTAGCTTATGTAGTCCTCGATAAATCTGCATTTTTCAAAATAATATATCTCTTCATGAAAACGATGCAGAATGGTGATTGAAATAAGAGTTTTTTTTCAAACTTAGATATGTCCACGAGGTTGTTTTTATCAGTTAGACATGTCTATTTGGACCAATCAGAGAGCGCCATCATTCAAGATGGCCGATCAGTCATGACATTCGATTTTGAAGGCTTGTAATCAAATAAAATAATATATGTAAAGCAAACACAATATCTTGTAGAGCAGAAAATTTTCTTTCGAATGACTTATAACCTTTACCATTTTGTTTTACTTTTGGTGCTCATTTTTAAATTTGGAATAAACGGACACAACTTATGTTAACACCCAATATATAGTTTTCAGTGATCAGGGACAAAATACCCTTTTGCTCGGTTTGAACTTGCGTGGAAAAACCTGGGTTTGAAAAGTGTCGACACATATGTATCTGTGTTTTTTTCTCTTATACATATTTCAGAATAAATTTTTCTCTAATATTTCAATGATGTTTTCTTCATGGGACACGCCATGCACATTTAATATGTATTTATACAGAAAAAATTATTTGATATTTGGAATTTTCAGGAATGTATTTTTTTCCATAAAGCGAGATATGGTAGGTTTATTCCAACCAGCTGTATCTATGTCTTCAAGTTTTTACTGCTAACCCTCCAGGAATTGACATGCCCACCACCTGGATTTATTCACAAAAAAAAAGTATTGACAAGAAGAAAACAAAGATGTTTTGTAAACGCACTGTTGCAAAAAGGATACAAGAATAGTGTGATTTTCTATTTTATTAATTTGTACTTAAATAATGTAACTATCCCCTATTGGGGTAGACAGAGAGGACAGACTGTCAGAATTTTCTATCTCGACACACATTGCCTCTTTTACATCCATACACCGTCTCATACATCTCCTATGATATTTCTCACTTTCTACATTTCCTACTTTCAAAATATCACTCACTTGAACTAACCACACTTTCCTTGGTCTTCCTTGCACACAATTTAAAAAAAAGTTGAACTGTTTAATCAAAACACAAACAGAGATATTAATTTATTATGATTTTTCTTCAACATTTTACTGAATTATCCTGAAAAAAAATCAATAAATATTTGCATTTGTGACCCTATAAACACCATTGTGCAAAGTATTCCATTGTATAACAATTTTATTGTATACAGTACAACTTGGCAGGCTTATTACCATTTGGCAATCTCTTCCAACCAGCCAGAAGGTAATATAAAGTAATACATCATAAAAAAAATATATATCACAAAATTGACTGGAGTTGACTAGAAAATAAAAACTTAAACAATTTATTATTAAAATTAATATCATGCACTAAATAGTTTTTTAGCGAAAAAATAACTACAGTAGTCCCCCCTTATACGTATCCTCATATCCGAGATACATTCCAAACCCCACCCGTGGATGTCAGAAACCACGGAAAGTACGGAACCCTATGTTTTTTCTTATGCATAATGTAGCAATGGTAAAATTAATATATTGTTTATAGTTAAGGCATTAACGTTGTGGAGGTTTAAAGACATTGTAATTTGTTTTATCAAACACTGTTTATTCCACTTTTTGAAGTGGAATAAACAGGGTCTGATAAAACAAATTACAATGTAAAATTTATTTATTAATTAGGTACAGTAAGAGATTTACAAAAATAACTTATAATATAATAGTTCCGGACAACCTATTATATTTTAACAATTATAAAAATATAATAGATTGTCCGGAAAATAGTTTTGTATTTCTCGGATAGATGTAGTTAGGACAAAATTTTCATTGCTAACTTCATTCCAAACGTGCTGAATGTATATTATTATTATGAAAGTTAATAAATAGTTAAGCACACTTTTACAGCCATTATTTACCCAAATTGCTTGAGTGATTTTTATTGGCGTCATCTTGAAGATGGAACAAAATAAGTTGTTTTTTTGGTGTTTGATGCTGTTGTACAAATCAAAAAAAAGATATGTTCAGTACATGGCGATGATACAATAAACGACCGTGTGTGTCAAATGTAGTTTAAAAAATTCCGTAATGGTAATATGACTATTGAAGATGGTGTCCACTCTGGAAGGCCGATTACGACTGATGACGACAAAAGCAAGGTTTTGATCGAAATTAATCAGTGATGTACGATACAAGAGACTGTCGAGATATTGAAAATATCGAAAATTACTCTATATGAGCATTTGGCGTAATTTCAATTTGACAAAATAACTTTCCCGATAACCCAATATTATGTGGTGCTACAATATATAGTCGAATTATGTGTTAGGGATGTACCTTCTGGGAGACGTGTTACACTAAGGCCTCGGCCACACAGGTAGGAGCCTCGCTTGGTGCTTACAGCTACGCTGCAAGCTAGGCGACATATCCTAGCGAACCAACGCACCGCATACTATTGCAATGGCCACACTGCACGCTTCGTGCAACGCTACATGACGATTAGTCACCTAGTGAGTCTCCTAGCGAACAGACGTGTTGGTTAATTTTATTGTCACCAAGTGATTTTACAAGAAGGAGGAAGTTTTAATAGCAGCTGTATATAAAAGGGAGCCTTTGTGGAACCCATTAAACAAATTATATAAAAATGTACCTGTAATAAAATCACTTAGGAATGAAGTTGCACAGGAAGTAAATAAAGATGGTAAGTTGTAATGAAATTGGTTAGTTTTGAGAGTGGCATCGTTTGTTGACTCAACCGCTCCCAAATGTCAAATGAATTTGTGCGTAACACTTTGGTGTGGCCAAACATGAAGTCACCTAGTCTATTAGTCACGTAGCACCTAGCGAAGCTCTTTGGTGTGGCCTTAGCCTAAGGCATTTTTTACATAATTTCAGAACAGTCCAATACTGTAATTAAAGTTACGTGAATTTCGTCTCATCTCAAAATATCGTATTTTACTGAACTTCTCGTTTTTCTTCCTGTGATAGACGAAATGAGGGGAATAAAGTTGGCATTGTGACGTAGTGTTAGGTTATTGTTGGCCTTTTGACGATACTTAGGATGTTAATATTTAATATTTTCAAACAGCGGTTGACCGTAACTAAAACCACGGATAAGAGGGTACTACTGTATTTTTAATAAAATAGCATAGGTAATTTACAGATTAGTATTGTTGTAAAAATATGGAAAAAAAATACCCATAATTCATACTTAAATATTTCCGCATTTAAAATGGATGTCAAATTATACATTTTACTTAACAAATATAAAATATGTAAACAAGGAATTACAAAAACTTAAACTCTTAAAACAAAGTCATCTATGAAAGGATTTTGAAAGCTGTAAAAAATATCAAATATCACAACCAATTTTTAAATACAAACTAAAAAATATGCATAAAATTTAAAAAAAAACAATAATAAAAACTGAGTTAATATTTTTATAAAATTTAATTAAAAAATATACTAAAATTATTGGAAGAAAACTTTTTGAGAGTAAACGATTACAAATATTTTTTTTTCATATAATCTCTAATAAAAATTGTAATTTCAATATCGAAATAATTTTTATTATAAAATCTACGATTTATCAAAATAATCTACGGAATGGAATTATATTGAAATTTCTACGTAAATTTATAAGGAAATTTTATTGTTAAAAATAATTGTAAATATGAGTTTATAAAAATTACTACTTAAAATGGAAAACGTATTGGCACAACAAAATTTGGATTTTTCATTATAAAAAAATTTCTTGATTACCATATTATTTATTATTTGAGGTCCTGAGAGTACAATTAATACAAATGATATAAAAACAGTTATGAGAGAAATTTTTCTATGCTTTTAATAAAATTTTATTTCATATTGAGAGAATATTTTCCTCTTTTTACATATTTGATTTGACTCATCAAGTCAACTCCTTCCCGTCCAACATATATATATACCAGGGGTGGTCAGGGGTGGTCAATTAGTCAATCATGATCTACCAATCAATTACAATTTTTTTTTTAAGTAGATCTTTACGTTTTCTTCAATTGCGTATACTAAAAAGTATTATTTAAGTTGATTGTTATAAGAAATATGATAAACTGTTTACTTAAATTGCTCGTGTTTTAAACGTGAAATATAAGGATATCTACCTTACCAAATGACTGATTTTAATTCTTTAATTTGTCAATAGATGCATCACAGATACGCTCTATTAACCTTTTCCTTCCTGTGCTAAAAAAAATCCACATGTTCCGGTGATGTGTATTCAATACACGTCAATACATATGTAAAAATGAGCGATTTAAAATCGGAAAAATAAGAATATTCATAGCAAATAGCTTAAATTAATTCAATTTGAAGTCAAAAGTGATAATAATTGAAATTGAATTGCTGAAAACATGAAGAAAAAAAACATCGGACGACGTTCATAAAATAGGCAAAACGACCATCTCAAACGAAAGCTCGCTGGCTGCTAAGCAAGAGAAGCGAGCGAACTGAGATTCTATTTCTTGCGTTCCCATATACCGAAGTAGAGTGAAACGTGAATAGCGTCGCTTCCTCACTCATAGCGATTTTTTAGAATGGATATACCTATGTCACACACTGGCACACGTTTGATTGTATTGGTGAATTTATTCCCGATTTTCATAAAATATCTCTGATGTGGCCGATAAGTGCTGATTATTATTAATATTATTTTTTTCATTCAATGTGCAAATGTATTACAGAGGAATACCTACAATCTGAACACAATATTTATAGAGATATTAAAGTTTTTAGAAGCAATGTGTACTAGTTACACATCACAGGACATGAAGGGTTAATAAATTATTGTGTAACAATAAATTATTTATTTTTTCCTGTACACTGGTTCATCACTCTTCAAACAAAGTAGTTCATATGTACAAAAAGGTTGGTATCATCACATAACTTACCTGTTAAGGTAGACAGAGATAAATGAGCGTCAAACCTTCTCGAAATACTTCCTTCATCTCCTCCACATCCATACAAATCTTTCTGTTTCTCTTATTTCTTACCATTCTTTCTTTCCAAATTTCATTCACTCAATTCAACCATACTTTTCTCAGTCATTCTGTACCACGACTCCCACTTATGTTTAAATTATAAATTTGTTTAGTCAGTTTTTCACTACACATTGTTTCAAAATGTACAGACTTTTTAACCCCGCTTAACATATAAAGGGTTAAATATTAGTAACCCATTGGTTTTTATGGTTTAAGTTTTTGGTGGTAAATTCATTAAGTGCACTTTGGAAATATGCATCATTTTAATATGATTGATAAAGGAAAAATGTATAAAATCTCACTTGTATCAGTTGTACTCTCAAACTTGAATGTGTTCTTTACTGTGATAAATTATGTAATTTTCGACTGTAAATATGAAAAACCAAGGGTTTTAAACTATAACTTTTAATGCCAAATTCTTCTAATATTCATGTTTCAAGGTGTTACTCTACAGATGTACAAAGTGTTTTTTTTTTAACAAATAAAACATAATTGTTAAAAAAAAAAACATTTTATTCAAACAAATTACAATGTATTGTATTGTATTATACGAGGGTCATCCAGAAACTAAGGTTACAAGGGCTTCTGAGGCCGGGGGAATTTTTTTGTTTGAAAGTTGGTACACCTGGCGTATAGAGGGGATCCTAATGGTCAGTTTGTTTGGTCCGCGTGTTTGTCGACCATTTTGTTCAGTCACAGTAAATTTTTCCGATGGAGAGATCATCGTGCGCTCCCGCCAACTTTCATCCGTGCGAGACCCGCGCGGTCATCAGTTTTTCGACTTTGCAGAACAATACCGCCGCGAATATCTATCGGAAGCTCGTGGAACTTTATGGGAGTGATGTGATGAGTCGACAACATGTCACGAAGTGGGTTAGGTTGTTCAGAGAAGGCCGTACTGATACTCACGACGAGGCAAGGCAGTGATTTCTGACGAATTTGTGCAAAAAATTGAAGAACAAGTGCGAAATGACCGCCGTGTTACGCTTGACGACCTTCACGAAGAATTTCCTGACATTTCTCGAAGTCCCCTTGGTAATATTGTGTCAGAAAAACTTGGTTACAAGAAGTTGTGTGCGAGATGGGTGCCCAGAATGCTCACACCGGAGCACCGTCGAAATTGTGTGATCGCGGCGTGTGAATTTTTGGATCGTTTTTCACAGGAGAGAGCTTTTCTGGACTCTATCGTGACGGGGGATGAGACGTGGATGTGTCACTACACCCCAACAATTTTTCAATGATCAGGAGGTTGAGGAAGCTGTGAAGAAGTGGCTGAAAGAGCTGGCGGCGGAGGTCTATGACACTGGCATACAGAAGCTGGTGCCCCGACTACAGAAATGTCTCAATCTCGACGGCGGTTATGTTGAAAAATAGTTTAATATATTTGTGAAGTATCCTGTGAATTTCAATGAAATAAAAGCATTTTTCGATCCTACATAAATGTTGTAACCTTACTTTATGGATGACCCTCGTACTTTCGTTATGTAACATACAATCCCCTCTGACCTCCATAACTTAGTTGATAAGACACCTGTCTTCCAACTCTGGTGTTGCGGGTTCGTTTTGTGATGGTACCCATTTTATTTCAAATGTTTCCAGTCTAATTTTCCCTTAAGGTCACTATAAAATATTTCAGGTCGGTAAGGAGAGATTGCCACATAGCAATAATCCAACTAAGTTCTATTGTATTCAATGAATGAGTAACACAATACAACCTAGTAGGTTTATTAACATGTAGCAATTCTTTCAACCAATTAGAAAGGCATTGAAAACATTATAATTTGTTTTATCAAACACTGTTTATTTCACTTTTTGTAATGGTATAACCCTACAACTTTTTATATATTTTTACCTTTTTTGCTGCACTGGCATTTAATATATTATTTATTATTAAGGCATTAATGTTGTGGAGTTTTAAAGACATTTGTAATTTGTTTTATCAAACACTTTATTCCATTTTTTGTAACGGTATTGTTTTGAAAGCTTTAAGTCTGCAGGAGTTGTACGCATCAGAAGTAAACATATTTCATGCTGTAAAATTAACATTTTAGTTTTCATATTTACAGTAAAATTATTAAGAATTAATTTTCAATCACAAAAAGGAATTGAGAGTGGTCCTCGAATAAAATTAAATTGTAAACCAACATTTTTGGATAAACAATATACAGTCGGCCCTCCATAACCGCAGATTCAACAAACTGTGAATCCAAAATATTAAAAAAAAAGAGAGAGATATTTTTTATTTATAATTATTATGTATAATATAAATATTTTGTGTTTTATTCAATGTATTTCTGTTTCATGTCATTAAATGGAGGAATATATGTGTCAACGCTTTTCAAACCCAAGTATGTCCACGCAAGTTCAAACCGAGCAAAACGGTATTTGTCCCTGATCACTGAAAACGATTTACATAAAAATGATTTATTTTTTTAGAATTGCTTTATAGATGACATTGTGTTTTCAAAAAAATTTCTTACAAATTCAAGTCAGTAGGAAAAATAAACATATTTCAATTTGGACATACCCACTTTTGAAAGACACCCATTAAAAATGCGTGATTTTTGACACAACACAGCATTGACATACCAGAGTTGGATTGTTGTTGACAGTACGACTACGCTACGACTGATCGGCCATCTTGAATGATGGCGCCCTCTGATTGGTCCAAATAGACATGTCTGACTTTGATAAAAAAACAACTTCGTGGACATATCTGAGTTTGAAAAAAACTCTTATTTCAATCACCATTTTGCATTGATTTCACAAGGAGATATCTTATTTTGAAAAATGCAGATTTACCCAGGACTACATAAGCTTCATTTTGGTATATTATCTCAAAAATGTCATAATGTGGACATACTTGGGTTTGAAAAACGTCGACACATATGTGATGAATAAAAGAAAACGTAAAATTTTTGCTGACACTTATTTACTACCAATAAAGTCTAAATGTTTCTCGCCTGAACAAGTTAGTGAGTGTATGGGCAGATAACACGCTGGCCACATCTACCAAGTGATTAAGCTATTTAATAGTTAAAATTTGATACCTCAACCCTCGGTAGTATGTCAACTAAAGACGAAAGAAGATGTGTTGTTTCATTATATTCTGAAATGTTAAAAATTAAATGTTGCCGTTATCAATTTTCTTTCAAAAGAATTAAAAAGCCCAGCATAAATTAAACAAAATTTATATGTTGTTCATAGAGAATATTTTCCATAAATAGCATCTAAACGTAACAGACAGCATTTATACATCTGCTTTCGAAAGAAACTTGATAAGTGCAGTATTAAATTTTTTACATTTTAGAATATAATGAAACAACATGTCTTCAATTCAACCCTCAGTAGTATGTCAACTAAAGACGAAAGAAGATGTGTTGTTTCGTTATATTCTGAAATGTTAAAAATTAAATGTTGCAGTTATCAATTTTCTTTCAAAAGAATCGAAAAGCCCAACATAAATGAAACAAAATTTATATGTTGTTCATAGAGAATATTTTCCATAAATAGCATCTAAACGTAACAGACAGCATTTATACATCTGCTTTCGAAAGAAACTTGACAAGTACAGTTTTAAATTTTTTACATTTTAGAATATAATGAAACAACACGTCTTCAATTGGCCCTAGTTGACATTTTAACATGTAAAGGTATCAAATTTTAATTGAAGCATTGCATCTATCTGTATACGTTCTAACTTGTTAAGGAATGAAAATTTTGGACTTTAATGACGTGTATATTAGTTAGGCCTACAATGGTTGCACACGTGTACTAAAAAACCTTTATTTTCTAGTCATTATTCTCTGAACACGATTTACATAGCATTTCCATTGTATTAGGTATTATTATAAGTAATTTATAGATGATTTCAAAGTGCATGAGAAGATATACATAATTTATGTATAAAAACGCCATTTTATATAAGTAACTTGAACATCTGAGGTTTTGTTATCGGCAGGAATCTTGAAACCAATTATCTCTGCATATCGAGGTTCGACTGTATTCCAAAAGTCCAAAAATGTTAATAATACCATTTTGTTTGGTTTGTTAAAATTAAAATAATTTTTAAACTAATTCATAAAAGTATTTACCCAATAATTAAATTCACTAAAATAATATTGTGTACCTTAAAGCTGAAACATTGTAAGTCACATTCACCAAATTGTTTGAATAATTAAGTCTATAAGACACAATACAAAATATGCATGCAAAATTGAAAGTTTTTTTTGAAGTTGCTAAAAAATACTGTCACTCGATTGGTTCAAGCCTCAAACTGTTTAGCCAATCTAATATAATATTATATTCAGTCTTGAACTATTACCCAGTCAGTCAAGGGCTTCTTTACACAATCTTTCTTTTGGAAAAAATCTTAATTAAAATCAACATTTCTCAATGTTGATATAAAAAAAACAAACCATATGTAAATAATAATAACAATAAATAGAAACTAAACAATAGTTTCAATTAAAAATGATGTTTTTTTTGGCATTTATAGCTATAATAGGTAGTTATTAAATTTGTAATATTCATACAATATTTTTTATACAGGAAAAATGTAAAGTATATAAATACGAGGCATATCCAGAAAGTAAGTGTACTGATATTTTGTAGGTTACAATTTTTTTTATTTAAATAAAAAAATTACGTGGTTACCGTAGTACATATGTAAGCTATTTTTCGACATAGTTGCCATTCCTCTCAATGCAGGTGGTGAAGCGGGGTATCAACTTTTTGATGCCTTCCTCGAAGTAGTTTCCCGCCAACCCTTCCGTCCACTTCTCCACCTCTTCCTTTACCTCATCGTCGGTTGAAAATCTTTTTCCACCCATGTACAGCTTCAGGGAGGTAAAGAGATAGTAATCTGAAGGTGCTAGGTCAGGGGAATGCGCGGGATGGTTCAGGACATCCCATTTAAACGAGGCGAGCAGTTCCGTCTGGCATTGTCGTGCAACAGGCAGACTCCCTTTGTCAGCATGCCTCTCCTCTTGTTCTGAATCGCCCTCCGCAATTTTTTTAGGGTCTCACAGTATCTTGCAGAGTTGATGGTCTCCCCTTGAGGCATATATTCAATTAAAATTATGCCTTGACAGTCCCAAAACACGGATGCCATGATTTTCTTGGCTGAAATTGTGGTTTTGAACTTTTTGGCGGAGGGTGAAAAGGTGTGATGCCACTGTTGAGACTGCCTTTTGGTTTCAGGCGTGTAGTGTGCAACCCAAGTTTCATCTCCAGTAACGATGGAGCGGAGAAATTCATCTTCATGGAGTTTGCAGCGCCTCAAAAACTCTTGCCCGGCCTCCACTCGATTCAACTTGGCGGGAGATGGGATTGACATTTTTCACGAAACGTGTTGTCGCGTCGACACTTCTCAACGTACTGACCTCGAACCGGTCTCGTTGCGGAGGGGAAGGGTCAGGCTACACGAAAGTGTAGCCAACATGTCGAAAATAAAATCCATCCGGTCGTGAGAGCCTCAGTACACTTACTTTCTGGATACGCCTCGTATATAAATACATGGGTTATTGCATTGACAATCAGAATTATTAATGTTGCAATCTCGCATGACGCAATCTCCTACATTCCCTTTTTTGTAATCTATAATTTTTATTTATAAATAAAAGTAATGTTCATGCATTTTTTATTGTTAGTTTTATGGCCTTGATGATTTTGGTGCTTTGCAAATTTTTCTTATAATCAAAAATGCTCTGTGATTTTGAAAAGGTTAAGAACTACTGCTTTAAACTGTTACTTTTGTAATTCTATTATCTTTCCTTATCAACTAAAAAATAATTTATTGTATTATATTACACTTTCGTTGAATACAGTACAACGTAGCATGCCTGTCTTCAAGTCAACCAGAAAAAATAATAAATAAATTCTTGTATGAGGAAAATGTATGCATAATGCAATTTTTAACATCTGATGTTATTGTTTCTTCTCCCTGGCTCCATCCCAACTCACTGTCTGCGAAGATAATTGGGGTCAGCTCTCCTCGTCCTCAGGTTGTATGCTCTTCTGTCCCGGACTACGTCCCCCAGGCCGTACCTCTGCATCAAGTTATCGTTTTGCAACACCCATGAATTTTTTGGTCTTCCTCTGGTTGTTATTCGAGGAAGATCCATGGAGATTGCCTGGTTCACAATGTGATCAGGTGCTCTGCGTCCAACGTGCCCATACTATCTCAATCGCCTCTCCTCCATCTTGATGTTGATGTTTGTAACACCTAGGCTTCCACGAATGCGTGAGATTTTTATTTTGTCTCTTAGGGACACACCAGCTGACCATCTTAGCATGCGCATTTCAGCAGTTTCTAGTTGCCTAGAGTAAGAGTTATACTATACATCGTCCAGCATTCGGAGCCATAGAGGAGTGCGGGTCTGACAATCTGATGTTATTGTATTGTATGTAAATCATAATAAATTAAATGGAACATTTAGTGCCTTAAGTATGGAATGCGGAGTTTTCGTTTCTTACCATAATTTTTTTTTAATTAAAGATATTACAAGTTAAATTTTAAACTTTTATCATATATTAAAAACTCTATTTTGTAAAAAAAAAATGTGACTTAAGGTGTTTTTGCTTTAAGGTACTGAATTATGTAGTAAAACATTTTTGGTATCAATTTTTTCTAACAAATAATAACATTTTTATAACAGAAAGTAAATCTTTAAAAAAAAATTATAAATAAACATGAGTAATAATTTTTAATTTGATATTTCTTTAATACCCCGTATACTAGTAATTAAAAATTTTAATATTATGCAAATTGCGAATTATTATGTACATTTTTTTTAAAAGACCAGAGTTAATTTAAATTTTTTTTTTTTTTTTAAATCATCTACTATTGAAAAATGATGAGCAAAGCATAAAAAAATTTGCTAATTTATCGTCTAATTATGAAGATTGGTCAAAAACCCTTAAATATTTTTCGATTTCGCAAAATTCTTTTTTAAAATTACTTTAATTCGATTTTTTTTTAAATATCATTGGTCCGATGTACAAAAAAATCAATTAAAAATAAGTTAAGTGAAAAATTGTTCAATATCAGTTATAACTGATTTGATCAGACAGAGACAACTTTTTGGTCTAAGGAATTACTGAATATTCAATCTTGAATTAATTTGCTTTATTATTATACTATTCAAAGTGCCATTTTAAGTGGAAAAGGAGGCATGGATCAGCTTTTCTCTTTGTGAATGCTTGTGGAAAAATATATGTATTATGCATACATATGACTGGAAAAAGCATATGACCATGCATGCATATGACTGGAAAAAGTATATGACCAAAAGAAGAAACTGTATTATGCATGCATATGACTGGAAAAGGCATATGATCAACGCTCCACCTATTTTTTTCATTGTGTGTTCGGCCCATCAACTTAAATGTGCAAGAAAAAAAGAGGCTCCTTACGGCGCGTGGACTCTGTATGGTGTTTCCATGTTCCGCACACACTCAAAGAAAGGAACCTGAGAACCCATCATGAAATATCAAATAAAATATACAATTGCGCAAAAATAAAAAATGGTTGGTTACAAGTTAGTTTGTTTGAGATGTGTGCGGAAGATGGAAACATGTATACTGACAATTTTTAACAGATGTGCGGCCGCACAAGCGCACACCTTAGAGAGAATGTTGCATATGACATGACTTGGAAAAAGCATATGACCACGTGATAAGCAATATTGAATTAATATGGTGTTGATTTTTATGTTAAAGATTTCCTGGGTTGACAAAGCCCGCAGTGAAGAGGTCCTCAGATGCATGAAAAAAGACAACGAAAAGCTCCCTTGCATTAAGAGAATATTGGAATACTTTGGACATTTTAAGAGAGAAAACAAATATAAACTCATCCAGATCATATAAGGAAAACAAAGAGGAATAAAAATAAGAAACTCCTGGCTAAATAACCTGGGAGAGTGGTATTTTTCTGTAGTACGGAGACATTATTCGGAGCAGTTGCAGATAAAATTAAAACACCCTTGATGATTGCCAACCTCGAGAGGAACATTAAAAAGAAGAAAAAATGGTGTTGAATGTAAATTAATAAGTGGTATTGTTGCCATTATATGCTGACAATAGAGCATGTATTAAAGTGAACAATGCCTTGACTGAGCGGTTTAATATTACAAAAGTGGTAAAGCAAGGATGTATTATGACAACCTGGTTGTATAAAATGGACATAGATTCATGTGTGAAGGAACTACAGAGTTCAATGGGTGGCACACAAATGTCGAATAAGAATGTATGCGGTATGCTGATGAAATGGTAATGTTAACGGAGAATGAGGATGAATTACAGAGTCCGATAAGTAACTTGTATAAGAGGATTGAAGAGAAAGATTTGAGAATGAATGTTTGGAAATCAAAAGTAGGGGTGATAGAAAATTATGAGATGAGAGAACAATTTATCCAGAGATTTAACATTAATTTTGGATGATGCTATTATTTAAACTTGATTATAGTGCCACAAATAAGGATGATAAGATGAAAAACCTCATCTATTTATTTTTCTTATATATGACTTTACAAATCTGTGACCACGGAGTTATTTTTTATAGAAAGCAAGCTTTGTTTCGCATATAGATAACATCTGCAGTATTGTTTAAACTGGACTTCACACTGAGAGTTTGTAATGACTTTTCTAAGCTGGAATAATTAATTCTCTGGTAAGAACAATTTTGGATTACAATTCAATAATATGTGTATGGTTACTCCACTACAATATCTATGATAAAAAAATTTAACACATACAGCGAACGTTTTTACATTTTACAAAGTTTAAACTGCTTATCCAAATAACTGAGTTGAACTATGGTCTATTGCCGAGTGACAAATCTTACAACCTTGTCAGATAAAATAAAAATGTTTAACCTCCCAACATTGTAAAGATTGTCAACTCATATTTTAATAGTCCGGAACTAACTCAGTTTATCATGTTACACGTCAAAATGTTTTGTTTCACAATCAAATTATTAAATAGTCGCAATAAATTGTTTGTACATCTGCTGCATAATAAGAATGCATAGATTAGACTGTCAATATGGGTATCGTATAGACTTTCATGTGACTTTAACTATTAAAAGGAGCAATGTAAAGTAGTTGTTCTTTCCGGGATGAATTGATGGAATTGTATGAATTTGTTATTATGTTGGGTTTGTTTGTTATTGTATGGTTGAATTGATGGAATTGTACGTGGGTCGTCCAGAAAGTAAAGTACGTTTTGGCATAACTAAATAAAAACGAAAGATATCAACACAAAACTTTATTTATAGTCACAGTACCTTACTCTATTTTTCAATGTAGTCGCCATAGCTGTCAGGGCACTTATTGTAACATGGAACCAATTTTTCAATTCCAATGTTATACTCTTCTACCGCCAAAGATTTGAGCCAGGATGTCCCTTCTTGTTTGAGGTCTTCATCGTTTGCGAACTGTTTTCCACTCAAAAATTCATTTAGTTTCGGGAATAAGTGAAAATCACTTGGTGCCAAATCAGGGCTGTAAGGAGAATGTCCAAAAATGTCCCACTTAAGACATTGAAGTTCTCGCTGTGTTCGTGCTGATGCATGAGGCCACGCATTGTCATGAATCAAAACCACCTTTCCCGACAACATTCCACGTCTCTTGATTTGGATAGCGCGTCTAAGTCGTTGAAGAGTTTCACAATAGGCCTCAGAGTTTATTGTGTCCTCTTGGCATAAAATCCACGTGGATCAAACCCTTTTGGTCCCAAAAAATTGTTGCCATCACTTTTCTGGTGTTGAGATTCGGTTTTTCTTTTCCGAGCACACATTTTTTTGTAGCCAAGGTGCTCTGTCACTATTTCATGTAGGAGCGATCGTGAAATTTGTGGGAAAGATTCATGTACTGTGCATAAAGTTGCCTATAAATTTCGATAGAACGAACATTTTGTGCATTCAGAAAACGAATGACACTACACACTTCACATTTGGCAGGATTTTCGATGGGCGCAGCCATTTTGAAAGGTTACAGAACAAAGACGCACGACCGTTCAGCAACAAAACTTGGCTCGCACTGAAGCGGGGGGGAAGGAGCTAACTGGCGCGCATACGATCGCGGTGGTGGGGGATTGGCGCAGGGCGTGGTGCGCAATCGTTCTTTACTTTCTGGACGCGCCTAATATGTTATTGTGTTGGTTTCATCTTGTAATCTATTGTATAACATGTTTTCTATTGTATAACACTGTTAACATATCAATATTGAATTTTATCAGTTTTTTTTGTAATCTTTTGTGTCAAAAAGATGATTGGACCGTTGAAATAAAATAAAATGGATGGAGAGTTAGAGTGGGAAAGAAAGACACCTCAGATAGGTCAATTGGATGTTTGATATATTTACATTTGATGTACTTCAGAAATGTAAACTCTTTGACCAAATCAATTTTAACTATACAAATATAAATAATGCAATCAATATTTTTTTTAAATATAAAGGAATCATATTTGGCTGGATTAAAATATGCAAAAAACAACCTGAATATACATATATAATACAATAAATTTAATTTTTATATTTTCATAACCTGTTAATAATGAATAATTGAAATTGAAAAAAAAACGCTGTCTAAAATCATATTTTACAAAATTAATTTCCCACCTATAAACGAACCATAATGTAACAATTTAGAAATTAAACATACAGTGTAACCCGGATTTTACGTTATCTAATTTTATATTTTCTTGCCTTGAAAATGTTAGTTAAAATCTGATTTATTTTCAAACGAATTCGTCTATTATTTTTTTAAATCTGTTTTTCTAGAATTAAATCTTGTATTTTACGTGAATGATATTCAGTCAATTTTATATGATGCATAAAACGACAAAATATTAAGAATTTCGACTTTATTGACGATTAAAAAATTTCCAACTTTTTTATTTTATTATATTATCTGTTAACCTTTCCCTTCCTGTGCTAAAAAAAATCCGCGCGTTCTGGTGCTGTGTATTTAATACTCATGTAAAAATGATCGATTTAAAATCGGAAAAATAAGAATATTCATAGCCAATCGCTTAAATTATTTAAATTTGAAGTCATAAGTGATAATAATTGAAATTTTATTGCTGAAAACATGAAAAAAACATCGGCCGACGTTAACAACACGGGCAATGCGACCACCTTAAATGGCTGCCCCGAAAGCTACTGAAGCGAACAAACTGAGATTTTATTTCTTGCGTTCCCATAAACCTTAGTAGAGTGAGAGTGAGACGTGAATAGCGTCGCTTCCTCACCCATGGCGATTTTTTAGAATGAATATACCTACGTCACACACTGGCACACGTTTGATTGTATTGGTGAATTTATTCCCGATTTTCACAAAATAACTCTGATGTGGCAGATAAGTGCTAATTATTATAAATATAAATTTTTCTTTCAATATGTAAATGTATTACGGAGGAATACTTAAAATCTGTACCCAGTATTTATTATATTTATAGAGATATTAAATTTTTTAGAAGCAATGTGTACTAGTTACATATCACAAGACAGGAAGGGTTAACAAAAGTGTTTTTGACATTTTAAAGGAAATAACAGTTAAAAATAAAGCTCAAGAAGAAATATATTTTTAAAATATTTACATAAATAAAATAATTGATACTTTACATAAATTACTTTTCTCTCAATTTACACTTTCCTTCTCCTTTTTTGTATGGTACCCCCCCCCCCTCAATATATTTAAATTAGTGTTTTGGACATTTTAAAAAGCGTGACTGGGAGACAATATTGTCTATGTATTTATAGCCTTTGGAGTAGACATAGAAATCGCAGTTCGCCATTGAACATGTTGGCAACACTACTGCTCGGCACATGCGAGTATTTTTACAATACAAACTCTTTTATTAGACAGGCACCCTTTTTTTAGGTACCATCGGAAATTGAACCCAAAACCCCCAGGTGGAATTTAAGAATGTTACCACTAGGTTACAGAGGTCGTCGTTCACTTTCCTTCATTTTACATCACTATTTTTTCCCTTGGAAAGTGTAGATTCCGAGTTATAATGTAATTTTTTTACGTAATCAATATTTATATTGCACAGAATCCATTTTTTATTTAAAAGTTATCATTTTAATATGTAAAAAAAAACAGGCATGTTCGAAAATTCTTTTTATAAAGGAACAAATGTTTCTTTTCAAATTTTGGTAAAGACTTTTAAATTTGATAATATGTTAATAATTAGACCTCTTTGGTATGATAGTTGGTAAGATGCCTGTCTACCAAACTAGATTTTTAGATTCAATATCCGATGGGAAAAAAAAAGCACATGGCAATAACGCCAGGTTGAACTGTATGCAACAGAAGTGCAAAAAATTGATAAAATAATTTGTTGAAATATTTGTCAATTCAATGGTGGAAAATTAGCTTTTATTTATCCTCAATAAAATTATTAATAATATTTAAAACCAATTTTTTAAGTAAATAATTAATGTTTAAATCGTTAGAAGATATTACAAAAATTTGCAAATAAATAATGTAAAATGGGTAGAAATATTTTCCCTTTGGCAAAAACAATTTTTTTATATAAAAAAATACAGCATTGTTTATATCAGTGCTTCTCAAACTATTGTCACCGGATCAGTGCTGGTTCGAGAAGTGAGAGAAAATTACAAAAAAATAAAAAGAATTATGCGTTTAAACCGTTCCTTAATATTTCTTTTGTAATTTTATTTTTTTTACTAATTCAGTATAGAAATTTAAAAAAAAAAGAATTTATGTACGTTCTCTACGTTTTAATTAGTTATTTATTTTCATAAAAATACCGGTCCGTGATTGATTTGAATTTCAAATAAAAATTGGTCCGTGAATAACACAACATTTGAGAAGCACTAGTTAATACAAATGAAAAAGATTCACGGAATATACCCTAGGAGTAAATGTCATAAAAAGACACTGTACGTTAAATTTAATAAAAACTACACTTCTTTAAGCATTTTTCTCACACACTTGCTCGATGGGGCGGTTGAGCGAATGTCAATGTGTCGTTAATAAAGCTGAATTGGTTATCATCATTTGTCAGGTAGTAACCGAAACTACCGTCGTTTGACAACTGATCCCCGTTTGTCTTGTAGTCGTAATTATTGTTTCTACGGTTACCTATATTCCACGTGTACTCTTGTCGCTGTCTACCTCTGTATACGCACACCGAATCGTCGTTCTTATTTTGTTTTTTAACGTTCTTTCGGTTAGAGAAAACTTTCGACGAATCTAAAACACTGTCTTCGCCCAACCGAAAGTCCGTTTCATCGTAGAAGTAATTTGGACCTCTTCGTCTTCTCAGCTCTTTGTTTTCTTTTATATTCCTATCTACGTTTTTCATCAACTTCCGTTTCGAGTAGCTGGAACGGTCTTCCTTTGAAGAATCTTCCATCAGTGGGTCGTGGCTTCTCTTTTCGTTCTCCGATCTTCCGTCCATGGAGAAAAACGAACTTCTGCGACTTCCATACAGCTGTATACTCATACATCTTCCTTCCATGTCGGATGGAGACGTCAATTTGCTCGGCCTATCATTATTGTTATGTCTGAAAAATATATATTTGTTAAACAATTTTTATACTAACAGAGAAGATTCAATAACACTCAACATGCAGACTTGAATTGCAGTATACCAGTCATTGAAAATGGGAGACTGAAATCTCAAATTAGCAAAGAATATGCAGTGACTCGAAGATAAGTGAGGTTATTTTTGTGCTGTGATGGTTCAAATTTTATACTGCCATCTGTTTTTGTGAATCCTAACCACTAAGTGCAGGGATTTACTCTATACAATACTACAACCCAGCTCGTAAGCGGAACAGACCCATTGTATAAGAATAGATTTTTTTAAATAAATTGATAATATTTAGCAATTTTATAGACATTACATACATACATACCATCATGTCATCCCCTGTCAGAGTATTTCTATCTCGACATACAGTACCCGGTGGTAAGTAATACAGACCGGGCTAAAAAAGAGACTGTCGGCCATAATCGGCTAACTTCGGCTTTGTAGAGCGTCGTCTCTATCATTTATACACGTGTTCCGTTGTGTACCGGACTGTTAGCGCATTGTGCGACAGAGATGACACTCTACAAAGCCATGTGCTTTACTTACCACCGAGTACTGTACATCCTTCGCCTCTTTTACATCTATACCTCTATTGATACAACTTCTACAATTTCTCTGACTTTTACATTTCCTTCTTTCAAAATATCATACACTTGATCTAACTATATATACCTTTCTAGATCTTCCTCTACCACGCCTTTTCACCCTCAAAGGCACTGTACATTTGTTTTGTCTGTCTTTCTTCATTTATTTATTATGGGCATTATTATATGTCAAAATATAGTATTATATATCGTCGTCATACAAGAGAAAGTGACCAAGTGCATTTTTCGCGAAAACGTGATTAATGACTATCTGACACCTTACTAACATAATGGTGGCCTGGAAGAAATACCCCAGCAAGAACCTGGAAGAATAATAATAATATCTTGACTTGTTTAAAATGACTATCTGCATTGATGTTTATTTTCTTACAAGCAAAATTGTATGAAAATTTGCAAAAATAATATTTCTTCATTTTGAAAGCAATGAACATTTCTATACACACAAAAAAAAATCACAAGTGTGAATACATTTATTTAAAAAAAAATTGAAAACAAAAGTGTAAAAATGGTTAAATGGCTCTCCTGAACATTTTGCATTTTGTTAGTTGGTCACTTTCTCCTGTATGACGACGATATGTATGTCCTGTTTTCACCCAATAACATTATATTTGAAAAATGTACATACTATATTACATAATTTAAATTTCACTTTTTATTTTTTTATTTTCTTAAATTAAAAAATATAATATAAAAATTTTTGTTTGTAAAATAAAGAAAATGCTGTTCTTTTTAATATTCCCAAAATATACTTTTTCTACGAATTATAGTCTTGTCGACCGAGGCGTTTTTGAAGAACGTATTCCCTACAGTTGGCAAGGGATTGCTAAATTTCACAAGTATTACTGTATTTCAATTAGTATCGGTCCACGTACAAAGTGTTAATACTGGTGAATTAGTATAAATTATGTACATATATAGTATAGAACTGTGACCGTAGAATGACGAAAAGTTTAGAAGTTAAAAAAATAACTGAAAAGAAAATACAAAAATTACTTCTTCTTTCATATCATTATTATAAATAAATAAATAAAATGTTTATTGATAACAACATAGTATGTAAATATATATCCTATAATTACACATACATGTTAAGGCAATGGAAAAGAAAATGCATTTGAGAGAGAAACTATCAAACTCTCTGGGCTTACATCATAACATCCTTCCAGTCGGGATACATGGATATCCTACCAATAGGAGGACGAGCCCGACCAAATCTAAGATTTACAGCCAGCGTAATTTTTTTTGCTGAGAGTTGTCAAATCACACGAGCAGCCGCAGTTCCGATCTGTTCAAGTGTGTTTATGTGTGAATTTTGTGGGTGTAAGTCAGCTGTCTCAGAACAGGCAATAAGTTATATAAAAGGACTAACATATAAAATTAAAATAAATAATAGGTTTATGAATAAAAATTTGGTATGTAAATATATATCCTGAAATCACACATACTCATATATGTTACAGCAATGATAAGAAAACATTAGAGAAAGAAGCTATCAAAAGGTCTGGGCTCATCTCATAATATCCTCCCAGCTGAGATACATCCCCACCACTATAAGGGAAAGCCCGGCTACGATGATTTTCTCCTATAAGTTCCATAAGAAACGAAGTGACATTATAAAAAATCTTCATCCAAGTTCCTCCACAACCCGACACTCCAAGTCCTCCCATGTTAGGTCAAGACTGTGAATCTCCCTCTCATAATGATGGGTGTTACAAGCGAGAGCTTAACCTACTAACAAGTGACATCTCCTTTCGTATGAGGCCTTTATATCAGGTCTGTAAATATGAAACTGGAATTTTTTTATAGAAAATACACATTTATTGTATGAAAACGGTAAAACAATTTTTATTCAAAGTATTGCCCATCGCTAGCTACACATTTTTCCCATCTCTCTGGCAATTTGTGGATTCCACACCAAAAAACCTCTTGCTCTTTTGAGGCAAACCAATCATCGAGCCATTTTCGTAATCAGTGAAGCGCTGCTCAGCAAGTGCATGTCCCATCGATGCAAATAAGTAGTAATCGGATGGAGCTAAGTCAGGTGAGTAAGCCGGATGCAAAAGTATTTGCCAACTTAACGCCTCAATCGTTTCCTTGACCGGCTTTGCTGTGTGCGATGGTACATTATCATGAAACAAAATCGCTTTGTGTTGCCTCTTTTGATATTCTGGACGTTTTTCACACAACGCTCAGTTCAAATCCATAATTTGTTGTCGGTAGCGTTCAGTATTAATGGTTTCGCCAGGTTTTAGCACCTCATAATAGATAACACCCTTCTGATCCCACCAAACACAGAGCATTATCTTCCGTCCATAGCGATTTGGCCTTCCAGTCGATGTCGCTGGTTTGCTTGGAGTTCCTTATGATTCTCGAAATATATCAATTTTTCATCACCAGTCAAAATTCGATGGAAAAATGATTTTCTTTTGTACCTGGCGAAAGCTTTCGCAAGTGGTTTTTCAATTTTCCTGCTGTCTTTCATTCAGTTCATGTGGAACCCATTTTCCCACCTGGATCTTTCCCATGTGGAGATGGCGTGTCACATTTAATTGATCCACGAGTTGTTGTTGCGTTTGGGCGTCATCTTCATCCAACAATGCTTGCAATTCGGCGTCTTCAAACTTTCTCGGTGGGCTACCAGGTTCTTCATTTTTCACGTCAAAATCGCCATTTTTGAATTTTTTAAACCACTCAAAGCACTGTGAGTTACCAAGAGCATGCTAACCGTAAGCTTCGACAAGCATTCGATGCGGTTCTGCAGCAGTTTTTTCAAATGGTAACAGAAAATCAATGCTGTCGGCGAATCTTAGTTTTCAAGCACAAAAACAGACATGTTCAACGTTATGAAAACATATGTAGTTGTATTAAACTTGTATTGTTGTGAGTTAAAAGTATTTGACAAATGTAAACACAAGAAAAAGGCGCCAATGACGCGGCTTGACAGTCACTACATTGACAACTAGAGCCATCTATAAGTAAATTCCGGTTTCATATTTACAGACCTGATATATGTACGGTTAGACTAATAAACCAATCTAAAATTCCTGATGAAAGGAAACACTACTATCTCAATTTTCCAAGTAATGGGTATATTGCAAATGGTTTGAAATATCACAATTCAAATGAAAAAATCTATCACTCAATACCTTTTTTCAAAAAAAAAAAAAAAACTCCGTTTTGTAGCACGAGAGGCTGGTCACTTCTGCTTCCGTGTTTTCCCTATCCTGTCTTCTAATCCTTCCAACTTATTTCCATATCAGTATACCCCAAAACATTTCTGCAATGCTCCCAATTAATACCCACAAGTGTTCATATCCTCTGAGATCTAGTACTATGTTCCAAACTCTGTATTAGCAGGAGGGCTCACAATATATACAACATGTATACAATTCCTATAACATCTTCTGCAGTGCTGATGGTAATGGGAAACCACATAAATATGCTCAACGATTTGTGGGTCACGTTCCTCAGCATTGAAGTCACGATGAAGAAAAAAACTATATTATTAACTTTACTCTGCAAGAAATGCGAAATCGTAGTCTTGATTGGGTGATATAAAATTTTGAGCCATTAAGATTCTTTTAATTAAAAAACATAATTGAGAGGACATCAGTTCACTTTGATCAAACCACCACTTTATTGATAACATAGTACAGTACCCGGCGGTAATTAATATACATCGGGCTTAAGAGACTGTCGGCCATAATCGGCTAACATCGGCTTTGTAGAGCGTCGTCTCAGTCGCACGATGCGCTAACAAATTGCGACGGTACACGTGTATGAATGACAGAGATGACGCTCTACAAAGTCCAAGTTAGCCGAGTATGGCCGACAGTCTCTTTCTTAAGCTGGATGTGTATTACTTACCGCCGGGTACTGTACATATCTCAAGATAAACAGAAGAAAATACATTTAAGAGAAAAGCTATCAAAAGGTCTGGGCTCATCTCATAACATCCCCCTGGTCGAGATACTTCACTTTTCCCTCTTTCAAAATTTGATTCATTCAGTCGTGCCATGTTTTCTGAAGTCTTTCCAAACTTCTCGTAGCTTCTATACTGCTTAGATTATTTTTGTAAATCTTTCGACATTCATTCTTTCTACGTGGCCAAACCATCTCATTGCTCCTCTCTACACCTTTAGTACTGCATCTTGTTATGTGTTAGTAACTATGGTATATTGTTAAATTATTGTAGTGTTGATGTGTGTACTTTCATATATTTATTGTAATTTTTTTTGTTGTAAATTTTGTTTTAATGATTGTAAAGGGTCTTTCAAATTGAGCAGTTTTTTAAATTCTTGGATAAAACACAGATGGCGTCGCAAATTTGCCTGGGTCTTGTGACATTTGAGAAGTGTAATGTACGACATTTATAAAAATGGAGTCATATACAATACAACAATGCGTTCAAATTATTGAATTATTTTATGTATTGTAATCTCCAGAAACCGTGATGTTAATTGGCCACCAAGATCATGTGATCTGACACCCTTGAATTATTTTTCCTGGGGTCACGTGGTCTATAAGAATGAGCCCCGATCAATTCCTGAGCTGAAGGACGAAATTATTCGCGTTATTGGTGAGTTAGAACCGCAATTATGCCAAAATATCATCGAAAATTTTGACAAAAGAGTGGACATCTGTGGAGTGCAAGAGGTGAACATTTGGCGGATATTGTTTTTTGTGTTTAAATGTCATACATTATATACTTCAATGATCAATAAAAAGGTTTTGATATCAAAGCAAATTGTGTGTTTTATTCAAGAATTTAAAAAAATTGAATAAAAAAAACCACTCAATTTGAATGACCCTTAGAAGTAATTTTTTTACAAAATAACGTACATTTTGAAGTGCATTAAAGTTTCTTGAATGTGGCCTTATTAGGTAAAATCTAACCTGATGCGGCCTTCCAACATGAAAATGTTTCCCACCCCTGCATTAGACCATGACCACTAAGATAAGAGATAACATTTAAAACTCAAAACAGGCGGAACAAATAAACACTTGATTTCCAAATACCATCAATGGACATCTGTGGAGTTGCAAGAGGCGAACGTTTAGCGGATATTGTTTTTTGTGTTTAAATGTCATAATTTATACTGACCAATGAAAAGTTTTTTGAAATCAAAGCAAATTGTGCGTTTGATTCAAGAATTAAAAAAAACGCTCAATTTGAAAGACCCTTCATATATTCATTAAATTTTGTGTTTTAAATTTTTTTTTTCCTCAAAAGTTTCAGCTTAAACTTTGTGCAACTCCATATTAAAAGATTGAACAGTCAATGATACTTCTTTATTTTTTTTTATTCCCCTTGTAAAAATATGTGCGATATTTAGCTATGTAACTTTACATAAGTAATTCAATTAAAATGAATCCATTCAAAATGTGTCTAAATAAAAAAATCTATCAAATGTTTCGGATTTAACTTTGCGGAACTCCGTATTAGAACATTTAACAATAAATTACTTTGTTATTTCACTAATCACATTAATCCTTGCTACGCATGTTTCTACCTCCTATCACGAGGTTCTCTTCATAAGAAATGTTTTATTTTATTATTGTAATGAATTTGCACTCACTGCTTAGGGTTTTGATATTTTTACAAGGTAAATGTACGATTGATCAATGAGTAAACAAAATACTATATTGGCGACTCTAATTTCAAGGCAAATCCTATTTTCTTTTCCAAAAAATTGTGTTTCAAAAATGGGTTAAAAAATGGGTTTAAAAAATGAGTTCAAAAAATGGATTTCAAAAATGGGTTCAAAAAATGAGTTTAAAAAATGGGTATATAGAAGTAGTAAATAGTTAACCCTGTGAATATTTTATATACAAGCACCGTTTTATAACAGTTTAAAAAAAAAAACCGTGCATGGCGCGGGTTAATCGTCTAGTTTTAATAGAATGCAGACATAGCTTCAGTGTTATGAACCGACTAGAACCATTCGAAATGTGGATACACCGGAGAATGCTACGGATACCCTGGAGGGATATGGTCAGCAACACAAGGGTTCTTCAAAGAGCCAAAGTTAATAGGGAGTTGCTGACTAATATTAAAATCCGAAAGGTGTCCTACTTGGGTCATGTACTTAGAGGAGCAAAGTACAAATTACTGCACCTGATCATCAAAGGCAAAATAGAGGGTCGAAGAGGTGTTGGCAGGAGGCAAATCTCCTGGCACCGCAATATACGTGATTGGACTGGTATAAGGAGTATTGGGGATCTTTTTCAGGCTGCCGGGGACAAAGATGTATACTCTCAGGTGATAGTCAACGTTGGGGGGATCTGACATGACACTGGGAAGAAGGAAGCAGACATAGCTCAGTACCGATTCCAAGTGATTAGTATACTTTACTAGCCCTGAAGTTCCAGATTCTATTCCCATACCGGAATTCTTTGCATTTATTCTCCAGGTGCTTTCTAGTTACGAAACATAAATACGAGCTCTTGTGTTATATAAATTCTGAGTTTGTTCTTGATAGCTGACACTTTATCTTCAGACATCAGCTGAGGAATCTTAAATGGCCTTTGTTAGCATCGAGGAAGAAATACAACACCGTTTAAGATTAGCAAGTAAAGCTTTCGGCAGACAATGAGAAAAGGTGTTTAACAATTGAAACTTTCACAGTGAAACTAGAAGAAAAATATATACAGTGGTCATTTTGCCATTTTCACTGTATAGATGTGAAGACCTGGACCATCCACAGAAGATGATTGCGATGTATCCACGAATATAAAATGGCAGGACAAGCATATACAGCTATGCGTTCATGATGAAGCTAAGACAACCAGCGTAGTATCAAAACTCACAGTCAAGTTTAGTTGACCGATTATAGTTGATCAACAAAAGTTGAATGAAATCTGTAGTGAGAACCTTTGTTTTAATAGAGTTGATCAACTTTTTAATTGATCAACTCTATTGAAACAAAGGTTCTCACTATAGATTTCATTCAACTTTTGTTGATCAACTATAATCGGTCAATTAAACTTGAACTGCGAGAACGGGCTTTAAGTTAGAGAAAAGGTATCAGGATAGCACAAAGATACAGAGTCGGCTTTAAGTTCAGTCTCACACTGTGTGGTTAATATATGCTGGGTTACACAGGCACAGGAGGGCGAAAAGTATAGAGGTACTGTGGGTGTAGGGATACCACTTTTGAAACCGAGATACGATGTCCAGCATGAAGTCAACAGATGCCGCCTGAAAGAGGGTGAGTGTCCACACTACAGGAGGGTGTGTGGATCCTGAATTGAACTCTTAAGCCACCTCCAGAATACACAGGATGGAGTAACAATCATGCACGTTTGTTCGCAGAGGATTTTTGCTGTTGCTGGTTCTGTAGAATGGAATGGTCTGCTTCTAAGTGTTAGATATATGGATGACATGTGCAGCTGGAACTGGCCTCTTTTCAGGAAAAGCGGGTGATATTTGAAGCACCACACCTGTGGGGACTTCTGACTTAAATTATGTGCCGAGCAATCATAAATTATGATTAGATTTTATTTGTCTTTCCATTCGAGCAATCAAATTCATTGACCATTCGTTGAATAATGCTTGTGTCATCCAAGTTCGTTCGTTTAAATCTCCTCAGTGACGTTTTCGGTCAAAAAATCATTCGTTATACTGAAAATTTTATTTCGTTAACACGCGATTCGTTTAACATATTCTTTTATGTATGTATGTGCATTCAATTCGATAAGAAATTAACTTTATTCTAAAAATTTCATTACTTCGGTATTCGTTACGATGGACTTTGAACTAAACCGCAAATTATAAAAATTTCTCACCCTTTGTGTGATTGTATAGATTGGGAAACACGATAGATATGCGACATTTTCAGTTGGTCTAAAAGGAAGCTGAAATCACGAATATTTTAGATTTCTCAATGTTGAGATTTGTATTACTTTTTAATTCGTCATGATGAATTTAAAACAGTTATAAATTTTTTTTAAAACTGAAAGAAAAAACGCCTGACGGAATTTTCGAGAAAATATGTCACCTGGAGAACAAATACATTGGCTTATTATGAGAGCACTGAATATACTCCAATTAGGGGTAAATAGACGCAAGGTGAACATGCTGAGATGGGGTTTCTTGAACGAAAGTAGCACTGAATGTGATTATGGAGATATAAAGGACTCACAATGGATGCTAGTTTGTCCGAAAATCGGGAGTACACGCTCTGGGCAGTACCTGATTGATACAATAGGATGATGTATGTTGCCTCCTACTGGAAACACATGGCTTAATTGATGGTCCGTACATGAAAATTAATTAAAAAACGCCATAATTTTTGTATTTGACGTATTGGGTTGGCCAAAAAGTTTGTTTGCATTTTAAGTAAAAGACAAATTTAGAATATTTACTTTATTAACCTTTCCCTTACTGTGCTAAAAAAAATCCGCCCATTCCGGTGATGTGTATTCAATACACATGTAAAATAAGAAAAAAAGTCAAAAGTGATAAGTTTTAATTTAATTGCAGAAAACATGAAAAAAACATTGCACGACGTTCACAAAACGGGCGAAGAAACCACCTCAGATGAATGCCCAACAGGTACTGAGACGGACTAACACTGTTTATATTATACCTCGAAGGAAGAAACACAACTCTGAACTGAGATTCTATTCTTGCGTTCCCATATACCGAACTAGAGTGAGACGTGAATAGCGTCGCTTCCTCACCCATAGCGGTTTTTTAGAATTAATATACCTACGTCACACTGGCATACGTTTAATTGTATTGGTGAATTTATTCCTGATTTTCACAAAATATTTCTGATGTGACCGATAAGTGCTAATTATCATTAATATAATTTTTTCATTCAATGCGTAAATGTATTACAGAGGAATACCTAAAATCTGAACCCAGTATTTATTATATTTATAGAGATATTAAAGTTTTTAGAAGCAATGTGTACTAGTTACACATCACAGGGAAGGAAGGTTTAAACAATATATTCGCAGTTTAATTCTACTATCTTTCAGGTAACATTATAATTCAATCCTCCCAAAACGTTTTGTCTTTTTGAACAAAGATTTTCTCTAGGTAACTTTTGCAGTCCTTCAGGAATAATTTTTTTTCCATTAAGACAATTCTGTATAGAGCAGAATAAATTAAAATTAGAAGACGTTATATCTGTGTTACAGCTTGGATGGGAAGTTTTAACTCACCCACCGTATTTCCCAGAAATAGCATCTTCTCATTTCCATTTATTCCACTCTTTACAGAATTCTCTTAATGGAATTCAAAATCGGTTCCTGAAGAACTACAAAAGTTACTTGCAGAAATTCTTTGCTCAAAAAGTTGAAAAATTCTAGAAGGGTTGAATTACAATAGAAAGTTGCCTGAAATATGGAAGAAGACAGTAGAATTAAATGGAGAATATATTTCTTGAATCTTGGAAAAGATGTTTGTCGTCAAGTTTATAATTTGGTATCATCTTTATAATTTTGTTCAACAATAAGTGGGTGTCAAGTTTTTAATTTTTTTAATAAAATAAACGAAACACTATTTTTTTTTATATCGATCGAAGTTTGCGGATTCTGCACACGAGTCGGGGGAGATTGCAGCTGGGCAACTTATAAATTTTTCGAGATTAAAAATAGTGTTCAATTAAGTCTCAACATTATAAACAACCAAGATAATTTCAATAATAATCCTATGCTAAATATGTTTCCTGATCAAAAGTTATCCTTTTGATGTCTACCTACTCCCCATCCCTTATTAGTCACTACTCCCCTCCCCCTCTCCTGTACCTATTACAATAAATTAGAAAAAAATTATTTAAGACATAATTTAGTTCAACTTCACCTGACGAGGAAGACAGAGACTTTGAAACCAGTAGTGAACTCAAATAAAAGTGGTGAATACAAAATAAAAAAATAAGAATACATTGTTTAACCGGTTAGGTGCCTTAAGCGAGTTAACTCGCTCTTTGTTGCAGTGCCCGTGGGGCCGGTCATACAAAATTAGCGAGTAAAATCGCTCAACTTGATGCCTGTTTCTAGCCAATGTCTAGTACTAATTTGAATAATGTAAAATATGGAACATATAAAGACATCTATTGAGATGATGAATAAATACTATAATATTACAGTTTCCAGATATTATCGAATTTACAGAGATTTACCTAAAAGCATAAGAAGAATTTTAGAATAAGAAGAAACCAAAACACATACATCGCATTCATAGACCTGGAGAAAGCTTTTGACAAAGTAGAATGGAAAAAACTCTTCGAGATTTTGAAGAGAATTGATATCAAATACAGAGATAGACGTATAATCCAGGCGCTATACAAGAATGAGGCCGCTATAATCAGATGTGACGAAGACACAAAGGAAGCCAATATAAGACAAGGGGTAAGGCAGGGATGCTCTCTGTCACCTGTTCTTTTTAACGCCTATATACAGAGCGCGATTGACGACTTGAGAGAGAGAATGAGTCACAGAGAAGGTGTAAAGATACACGGGCAAAAGGTGGACATGATAAGGTTCGCTGACGATATTGCTATGGTTGCTGAAAGTGAAGAGGAACTACAAGAGGCCTTAACAACTATGGAAAGCATTCTTCAAAATAACTACAGTATGAAGATAAATAAAGACAAAACAAAGCTGCTGACTGTAGGCCGAGCGCAGCACCAGATGAGAATAGTGATGTCGGGTAAACCACTAAAGAACACCGAGGAGTTTGTCTACCTCGGGAGCAAAATAACATGGGACGGTCGGTCCAAGAGCGAGGTCGACAGCCGTATACATCAGGCTAGACTTGCATTTAATAAAAGGTCGAAAATAATAGAATCAAATAATATAGACCTAAAACTGAGAATACTCCTCATCAAGACCTATGTATGGAGTATCTTGATGTACGGCTGCGAGACATGGTGCCTATCCGAAAGAGATAGACGAAGACTAGAGGCTTTTGAGATGTGGTCCTATAGAAGACTATTAGGAATTTCCTGGAGAGACCGCATCACAAATGAAGAGGTTCTCCAACGAATCGAAGGAGGAAGGCACCTGCTCAGGATCCTGTCCGAAAGGCGTGCAAGATGGATCGGTCATATAATACGACAAGAGGGCCTCTTGCATGCCATAATGGAGGGCATGACCGAGGGGACAAACTCTAGGGGACGCCCACGCCGAGAGTACCTGGAGGACCTGTTGGTGGACGTGCGCTGCTCAACATATACAGACTTAAAAAGAGCCGCACAGGACGAGGGGGGAATGGAGGAGAAGAGTTCAAATTGCTGCAAACCAGTCTTAGGACTGCAACCACGGAACGGAACCTAAAAGCTTCACATGACATGTGTCTCTAATACAGGGTTGTCAGTGCAAGTGTTTTACTTATTTAACCGTTTAAATTTGAAATGATTTTATAGTTACATTATTTTCTTTCCGTGCGTGCGTTATTAAAATAATTCATATTTTCGTGTTACATATACTTTTAATTCTATCAAATATTTTATTAACATATATTTCCGTATTTTCTGTGATAAGCTGTGACAACCCTGACATTTTGTAAAAGTTTTAGTTGTGTTTTTCTGAGTGAACGGCGGCACAAACGACACATATTGCACATATTTATTTGGTCTTACAAGTCTTCATAATAGCCTTTGAATACATATACAAAAAAGATAATTCTGTTAGATTTTATTTTTTCTAAAAAATTCACGGCCCTCCGGGATCAGCCATACTACCAGCATACTACTACATAATACATTCCGGCACTTAAAGGGTTAATAAAGATAATATTCTATATAAATAAATTTGTTTATATTTTTAGTTAAAAAGCGAACAAACTTTTTGGCCAACCAATACTTGTGACAATCAATATATTGTTTTGTAAATAAATGTTTTTAATATTTGATTACGTGTTCAAGTTTTATTGTTATTTTAATTGTGTTATTGATTTACATTTTTGTTATGTGTTATGTTGATTTGATTGCTGTTTTGATCTGAATATATTTCCGTATAATTTGTATTGAATATTGATATTTTAATGTAAAGGCAGCGACCGTTAAAAAGCACAATTAAAATAAACTAAAATTACATTTTTCATTACCTAAAAGTATCGTAATTGAGTGCATTCTTCGACCTATCCATCAATTGTTCCCGTCTCCTTCTAACCAGCTCTCGGAAGTCCTCCTCCTCAATATTGAACTCAGGATTCTTGGCGTTCATATACAGATATCCTGACGCCGAGTTCAGTCTCAACGTGCCTGACTGATTCAGGTTATGAGACTTCTTCTCTATGTATCGGGGCATTCTATTCAGAAGACCTTTGCCTTGTTTCGATTTTGAAGATTTTAAAGATGGAGGTATCGGTGATAGTGGATCGTGATATTGAGATCTGGAATTTTTAAATAATTGTTTTAAATAGATTTTCGCGGTTATTATTATCTACGGCAAGAGTTCCCAAATTTTTTACGGACGCAGACCCCTCTACCAAAAACTTTTAAAACCCTCGACCCCCTAGTCATTTACTTTACTTACTCAAATTAATAAGTTTGTACAGTACTCGATATTAAATATTTCACTAGAACAAACTTTTCATTTTAATCACTTGTTATTAAGAATTGAAAAAGATAAAAGGACTACGGATTATGCATTGCATTACCTTGTGCAACATTTAATATTGAAATCTGCGCTGACGAATATTAAAGCAAAAAAATACGAGCCGAGTTTATTAAAAATTTTGACATTTATGAAATAAATATGTAAATTCAAAATAAGTACAAATATTGACAAATATTCTTAATTAGGTACCTATTGGAATCATAGATATTTTGAAGTAACAAACAAATAGCAGTAGTAAGGGGGTCTATTTTTGCTGTCGTCGACCCCCCAAATTTTTTTATTGAAACTATCGACCTCTATAAAAATCAAATCGACCCCAGGGAGTCGATATCGACCACTTTGGGAACTCTTAATCTAAAGATATTTCAGAGTTTATATCATATTTTCTGACTCAAAGTCCCTGTTGGTTGTCAAACAACAAAATTGATAACCAAATAAGCCCTGAATATGAGAGCTGTAAACGTTTTCGAAACGTCAGTACTTTGAACCACAAAAACGCCGTATAAACTCTAAAACACCTTTAACGATAATCAGATACCATAGTTAAATATTTATTGCACAAAGCGGTATAAATTAGCGGGTTTTTCAACCAACAGCAATATTTTCCAACCCATCAAATAGGATATGTTTTGAGGCTTTCATAGTTCTTTATATCAGTTGTATAAAGTTTTTCGAAGTATTATACCGAGTGGTTTGGCTTATGATGCTGACACTTCGAAAACATAGCAGTTTTCATCTTCAGGGCTTATTTTTAGTGAAGCTGACTACAATCTGAAGATGGATACTACAACGTTTTCGAAACTTTGGTATCATAAGTCAATCAACGCGGTACAACACACTGAAAGACATTATACAACCAACCAAATAGAAAGTAGATATGATGTGTCGATTGATGATTGAGATATCACAAAGTTTTTAGAATCATTAAAAAAAAAATTTAAAAAGTCAGAAAAAAATTATAAATTAGAGAAGAGAATAAAGAAATTAAAATAGAATATACGAGTACATAATATTATTTTTTTATATCACCGATAACTTGGATAAAGGAGATTTAGGGAAAGAAAAATAGAATGGGGAGTAGAGAAAGATAGGCTATGTTTTTGAAGAGAGACATAATAATATTTAAGTTATTTTTTTAAGCAAACCAATGAGTCAAACGGCACGGACAGTAAAGAATGATATGAAGAAGAAAGAGCGATGAACTAGGAATGTCAAGAGGCAATCTCTGCTTGAGCGGAGCGCAGGTCCATGATCGGAGAGACAAGGAACGTTTTCAGTACGATATATAGAAGCTGTGAAACGGTTAAGAATTAAAGGTCAAAATAAATACCCGCAGCAAGCAAATCAACACACGTAAAATTAATTCGTACAAGGTAAAAGAAACTGTTATACCATTTTGTGGCATCTACAATCTTGACTATCTACGTGACAAATGATTTATCTGTCAAATATTTGCAGTGTTTGGGTGAATAATGAAAAAAAATAGAGAAAGTTTGTTTTATGGGAGCCATTTATTAGAGAGATTGTAAGATTGATTGTCGAGTCTCTAATTTATGGTTGCGAATCGTGGATTCCCTACAGACGATGGATTAAAATACTCGAAAAATGTCAGCAGTGGCTTTTCAGGTGTATAATGAAGATTCGATGATACAATAGAGTTGGTAGTCTCATAACGGCGAATCTTTGCAGCTGACCGAGCAACCTATAGATCAAGTCGACAGTTTCAAATATCTAAGCCTTGACCTTGATCCATATAGAGAAGTTAAATCTTTGCAGCTGACCGGGCAACCTATAGATCAAATCGACAGTTTCAAATATCTTGACCTTGATCTATATAAATGAGATGCCAAATTGAAATGGCATATGCAGGACTTCTATCAATTGCAATTGCAATAATAATTTGAATCTTAAACTTCAGCAATATATGATTAAGCGCTATATATGGTATATTTTACTTTATGGTGTTGAAACATTGAACATTCGTGCGGCTTTTAATAAAATGAGAAGCGTATTCTGCGATGATAATCTAAACTTGAAACTTCGACAACGGTCAGTCAAATGCTACGTTTGGTCAGTGTTATTGCATGGAGTGGAATCATGGACCCTCAAAGTTGGTAGTATGAACCGACTGGAAGCATTCGAAATGTAGATATACCGGAGAATGCTATGGATACCCTGGACGGATATGGTCAGCAACACAAGGGTTCTTCAAAAAGTCAAAGTTGATAGAGTTGCTGACTAATATTAAACTCCGAAAGATGTCCTGTTTGGGTCATATACTTGGAGGAGTAAAATACAAATTACTGCACCTGATTATCCAAGGCAAGATAGAGGGTTGAAGAGGTGTTGGCAAGAGGCAAATAGGTATAAGGAGCGTTGGGGATCTTTTTCGGTCTGCCAGGGACAGAGATGCTTACTCTCAGTTGATAGTCAACATTGGGTGGACCTGACATGACACTAGGAAGAAGAAGTGTTGAAACATGGACCATAATGACCAAATAGCTAAATAAGCTAGAAGCATTCGAAATGTGGATTCATCGGAGAATATTCGGAATTTCTTGGTTTCTTGGTTGATCTCACACACTGAAGTGCTGTGTAGAGCAAGTGTAGAGAATGAGAGCTCTTAAATACCATAAAATACCGAAAGAGTGCTTATCCGGGTTTTAATAATATTGATGGTCAAAATTGAGGGAAAACAGAATTGGTACTCGTAGAAGAAGCCTATCTTGGTTATGCAACATTCATGTATGGTTACGTATCTTGAGGAGTTGTTTCATGACGCCAAAGACAGATATATTTTCTCGAATGATAGCCAATAGTCAACATTGGGGGAACCGGACACAACATATGAAGAAAAATAATCAAACAAGTTTTACGAGTAAGCAGGGTAAAATGTTGTTGAATAGACTTTCTGGTGTCACATGCTCGCCTACGTTGATCTGTATATGAAGCTTGCATGGCTGATTTCAGACTCCCCAGAAATATCTTCTTTGGTGAGCTTTAAATAGGGCAGAAGAAAGCACGGTGATCAATGCAACTGATATTACGATGTACTATCAGTTGCGTTGATCACCGTGCTTTGAATGCTCAGCACATCTGAGAGCAAACAGGAGCATATAGAATCAAATGGCGTAGAACTGTTGCTGGTTATCAGGGATCCAATGGAGAAATAAAATACAGACAAGCTATTGCAAGTACTGAAGTTTCTTGCTCTATATACAATAGCATATGCCTATCACAAATTGGCTTACAAATTCATCTCTGGTGACAGCATTGATAAATACCCTAATCCTTCATCATCTATTACAGTCGTGCACAACTTTTTTTTACGTTCAACCCCCTATTTACATTACAATTCTTATACGACCCCCACGTAAATGATAAACAGAAATACGATTTTCCCGGTTTATTTATTCGGGTAAGAATAACAATAGTTTGTTACAATTAGTGGGAAATTTGAGATTGAATTCAAAATAACCATATATGGGTCAATCGTTGAAATGGCTACTCTTATATGTACTTCTACTTACAATCTAGAACGATACTTGCTTATTATTACAGTGAAAGCCGAAAATACAGTCTCGTATTTTCGGCTTTATTTAAATAAGTAGAGATGAATTTAGTAGAGAGAAGTATTTTTTAACGTAACTAATACTTTTTGATGATTCTCACATTGCATTTCATGACCTCCAGGTTGTTGAACACCTCTGTTCTATTAAATGTCACGAGTAATGGGCAATTATTCATTCCAAAAATAGAAACAGATAGGTGGTGTCCTGCAGTAGGGAATAAGGTCAGTTGCCCACTCAGCATTGTTTTGCCAATAAATCAATATTGTTTTGCCAATTCCATATATCAAGGCACTATCACAATGGTGTGCTTTGATGTATGAAGCCAAAAACCATGGACCTTCATTGAAAAAGAGTGATAATAAATGCAGTAGAAATATGCGGCATGGTAAGGAAATCTTGTATTACATTATATACATACGAGGGCGGTCCGATAAGTACCTAGCCTCACCGCCCGATAGCACCACTATCGCAAGAGCAATTTTTTATCGCGTAGTACATTCTCGTTGACAGCTACTGTCAAAATTTCAGCCGAATCGGATGCGTAGTTTTGTTTTGACCGCGTGTGGAAGCGAGCGTGTCCGCGGATTTGAGAAAAATGGAAAAAGAGCAATATCGGTCAGTGATTCGATTCTTGTTTTTGAAAGGGAAATCGCGCAGCGAAATCAAAGAGCGCTTGGATACTGTGTACGGTGACTCTTCTCCTTCGATGGCGACCGTCAAAAATTGGTTTAACGAGTTTCAACGTGGTCGCACGTCGGTTTTTGATGATCCACGCCCAGGTGCCCCGAAAACGGCTACCACGGAGGATAACGTGACAAAAATCCATGATCTCGTATTGGCAGACCGCCGATTGAAGGTGCCCGAGATAGCTGAGACAGTAGGCATCTCAAAAGACCGCGTGGGTCATATCCTGCATGAAGTATTGGGCATGAGAAAGCTGTCGGCGCGATGGGTGCCGCGTTTGCTCACTCCGCACAACAAGCGCAACCGTGAGACTACTTCAGAGCAGTGTTTGACGATGTTTAAGCGCAATCCGAAGGAGTTTCTGCGTCGTTTCGTGACCGTCGACGAAACATGGATACACTGGTACACACTTGAGACCAAGGAACAGTCGATACAGTGGACTTCACCCAGCGAACGTGCTCCAAAGAAGGCGAAGACTGTCCTATCGGCCGGAAAGGTGATGGCCACCGTTTTCTGGGATTCAAAAGGTGTGATCTACATCGACTTCCTGGAGAAGGGCAAAACGGTCACAGGGCTCTACTATGCCAAATTATTGGGCCGATTGGACGCCGAATTGCAGAAAAAACAGCCCCATTTGGCGAAGAAAAAAGTGCTCTTCCATCATGACAACGCACCGGCTCACACCTCCGCCGTCGCCACGGCCAAATTGGTAGAATTAGGCTACGAACTGCTGCCCCATCCACCGTATTCTCCGGATTTGGCCCCGTGCGACTTCTTTTTGTTTCCAAATTTGAAAAAGTCACTCGCCGGGCAGAAATTTGAGTCGAATGAGGAGGTTATCGCCGCCACGGAGGCCTACTTAGCAAACCTCCAGAAAACGTATTTTTCAGACGGGTTAAAGAAGTTGAAGCATCGCTGGGTCAAGTGTATCGAACTCAAAAGAGATTTTGTTGAGAAATAAATCGCCACTTTTCCAAAATTTTTGTTATTCTTTTGTAGGCTAAGTACTTATCGGACCATGCATGCATGCATGCACGCACGCACGCACGCACGCACGCACGCACGCACGCACACGCGCACGCGCACACGCGCACACACACACACACACACACATAATAATAGAGTAAGAAATATCAGCTATAAATAAAAACTGTAATCGAGACAGGTGTAAGAAGTAGAATAAAGAAAGAAGTTTGGAGATGGTTTAGACACATTGAGAAAATTAGTAATGATAGATATAAAAAAAGAGTCATAAATAAAACTTATATTTTTAATTAACCAAATCTTTAGATACAATCGTTTTCTCGCAAATCGAAAATATTTTTGGAGTTCACTGAACTTTTTTTTAACACTAAGATCCAAAGAAAAAGTTAGAGCGTTTATAGACAGATAACATCCAAGCCACACTCATCGCATGGTCAGGCGATGTCACTACCCCAAGTGAAATGTCAACTAAAGCAGATAGAAGACGTGTCGTTTCGTTATATTCTGAAATGTTATAAATTGAATATCTCACGGTTATCAAGATTCTTTTAAAAGGGAAAAGCCAGACAGAAATTAAACGACATCAACCTCTAAACATCGTTTTAATTTTTGCTGGACTTTTTTCCCTTCTTTTGAAAGAATTTTGATAACTGTGCGATATTCAATTTTTTAACTTTTGAGAATATAACGAAACAGCATGTCTTCTGTCAGTAGTAGACATATTACTGAGGGTAGATATATCAAATTTTAACTGTAATATCGCTTGTCTATGGGGTGAGCGCGGTAGCTGTCCAACTTTTTCAGTGGAGTACATATGCAATGCAAAAAAGCCTTCATTTTGTGGAAATAGAGAACCACATCCCTAAGCAATAGCCCTTACCAAAGCCTTAAATCGAAAATTTCATATATTAATACTTAGACACTCACCTGAAACATTCACATATTTTATTATATAGTAGCAAACATGTCCTGCCTTTTATAAAGTAATAAAAACAGCACTAATCATTTGATATTTTTATTATAAAACATCACTTTATAAATCATCTGTTTATTGTAAGTATTATAAATTATAAAACCTCACTTTATAAATCGTCTGTTTATTGTTAGTACTATAAATTATAAAACATCACTTTATAAAACATCTGTTTATTGTGAGTATTATTTATCAATTTATAAAATTGAAATGGTTTCGGAATTTTCCAACAGCAATTTAGACAATTTCTCATCACACACTCAATATTTGCATCAGCCATGCGATTTGATGGTATTTGCAAGCAGAAGACAACTCTTGGGTGATGATATCAATTGTTGTCCAACTATCAAGATATATTAAAAAAAATATATGCATTCGAATTCTGCTGATGTTTACAATATCGTTTTTCAAAAGGTGTTTAAAAATTAAATAAAATTTAAAAACAGTACTCTTAAAAACAGTTTTAATCCCAAATTAAACAAAGAATATGCTCGTATATTTAGAATTCTTTGAGATTGAAAGAAAGTATTTCTTAAGCCTGTTTCACACGTAACAATTTTTGTCGATCTATAACATATTCATTGGCTGACAATAATCGAACAAAAAATTGAAAAGGAAAGTTCCCACATTTTAGTTTAAATCGAATCAATAGCCGTAATTAAAATTACGTCAATTAAAGCGTGTCTCTGCATGATTTCAGATATTTTACGTGACAAACTAAAGAAAATGTTGTCAAAAAAGTATAAAAAAAAAAGTTGTTTTTAGGTTAGAAATTGGATTATAGAAACTAATTAGGAACATCAAATACTTTATTGTGAAAGAGTTGGCACGAGACGTTGAAAGGAATATAAATAATTTACGAATTTCAGAAGAACAATTTGAAAATAATTTATTACAGAGAACTTGAAAATATTCATTAATTAAACATAATTTTTAATTAAAGCATTATACAGTGGTACCTCGGGTTACGAACTTAATTCGTTCTTTGATTCCGTTCGCGAGTCGAAATGTTCGCAAACCGAAACAATTTTTATATATACAAAAATTTTTTTTATATAGTGTATATTATATATATAAAAAGCAAAAACAAATTGTATCAATAACAACGACAAACAATGTTCACAACGCTCCCACCTGTAATTGTGTAATGCGCCGTTACAACTAATTTGTGAGCCGAGGCATTGTACGCAGGTCGAGTCAAAATTTGTTCAGAAATTGTGTTCGTAAGCCGATTTGTTCGTGACTAGAGGCGTTCGTGACCCGAGGTTTGACTGTACTCGTATATTATCGCTAAGTTAGCCATTTTGCGGTTCCAAAAGCAACAGTGGCTTTGGTATAAATCCAGAAATTTAAAATATCATCTCGTCTGACAATTTTTAAACTTTTGAAAGTTGAAAACACGATACTTATTTCTGTCAATACATGACAGCGAACTAAATAATCAAATTCAAGTCGAAAGAATCTGTTCACACGTGTCGATCTGGTGTCGACTCGAATGATGACCCATACTTGAATCCACTAAAGTAATAAGGTGGTCAATTTAATTTAATTCAACTTAAAAGTTGATCAATTTTATTGAAAGAGGGTCTCTTTTTATCAATTTAGTTTCAACTGTTATTCGACAGACAGTTGATCAACAAAAAAAAATTCATGAGAACCAGGTATTAGGCTCGATGGACAGTCAATAATAAAGTCCTTTGTACTTGAAATAAATGAAAATTGACTCACTTTTGTTGTCCAAAACAGTTACAAGGACAGCTGCAAACACTCGGAGCATAGTCTGTATCATCTCCTGGGTACTGCATCATTGGTGTGCCACCTAGAAAACAATATGCAACGTTAATTATCTTCTACTTCTATAAAGTTCCTCTCCTCTTCGGAGATAGTTCCGTTCCTCCCCTCTTTGAGACAGCAACTCTGTACAAAGATATATACTTCAGAAAATGTAGGATGTGTAAACAAAGGACAGTAAATGTCCTGTGGCATTTTAAACGTCATCTCAAAGGGATGGGATAAAATCGTTTTTTTTTTACAAATGGAATAGTTTTTTTATAAATCGAAAAATTGTTTTTCTCTAAACTGATGCTTTAATTCCAAATTTTCATTATACTGACTTTCTAATGTATTGTATGATTTGTATTTATCTTTAAATAGGCCAAGATCCACTATGAATTAATACTAATTACGAACATTTAATTTTAGGTATAAAAAAATCCAAAATCCAATTATCGTATACCCCATCCCTAGCCAATGCAGTTTAACGTAGTGACTTTTGACAAACGTCACCAAATATTATTTGATTTTAACAAACTGCAACATTTTTGCTAATTTGTAACAAGATGTATTAATTTGTCATTATTGTTAGTTTTATGTAATGTTTTTACCTAAATAACTTGCTATTTATTAGAATCGAGGCTTATAAATAAAATGACTGAACGTCATTACAAGGTTGTATTGGGGCAAATTTGTGAACTGTCATAGGACCCGTGCTACAATTTCTGAAGTATAGTACCACAGTAAAACGACTCATTTAAGTTTTTAAAACCAGGAGTTGTATCTTCTTCCTGCACCTTATTTTTCCTTTTCTCCTGCAATATTAGTTGAAGAATATCAGATTTTTCTACATACAGGGTGTCACAAAACAATGTATACATACTTTAAATGATTATAAATTCAGTATTTATTAAGGTTTATCCAAGATTAAAAGTCCAAATTAAAGAATACTGACGCAGATTTTTTTAGTTATCACAAATGCTCAAACTGAAACTGTTCTGATCCACGCACTGCTGATAGTGTGAAATCGCAAACATCACGAATCATATGTTTTGGTATTTGGGCGCATTCTTTCTCAATGACTGCTCTCAATTCATAAACTGTTGCCAGTTTTGTGCCATAAACTTTATCTTTGATCAGTCCCCATAAAAAAGCATTGGTGTGAGGTCTGGAGAGCACAGAGGTTATTCAATGCAATCTCTATGTTCAATCAATCTATTCGACAAATTTTCACCACGATAAGCCATCACGATGATAATAGGAGGTGCACCATCTTGCCAGAAATAAAAGTTCTTTTAATTCCTAAACTCCTCAAAAATGCGCGGTATAACAAATTCGTGCAGCAAGTTCAATTAAACGGCACGGTACAAAAATGTATACACATATGAAACCGGAATTAAATATGAAACGGTCTGTAAATATGAAACAGGAATTTGCTCATAGATGGCTCTATTTGTCAATGTAGTGACTGTCAAACCGCGTCATTGGCGCCTTTTTCTTGTGTTTACATTTGTCAAAGATTTTTAACTCACAACAATACAGGTTTTATACAACTACACATGTTTTCATAGCGTTGAACATGTCTGTTTTTGTGCCTGAAAACTACGTTTCGTGGACAGCTTTGATTTTCTGTTACCATTTGAAGAAAACTGCGGCATAATCGCATTGAATGCTTGTCGAAACTTACGGTGAGCATGCTCTTGGTAAATCACAGTGCTTTAAGTGGTTTAAAAATTCAAAAGTGGCGATTTTGACGTGAGAAACGAAGACTGTGGAAAACCACCGAAAAATTTTGAAGACACAAATTGCAAGCATTGTTGGATGAGGATGACGCTCAAACGCAACAACAACTCGCAAATCAATTCAATGTGAATCCGTCCAAATCGCTATGGACGGAAGACAATGCTCTGTGTTTGGTGGGATCAGAAGGGTGTTATCTATTATGAGCTGCTAAAACCTGTCGAAACCGTTATTGCTGAACACTACCGATAACAAATGATAGATTTGAACCAAACATTGCGTGAAAAACGACCAGAATATCAAGAGGCAGCACAAAGTGATTTTGCTTCATGATAATGCACCATCGCACACAGCAAAACCGACCAATGAAACGGCGTTTAGTTGGCAAATACTTTTGCATGCGGCTTACTCACCAGACTTGGCTCCGTCCGATTACTACTTATTTGCATCGATGGGACACGCACTTGCTGAGCAGCGCTTCACTTCTTACGAAAATGTACGAAAATCGCTCAATGATTGGTTTGCCTCAAAAGAGCAAGAGGTTTTTTGGCATAGAATCCACAAATTGCCATAGAGATGGGAAAAATGTGTAGCTAGCGATGGGCAATACTTTGAATAAAATATTTTTTACCATTTTCATACAATAAATGCGCATTTTCTATTAAAAAAATCCGGTTTCATATTTACAGACCTGGTAAGTTTCACTTCCATACATCAACGTAGATACTAAAAATACTATTACAATATATGATATATGTCTTGTGTTATGTTATGTTACATGTAAATTATGATGCGCTGAATATTTGATGTAATGTATTATTTCAGGGCCGCCACTCTCACGCGCAATGTGTGCACCGCATAAAGGCGATAAATTCTAGGGATAGCTGTACATAACCTCAAATATAATTTAAGTCTACTTATTGGTAATATTTAATTATAATCAAAACATCAAACTATCAGTTCAATGACTCCACAGATGTTTTTGTTAGTTTACTATCTTTACTAGAATTCAGTTACCAAATATGAAAACCTTATTTTACACAGGGCATTGAACTTTCAAATTCCATACTGGAATCCAGTTTGAAATGTAGTCTATCTTCGTAAATCGAAAAATCCAAGCAGGATACTCCTGAAACAGGAGAAGTTTTTTTCCATCAATCTTAACGTGTTCCTCGCGGGAAGCACAAACGCCTGTGATCTGATCTGCAGCATTCCTTTGTGTATTTTACGTAATGTTTAGTTTATCTCCTTTATTTAATGAGTCTCCTTAAGAGTAATGACTATTATTTATTATCAGAAAATTACTTGAATGTCATGTTTACTTGGTGGTGTAATCAAATATCAGTGGTTCTAAACAAAATACGTGTTTAAACTTAAAAATTAAAAAACGCCGAAATTGTGCCGCGCACAGGATTTGTGGAATTTGATTTTTAACGCGGTGTACAGGATAAGCAACCACATAATAAAAATGCCGGTAGATGTTGCAATATGGACGTCTGATTCTTCAAGACCCTAGTGAGCAATTAAACACCAGAGCTCTTGCCCTGAGATATAGGTGTAGTTAATAAGAATATAACATGCAAGGATAAAATATAGAAAAGGTTCGAAGACAAACAACAAAAATTTTGAGATGTCGAACTAATCTGACTTATGAAGATAGACTGCATTTATTGAAGTTGTCTACACTGCAATAAAAACGAAACCACGGAGACTTGACTGAATGTTATAAATCTTGAGCAGTGATTACTATTGTATAACATCTTTAATTGTCCCGTCGCCTTCCCTTATCTCGCTGAAAATTTTCAGCATCTTTCCAATCATGGATTAGCGCTACGCTCAAACAGAGATTGTTTATTGGCCTTTCCAGTTCACCGCTCCTCTTTTTTTACGTCGTCCTTTACTGTCCATGCAGTGAAACTCTGGAATCAGTTACAAACCAATATAAGACTCGCCCCGTCCTTGGCATGCTTTAAAAAGCGACTGAAAAAACTCTTAATTTCTAGTCAGTAAAATAACGCATTTCATTCCCGATTTTTCCTTTTCTCTCCACCGTCTCTTTCTTTTCTTTTGATTAATGATATCTCACTTTATATGAAAAATAATATTCAGGTGATTGTCCGTCTTTGTGGGGTGGGCATATGCTCACATACGTGTTTATGAATTTCGTGGGGATGGATAGTAATTTGAAAGATTTATGCAACTATGTAACTTGCTTCATTTACTTTTGTCTGGTTGGTTGGAAGAGATTGCCGCCTGGCAATAACCCCCATCAGATTGTATTTGCAATAAAAGTGTTAAATAAATAGATATGATTGTTCAGAACTCTGCAAAATATTTCTTTTAACCAAAACACGATTTGAGAGGACATCAGTTGAAACTCTCCAAAACTAAAATCTATAATAATCCAAGGATACATCGTTTTGCTAAGCGAGTTGTGGAACAAACTGCCCAATAGTGTAGTTAGTGCTGTAACATTAGTACAGTACCCGGCGGTAAGTAATACAAATAGTCTGAAGAGCGTCGTCTCTGTCGCACGATGCGCTAACCGCATCGTGACTACGATACCGGACTGTTAGCGCATCGTGCGACAGAGACGACGCTCTACAAACTATGTGTATTACTTACCGCCGGGTACTGAAGTTTGTCTTACCTTGATAAGTTTTCTGCGGTTTTCTTACCAAACATGTTTTTCTAAACATATTATATTAGGTCCTTACATATGAAATTGGCGTTTTGTTTGGGAGGAACATAAAGTTGATTTTTTTTTAATATAATATATTTATTTAATCAAAGTATGTACCATTGCTATCTATGCACTTTTGCCATCTCATAGGTAGTTCATCGATCCCTTTACTAAAAAAACCATTCGGACGGGAATCAATAAAATCTTTGAAGTCGGTTTGGACTGCCCCATCGGAGTTGAATTTTTTCCCTTGCAAGAAGTTATCCAAATTTCGAAAAAAATAGTAATCTGTTGGGGCAAGGTCCGGAGAGTACGGTGGATGACTTAGACATTCCAATTGAAGCTCTTCTAATTTGGTAGCCGTCTGTTGTGCAGTGTGTGGTCTAGCGTTATCATGAAACAGCAGTGGCCTAGAGCGATTAACCAGCCTCGGTTGTTTAGCAGCTAGCTTTTCCATCATGGTTTGCAGTTGCTGACAATAGACATCTGCCGTAATCGTCTGGCCAGATTTAAGAAAGCTGTAGTGAACGACACCAGCACTAGTCCACCAAACGCTCACAAGTAACTTTTTTGGAGTCAATTTTCGCTTGGGGCATGGTTTGGCTGGTTCGGCAGGGTTCAACCATTGCGATGAGCGCTTCCGATTATCATACAGGATCCACTTTTCATCACAGGTAATGATTCGATTCAAAATCCCTTCATTATTGTGCCGGTTGAGTAATGCAACGCAGCAGTCAACGCGCGTTTGTTGATTTGCTTCACTCAATTCGTGAGGTACCCACCTTTCAAGCTTTTTCACCTTCCCAATTTGCTTCAAGTGGATTAAAACAGTTTTATCACTAACACCGCAGCCTGCAGCTAACTCGGACGTGGTTTGCGATGGATCCGCTTCCACAATAGCCTTCAATTCTTCATTATCAACTTTGGTCTCCGGCCGTCTACGGGGCTTGTTCTGCAGGTCGAAATTTCCAGAACGAAAACGTTGGAACCAAAAACGCACTGTGTTTTCTTTTGCGGCACCGTCGCCATACACATCATTAATCCTTCGAGCCGTTTCTGCAGCACTGGTGCCACGGTGGAACTCGTACTCGTAAATAACGCGATATTTCAAGTTTTCCATTTTGTAAACTGATTTTTTTAAACTGATTTGTAAACTGATTTGTAAACTGTTTTGTAAACTTTTCGAAACACAAATACTTGAGTAAATAGCTGTATAAATTTGAATTTGAAATTCCTAACCAAAGAGAAGATATTTGAGATCAAAGTTGCCAGTACGGCAAAACGCCAATTTCATATGTAAGGACCTAATATACAGATGCGGGGAAGTACACTGTCTAATGGGCGCTGCCACCTCCTTCCTATCCTTACACTCAACTTATTATTTTTCTTATAATATTTTTAATCTGTTAAGCACCCCTAAGGAGAGTCTACTCTTTAAACAGCTTTATCTATATAAATTGTATTTTTATTAATATTATTAGAAGCACTTTCTTCTTCTTCTCCCTGGCTCCATCCCAACTCATTGTCTGCGAAGACTAGTGGGGTCAGCTCTCCTCGTCCTCAGGTTGTGTGCTCTTCTGTCCCGGACTACGTCCCCCAGGCCTATTAGAAGCACTTTATATTTTTATAAAATCTGCTTACCCGTGGGAGGGAATCAAACCCATCAAACCTTCGAGTTGGAAAACAGTGTATTACCAACTAGCCCTTGGAGGTCATAGATTACCGTGTTGTAATTGGTCGTTGTAAAGTTGACCATTTTTGATAAAGATTAATCGCTGGACTTGACTAGTTTTGATCTGGACCCTTGTTTTTAATTTTAAATAGTCTTCTTCTTATTTTAGACCTGTTGGCCTGTTATGGTCATGCATCATTGTTTACCTCTTGTAACGTCAGCTGCCAGCTGTCTTTCCATCTTTTGGGAGGTCGTCCTGGAGGTCTGCTTGCTTAGGGGATACTGTCCCTGGCCATTCTTACGGCTCTTCGTTCCGCCATTCTGGATACGTGTTCGTTCCAGAACCTTCTTCTCTGTCGTCCCCATCTGACAATATCTTCAACTTCGCACGTCTTTCGGATTTCTGTGTTTCGTACTCTATCACGAAAGGTTCTGCCAGGTTACTCCTGAGTACCTTCATTTCGCTGGTTCGAAGTATTTTTGGTTCTGACAGTGTCGGCTCTGGACTCAATGCTGTATGTCATTATGGGCCGGAAACAGGTCTTGTATATCTTCATCTTGCTTTGGATGTTCATATTGTTCATATTGTATTGATGCACTTTCTTACGGTATATCAGTTTGGGGGGGATGCACCTTAACCCAGAAACACATATTACAGGTTTCCCAAAAATTGATTGTGAAAATAATCAATAAACTTCCTGCTCGGTATCCCACGGCGGAGCTTTTCAGAGAGTATCAGGTCCTGAACATAGCCAATTTACATCTCAAATCCATTCTCTGGCACTACCATCGAGAGGAGGGGAAGATGCAAACTCAGCAGACACACATGACACGCATGGCAACTAATGAAATGTTCACCATCCCTAGAGTTAAAACCTCTTTTGCCCAAAGGCAATATGCTTATTTGGCTCCCATTACATACAATGGCGTGCCGACTTCAATAAAAGTAAAGGTAGGAAAACCATTTAGACAGTCGATCGGAGCGTGGTTGTTATTGCGACAGGATTTTGAGTACTTGGGCTTTCAGGATGAATGACGAGTGGAAAGGATTTATGTGAGCTCGTGAGTGTGGGTCTCTTATTATTGTTTTAATTTTGGTTGTTATTGTATTTGTGTTTCTGTGTGTTTTTCTTTTTTTTGTTTTGAATTTGTTTTGATTTTTATTCTTATGATTATGTGCAGTATATTGTGGGATGAATATTTTTGGTCTTTCTGGAGCGATAATGTGTTAGGAGTTGAGTTTCGCAGGGTGTTTCCAGTTGTAGTTGAGTGTCACTGTTTGTCAGGTTGATGAGAGCGTGCAACGGGGTTTTTTGTGTTATCAAAAATCGGAAAGAAGTATCGATTTATTTTTTCATGCTAAATATCCTCAGTGAGATACAGGCAAAAGCCTAGTTTACTGGGGATACGACAAATGAAAGGCAACAAACCCAGATCCATTAAAATTATATGTCCAAATCAAATTACCTGTTGTTTTTTCTCAAATTGTGTATATTTCTTGTCATGTGTAATAATAATAATAATAATAATAAATATACTGGTTTTTCCAGATAGTGTTCTTTAAACATTCGGAAATAGCTGCGGCCTTTAAATAGTCGGCTCTGCAAATGGCGTTATGTAAATTGTTTCTTTATTATCATTCTATCAAGTCTACACAATTTCGTATTTATTGCAGAATAGGCAACTTTAGAAATATAATTCGATTAAAACGGTTTTAACCCTAGCGGCGACCCTGAATGATTGTACATACTTGTCCAGTAGAGTTTGCTGTTACGCAATGTGTTCTATCTGAGTATCCTTTCTTCAGCTTTAGCAACCACCTTGGAATAAGTAAAAGGGACTTACTGCTGTATATGTTACCTTGCAGAATCTCTCTGGGGTCTGCTGGCAGCCTGGTCCCTTTGGACACACCCCTCAAGATCTCTCCATCTGCAGTAATGACATCTCCCTCCAATCTCACAGCGCCACGCAAAGCCTGAAAAAAATCCAAATTTCATTAAAGCTTTTGAGTAGAAATGCATTTAATTTGAAACAGGTTCAAAGGGCAGACCCCACCACCATGTGGAAATAATAATGCTAAGGAAGAGAGAGAGATATCAAATCTTCTTCCTGGCACTGTCCCAACTCACTGCCTAGGTAGGCTGTTGGGGTCGGTTCTTCTCGTTTTCAGGCTGTATATTCTTCGGTTCTGGGTGTCGCTTTCATCTAGGCCGTTTTTCTGCAGGATTTTGGAGCATTGAGTCATCCAGGAGTTCTTTGGTCTTTTTTCCATTTGGTCTCCTGAATGCATGCAATATCAATCCTGCGTCTTCTCATCAATTCGGCAAGTTCCTTGCTTTTTGCTGTAAACATTCCCAGGTTCCAAGTTACGGCTCTTATCTTTTCAAAGCTTTCCTCTATTTCATTTTGCTTGGCCCTGGAATCCTGCAAGCGGCCCTGACATGATGTCAGTCTCTGGGTCGCCAAGGGGAGAATCACCCTCGCTGCCAGACAGGGTAGTGCATCTTTGCGTACGTTTTTCCATGAAGCTTTAGTTTGTTTGACTGTACATGTTTGATCCACCGATGGTCGTCAGATGTGGAACCAGAATGACCCAACTAACTGTGTTAGGGCTGTATCTGCCATCATTGGCCATGAATGTTCGGATAATTGTCCGTCTTTGTGGGGTTTGTGGGCATATGTCCACGTATGTGTTCATGGGGATAGATAGTCATTTGAATATTTTTTGCGCCCATGTAACTTGCTTAATTTATTTTGTCTGGTTGGTTAAAAGAAATTGCCGCTTGACAATAATAAGCCAATAAAAGTAAAAAAAAATAAATAAGATCATTTTTTAAATATGACAGCAGGAACACTACCTTACGTCCAAGTTGGTACAGTAGAGTGCCAATTATTCAGTGTTCAATTATAAATGAGTTGAATTAAACGTGGTTCTCTATAATAGAATTCTTTTTTAATAATCCTGAAAAAAATATTTTTATATTGTAAATTTTTAACGAACATCCACATTTTGAAAATTACAAATCAAGGACCTAAACTGTTATGAAATCTATGGTTTACATTATACCAATTGACTAATGCTAGTAAGTTGATAGTGTTTCCCTGTGTCCACACCAACACGAAAATATGTGGATTTCCAATGTAATTGCAACAGTATGATACCGGCATTTAGCGGTCGTATCTGTCAAACATTCGTGTACTCATCTTGCATTACAAAATTGATGTAGCATTTCAACTCTTAATTATTAAAAATTAATTTGGATTAACTACGTTTATCAATTATCCGGGCTCTAGTGTCCCCCAATTACCACGAATAATCGACCCTCCACTGTACTTAAATAAATACTGTTATGGACTATCTTAGAAGATTTTGATATCATCAGGTTTGAGTATATATGTTTATGTGCCCCATTGACTGTGTTTCCTATCGCTACCCGCTGTATATCTTGTAAATTGTTTTAATGAATATATTGTACTCGTAATTTTAAAATGTATCGATAATTGTGAAACTAAACATCGAAAATAGATGGTCTGAGCAGTAACATCTTAACTTTATAAAAATAAGTTGAATGCTTTTTAAGGTACCCAGTCTCAGAAGAAAATTATCTTTAATTTTTTACAACGTGATATGAAATATGTCAACATCTGAAACAGTCCTGTACAGAAGAGGTAAGGCCCTTCCAACAGGTATAGCGATTGAGAAACTCGTTCTTGCATATGTGATTGAAAACAGTTCCTTCCGGCACAATTTAGAGCAATTAATTGTTAGGAACCTATTGTTAGGAATCTTTCTAGAAATGCTGGACAACTCACGACTCCTCGAACAAGCCTGAAAACGTATACCAGGAGCCAAAGATTTTTTCATGCACTCAAGGAATTATATCTAAGCATGCCCAGCAGAAACTGAGTAGAATAAAGCCATGGACTCACTCGTAGAAATATTGCTGAATTTTTTTCTGTAACTTCTCTACCATGAGTGAGTTTTGTGCCCCCTGCAGACTCCAAATGCAAGCATTGCTTTCTAGTTTGCTACGAACCAATTAAGAGTGTTTTGAGGAGTGTTTGGTGCTTACATACAACTATAAGGATTTGGAGTTCACAATACTGTACCTGTATAGCTTGCTGCTCGTCTCTCCTTTCATCCTCGGTGTTCATAGTGACAAAACGCAGCACCAACAAGTTAAGGCAGGCAGCTACGATGGCCAGCCCGAACAGGATGAAGATCAGGGTGAACATCACATATGAAGGTTTCGAGTTCAGTGCATTATCCTTCTGTAGGGCTACCATGTCTCCAAAGCCTAGAAATTACAAGAAAACTTTCATTTAGAAAATACTGGACCCACGTAGATGGATTTGCATTAGGTCTTCATGTAGGAAAGCCTCTATCAATCCCTAGGTGTCATCATAGTTGCTAAGATAACAATAACAAAAGAGAATACTTTATACAGGTGAGGTATGAATCTTGTTGTTCTTCTTCCCAGTGTCATATCAGGTCCCTCAAACGGTGAATATCACCTGAGAGTAGGCATCTTTGTCCCCGGCAGCCCAAAAAAGATCTCCAACGCCCCTTACAGTCCAATCACATATATTGCAGAGCCAGGAGATTTGCCTCCTGCCAACACCTCTCGGTTTTCTATTTTGCCTTGGATGATCAGGTGCAGTAATTTGTACTTTGCTCCTCTAAGTACATGACCCAAGTAGGACACCTTTCGGATTTTAATATTAGTCAGCTACTCTCTATCAACTTTGGCTCTTTGAAGAACCCTCGTGTTGCTGACCATATCCGTCCAGGGTATCCGTAGCATTCTCCGGTGCATCCACGGTTCGAATGCTTTCAGTCGGTTCATACTACCAACTTTGAGGGTCCATGATTCCACTCCACGCTATAACACTGACCAAACGTAGCATTCGACTAACCGTTGTCGAAGTTTAGATTATCATCGCAGAATACTCTTCTCAATTTATTAAAAGCCGCACGAGATGATTCAATTCTGCAATTGACTTCGGTTTCTGGGTCGATGTCTTCCACTAGGATACTTCCGAGGTATTTAAATTTTTTCACTCTCTCTATATCAGCACTGTTCAATGTAAGACGTAATCCTGCCGACCAAACACCATGAATCTTGTTACAAAAATAAATTCAAAATATTGTGCAATGTACGGGACACACTTTCAACTAGGCAATGGTCTACGACAATTGCCTAGTTGAAATTGTCGGGTCATTTTGGTCATGGCAATGTTATTCTTTGTCCGAGTCAACCAGTCTCGTTTGTTGAGCTTCCTTTGGATATTTCAGAACAGCTCCACACTCCGCATTATGGTGCATCTGTTTGGAATATCCCGTCTTACTTTGTATCTCAATCGGGCTTTAACACATTCAATGCGATCAAATTATTAAGGTAATTCACGTGTGCCTAATTATTAAAATTTAAAAAAAAATCACTTGACTTGAAATCACTTGACATACACGCATTCCGCTCGAAGTATATTTGAACAGTGGTGAATATTTGTGTGTGCTAATACTAATAAACTAAACATCCATGCGTTGCTACGCTAGGAATTGAGTATGTGTATACAATTTCAACGCACTAGGAGTGGAAATAGCATCTTTGGTTTACATACGCAAACGCATCAGACGCGTTCTTAGCACCCGACGGTTGCCAAGAAGAACGCACTAGGTGCATTGTTAGCATTGAACGTGTTAATTCAAAATACAGTTGAACAACTCTAATTCGTTTTACATCTCAATATCTCTCCAATATAAAAAAAATACGTTATTAAAATTATTCTGAAAATAAAAAGGTTATTTAAATTTATTTTTGGGGCAATATTCATGCTCCATCCAGCTTATATCAACAACAAAATAGAATACTTTTATGAATATTCATTAGGAGAGTTCTGTTGAAGTAGCAAGAAATAGAATTTTCCAAGCCAATCTTGCATTAGTCAGACCAAAGGGAGGACCAAGAAACAGATGGATTAGTCGGTATAAATCAGACTGAATATGAATATGTGAACGACACGAACTCGAAAAAGCCACATTGATGACCTCTTTCTGTCTACGAGAGACACACCAATTCTGACACATCTCTGACTTGAAGTCCAATCATAAGATCCCATTATCTCATGCATCCACTAAAAACATGCACGGAATACTGCAGGACCTCGTGGAACTTCTTGTGTAGCTATCTGGTAGACCTGGTTGTGAAAAATTTGCTTTTCGTGAACATGATTTCTCTACAGGCTCCAGTTTTTAACTTGTTCCTCCCAATGCAGGAAATCTAGACTAAATTACATACATACGAGGATCATCCAGAAACTAAGGTTACAACGGATCCTGAGGCCGGGGGGGAAATTTTTTGTTTCAAAGTTGGTGCACCTGGCGTGTAGGGGGATCCTAATGGTCAGTTTGTTTGGTCCCGCGTGTTTGTCGGCCATTTTGTTCAGTCACAGTAAATTCTTCCGATGGATAGGTCGTCGCGCTCTCCCGCCAACTGTCGTCAGTGCAAGACCCGCGCAGTCATCAGTTTTTTGACTTTGCAGAACAATACCGCCGCGAATATCCATCGGAAGCTCGTGGAAGTTTATGGTTGTGATGTGATGAGTCGACAACATGTCACGAAATGGGTTAGGTTGTTCAGAGAAGGCCGTATTGATACTCACGACGAGGCAAGGCAGTGATTTCTGACGAATTTGTGCAAAAAATTGAAGAACAAGTGCGAAAGAAGTTGTTTGTTGAGGTCTGTGCTGTGGCATGACCGTAACTGAAATGTTACTTATGCGGCGCGGCCATCGCGCGAGACAGTATCAAAAGTCGGCCGGCCCATGCATGCGAAAACTTGTGAGAATTGTGATATCTCGCAAGTCATGACGGCATGCACGGGCGAAAGAAGGCGCTTACGATGAGCGATTGGACGCACAGCCCAAAAGTCAAAAAATACATTCTCAATTCACTCCAGTCTACTGCCGTCCTTTACTTGCGACCATCTACTACCTGCTAAATAGAAATCTCTTCACTCCGCTACTTATCACCGGAAAGCATAAAGTTCGCGAATCTCCGAGCATTGAGCAGCAGCCATCCACCTATTTCTACAGTCCTTTGTACCGGTGCCATACAATGTATGTGGTCTAGTCGGTAAGACGCTTGACTTCCAACCCAGCATTGCAGCTTTACACCAGTGCCGTACAAACAAAATGCCAAGTTTTCCTATCTGGACACACATCCTTAGCCTCTTCTACATCCATACATCTTCTCATATAACTCCTTGATTTATTTTTACTACTGTCTGAAGTGAGAGGAAGGTCTAGTTGGATCAAGTAAATGATATTTTGAAAGAAGGAAACATAGAAAGTCAGAGAAATCGTAAAAGTTGTATGAATATGAAAGAGGCTAAGAATGTGGCACTCTGTCCTCTCTACCTACCCTGACAGGGAGATGGCGTGATAGTATATATGTATGTATTATCTGTAGCTTATTTAGCAGATGATTTTCTGGATACTAAATTTAAAAAAAAACAAAGTGAACTCTCACCGATGGTAGTAAGTGTGATGAAGCAATAGTAGACACTATCAAAGTAACTCCAACCCTCAAACTTGGAGAAGGCTGCTGCCCCTCCGGCGATGATAAGCGAGGAGAGCGTAGTCACCACACAGATGAGGTCCAGCTCCGATGCCTGCGTCTGCCGGCAGTTCAGCGCTTGCTTCACAGACTGGATTATCACACTGGAATTTTTTTATAATTTTGTAAAAGCACCTATACAATAACTAAAATCTCTCTGAAGAAACATCTCTTAGAGACAAATCCGAAAAGTACAAAGAAGACATCCCATTAAGGGACTTGTATACAAAGTTACAAAATTTAAAATTAATCCGTTTGCAGCACTTGAAACATTGTTTTTTTTTTCCGGGTTACAATCCTAGGATTGGTCTGCGCCAAGCACTCGATCCCTCCACTCATCTCTGTCATCCGCCAGTCTCTTCATCTCCTGGTAGCTGCCACAGCGAACATCCCGGATCACCCGGTCCATGTAGCTATATCAAGGGCGGCCTCTATGGTTACTGCCCTCAATCATTCCCTCGACGATAGTAAGGAGCAGGCCTGGGTGCCTGATGTTATGGCCTATCCAACTGGATCGTTGTTGGACAACTCTATTTAGCAGTTGCCTTGTTTCTCCGACCCCGCTCAATACCTCGTCGTTTCGGATGTGATCTGACCAATGGACCCTGGCCATGCGCCTGTAGCACCACATCTCAAAGGCAGCCAGACGCCCGGACTCTGATGGTGGTCCACGTTTCGCAGCCATACAGCAGCACACTCCAGACAAGAGTATTCACTAAATTCTTCCTAGCATTGATATCAATGTAGCATTGTAGATATTAAAATAATTACCGATTTTTTTTTCGTAATGTACCTGCTCAACATGTTGACCCTCTCGCCGATACTCTGGAACATGACGAGACCCAGGGGAATCCCTACGATGGCGTAGAACATGGTGAAGAGCTTCCCTCCGATTGTGCAAGGAGTGGAATGACCGTAACCTGAAAAAAAAATTATCCGTCATTTATTAAATCAAATGACTTTTAAAAAATCAATAAATTATTTCTAAACAGTTAGAAACGTGTATCTCAGTACCAGTTCAAACATAATTCAGTCTTGTTTGTGCTCCCCTGATGATGAGGTGAAAGCCTTGAAACTGGTAGGGTTATACCATTATAAAAAGTGGGATAAATAGTGTTTGATAAAAACCAATTACAATGTCTTTAAACCTCCACAATGTTAATGCCTTAACTTAAACAATATATTTCTTTATTCATTCGTTCTACATGTCCAAACCATCTTAAGTTCAGGAGGAACAGATCTACAACTGACGCAATTTTCATCATAAGACAGATAAAAGAAAAATCTATAGAGTACAACAAGCCGGCCATTGTGTGCTTCGTCGACTTGACTAAGGCGTTTGACAGAGTGCTGCTAAAAGAAATTGTCGATATCCTGTTGGAGAAGGGTGTATCGCCATCCATAATAAAAACAATACAAGATCTAAGCACCAATGGCAAAACAAGAATTAAAGTGGATGACGAGCTCTCTAAAGAGATACCTACTGTAACAGGAATCAGACAGGGCGATAGTCTCAGTCCATTTCTTTTCAATATGATCATGGAAAAGATCATAGAGGAGGTCGCATCTATTGATCTCGGATATAGGATGGGCAAAAAGCTCATCAGCGTGGTATGCTATGCTGATGACGCAACTATACTAGCAGAAAGCGAAGACAATCTACAACGAATGCTGTATAGATTCCATCTTGCATCTGAGAGATATAACATGACGATATCCGTCAACAAAACAAAATGTCTAACAATATCCAGACAGCCTCTTAGATGCAAATTGGTTGTGGACGATAAACCCATAGAACAGGTCATGAAGTTTAAATACCTGGGTGTGGAGATATCTAGCTGCAACGATCTGTATAATGAAGTCAAAGAACAGACCAATAAAGCAGCAGTTATCTCCGGATGCCTGAGGAACACTGTTTGGGACAATAAACACATGTTGGTGGAAAGCAAAGTCAGAATATACAAAACATGCATAAGACCTGTTATGACTTACGGAATCGAAGCAAGAGCAGACTCTGTAACACCTCCTCAGAACAACAGAAATGAAAACATTGCGGCCTATCGTAGGTAGAACCCTTAGAGATAGGATACCTAATGAGGAAATCCGCAGAAGTTGTAACATTGAGGACATCGTGAGATGGAGCAGGCAGAGAAGATGATTCTGGAGGGACCACGTTGAGAGGATGGACCCCGCGAGAATACCTAAGATTGTAATGTATGAGGTTCCAGAGGGTCGTTGACCACCGGGACGTCCAGCAAAGAGATGGAGAGAAAGTTGGACATCTTCGTCACAGTACCAAAACTGAAATCCTGTTTAAACAGACCGCAAGATCTAGAAGAAGACCCTTAAGTTCACATTCATCCCTAATCACTCATTCCGTATTCTGTCATGCATTGTTAATCCATGTATTTTTATAAGTTCAGTGCAAGCATTTTTCTGGCTCGTTTAATCTTTTTGACATCCATGTTTCACTGCCATAAACCAAAGCTGGTACTAGAAACTGTTGTGGACTATCATCTTAGAAGATTTTGAAACTATCCAGTTTGAGTATATATGTTTTAGTGACCCATTAACTTTGTTTCCTATCGCTATACACCATTCAATATATCTCGTAGCATCTTCTGATAAAATACTCCCTAAATATCAGAATGTCTTAACTTACTCTACTTTTTTATTGCTCACCCATATATCGTCGTTGTTCTGCGAAAAGAGTTTAAGTCCATTTTTGCTTAAAATGACTTTTTGATGCCATTTTACTTAAAATAAAAATATCTACACATGGAAAAAACATTTATGTCAAAAAGTTATATGGTTTCGTTGTTATGAAAAGATAAAAAGTCTTGATTTAACATCGTCTTCCGAAACTTAAATTGCATTTATCTCAAAACTCAATATTTGGACTTAAATGCTTTTCGCAGAATGACGATATGCACTTTGATTTGTGGATTAACTACCTAATGTCAAAGAGACGACTGCTAATAACGGTCAAAGGGGTTTCTCATTAACCTCTTCAGACCTGGTGTCCATTATAATGGACACATAGTTCATATGCTCCTTTAATTTGTAGATTAACTACCTACTGGCAAAGAGACGACTGTTTAAAATGGTCAAAGGATTTTCTCATTACCTTGTCGTCCATTATAATGGACACATAGTTTGCAGAACAATGATGATATATCGCGTGTCCTTTCCCTATCACACTTTCTATATCACCATGTTTTTGTCAAAAGACTATTCTGGATTTCGTCAGAACGGCATTCTCTGGATTTTGTCAGAAGGGCATTCTTTGGATTTTGTCAGAAGGGCATTCTTTGGATTTTGTCAGAAGAGCGAAAGTAGTAAATAAAAAAAAAGCTAACCTATAGTTGTAAGAACAGTGGTGGCATAGTAGAAGGCTCCGGTGAATTTCCACTGCTGCCCGGCCTTGTGTGGCTCTGCCTTGAGCACCACAGTCTCCATTATCTTGAAGTCTTCGGGAGTTATGTTATATTTGGTGATCACCATGCACTCAATGGCTGGAATAAACAAGAAAAACAACGTAACTGTATCAATCAATTATTCAATTAGGTAAACTTGTGGCTTAATTGGTAAGACATTTGTCTTCCACTCGAGGATTTTGAATTCCTGATCTGGTTAAGGTATCGTCTGCAAGGTTATGTTACTACGCCCCCCTTTAAAAACAATATTATCGTGGCGCCTCCCCCCTTTATTTTATAAATTAATACAGACACATTTTTAAATGGTAAAAAAATGTATGAATACAAAAAATAAAAACGTTATTGACAGAATAATAACAAGGTTTTACTACGTATATGTATGACATATATATTCACTTTTAAATTAATTTGTTTTTAATGCGATGTATGTGCTTGTTTATTAGCACAAAGTTTATCAAATCTACAAGCAGGTGCTATTGAGGAGAGGAGAGGAGAGTAGAGTGCTACTCTTAGCTCTTTTTCTACTACTAAACGGGCTCGATATTTGGATTTCATTGCAGCTAATGCAGAAAATCCCGTTGCGCATAAATATGTTACGAATGACAGCAGTACTTGCATTGCTTCGCTTGACAAAGTATTATATTCTTCACTTAGATACAACAAAAATTAAGCTAGGATTTCACTCAAAAAATTTTGTTTCAATGAATTATCGCGTGATAATTCTATCCATTTTTCTTTTTCAATAATTGTCAATCCAAATTCATCATCTTGTTCATCGACAAACGAATTCTATATCCACGCGAACTTTGCAAAATCAAGATCCTTGAAATAATGTGAAAAGTGCATTAGCAAATCATCCGAGTGTTCAGTAAATAGATTTCTGTTTGCTTCAATATTAACTCTGGAGCAGAAATCATTTAAAAGTGGAAACATATCAAACTTACTTTTTTGTAAATTTGATTTCCATAGCTCCAATTTTTTTATGAATGTTATGTCATGAAAATTAAATTTCTGTTAAACTTTCCACGCCTCCTTGTGCATTAGTCCGCGCCAATTTGGAAAACACTGCTCTAAATGGTCATACATAAATTGTCCTTTTAATATTATTTATTTGTATTATACAGAGCACTTTTCCATTAAAACTATTGAAATTGTAAATAGTATTAAGAAAATAACTAAAAAAATTCATAATATTGAAAATAACTCTAAGCTGCTATTTTATATAATTAATTTAAATTAAATACATGTTATTTTGTTTTATAAAACCACCTGTGGATTGATTCAACAAATTAATAATAACACAAACACTTGCTGCTACATTACACATGATTTTATAAAAAGCTTACAAGATAATGTATAGATGTAAGAACACAAACCGATTTAAGTTCCAAAAGTCACTTAAATCCACTTATAAAAATATTTATAAACTTAAAAATTATTTCTATTATTAAAATGTCCTTTCCAGAATGACATTTTTATATGATGGACAGAACAATCAACAAATGCCTCTTTATTAAAAGAACTTATCTCGAAGAAGTCATCAACTTGACTGTACTCAACGCAGTCTTCAGTTCTTCACATCTCACGTAAAGAAAATATGGAAAAGTTCATGGTCACTGACAATCAACAGAAGTAGATTAGCTACGCGCTGAAATGACCATGTGAAGAGTGCTACGGACCTGCCTTTACCACAAACCCTGTGAGAAGCCGAACGCCGAGAGGACTGGAGAGGAATATGCACAATAAACAACAATTACAGTGTGGGTCACATATCTCAGCATTGAGATCACAATGCAGAAGACAAAAATGTAGAGCTTAAATGTAGATGGTAAGATGTTACATATTATGTCATTCTGTATGTAATCTAGATGGTAAGATGTTACATATTATGTCATTCTGTACGTAATCTAGATGGTAAGATGTTACATGAGTATTATCTGTTGTTTTGTACGTAATGTAGATAGTAAGGTGTTACATATTATCTGTCATTTTGTACATAATTTAGATGGTACATATTATCTGTCGTTATGTATGTAATTTAGATGGTAAGGTGTTACATATTATCTGTTGTTTGTTTCATAACATATGTGTATTTTTTTAAATTTATATAGCAATTAAGATTTGTGTAGAATGAGTAATAAATTAGAATTAGTGTATTTAACGTATTCCTCGCGGGAAGCACAAACGCCTGTGAGCTGACGACAATCCAAGTTTCAAATCACAAATACTTAAAAAGAATGACACAAAACCGGAATGAAAATGGAACTAAAATTTAAAATAATCTTTATTCTAGCGACATCTCTGAAAACCTTGTCAAATAATATATTAGTTTACGAGATATTGTTGAATAAAAAGAGGGCCAAATTTTTTTGGTTTCTCTATATTTCCAGCTATTGCGTCACATGTAATGACCTGTCGCGCGGATCGAGTCCTGCGATGAGTCTCTCTTACGTAAATAAACATTACTAAGTCTCTCTTACGTAAATAAACATTACTAGTGCTATATGCATTTGATTGGATGAGTGTAATGAATCATTGCTTTGATCGTAGCATTCCTTTGTTTATTTTACGTAATGTTTAGTTTATCTCCTTTGTTTAATGAGTCTCCTTAAGAGTAATGACTATTATTTATTATCAGAAAATTACTTATTTGTCATGTTTATTTGGTGTTGTAATCAAATATCAGTGGTTCTAAACAAAATACGCGTTTAAACTTAGAAATTAAAAAACGCCGAAATTGTGCCGCGCATAGGATTCATGGAATTTGATTTTTAACGCGGTGAACAGATTAATACTACGTGAGAGCGTGACTATGGTGTGGCTCTTTATATATATGAAAATCCAGAATGTGGCTCTCGTTGACCTCATGTATGCCCACCCCTGGTATATACCATGAGAGATTGAACCCCCAATTCGCCTAAGCAACTAGGCCACGCAAGTTACGTAATAATTATGACGTTACGCAAGCATGAAAACCGATAATAAAATCATAACATAAGACAAAGTTAAAATCAATATTTCACAAACCTCGAAACACCTCGCAACGTCTTTTCTCCGTTTCCGATTCCAGAGCGTCAAATACAGCGGCGCCGACAAGCAGGTACGTGAAGGTACAGACGATCAAGGACAAAGTCCTAACGTTCTGCTTCTTCATCGCTCCTGCCCGCCCGGCGCCCCACTCCGTTTCTTCCGCGAGCCACAGTTTGACAGACGCAGGATATTATCTCTATGCTACAACTGCCTCTCCCTTAAGGAAAGGCAAAATATTTTTCGGTGATTTTCAGGCAGTTTGAAAACTGCTTATTTATATAAATTTTTTATCAAATCATTTTATATTTTTTAATTGTATTGTTTAAAATCGAAAATGATTCAATTTTATTTATAAATTGGAAGATATCGTGGATCATTTTTTAATTTATCATGGAAGCATTTTTTTTATATGTGTATTAGAAAGTTCTTTTTTCTTTTTAATCAACTTGTAATTTTCGCAATGTATCGTTATAATTTTTCATAAATCGCTGAAGTCAACATTTTGATATCTTTATGTTTTTGTCTTATTAATTATCGGGTGCCATTATCAAAATTCTTTAAAATCGTTGTATTTCTTCCATTTATATACAGAAATTATTATTGGCATATATATACATGAGTATTGTATTTGAACAAGTTGAATGATTTTTCATCAAAAAAAGATCAATGAATATATTGGCAAAATCTTTTGGCTTGATTTTTTTTCAATTTTTATTTTTCGTCAATTTGGCAACTTTCTTGAATTTTTTTTCATTCAATAATGTCCATCAAATATACTAGTCGATCTGAGTAAAAAATTTCCTAGTATTTTAAATTTAAAAACCATCGAAAAATTGGCAATCGTTTTGGCTGTTTTTTTTTTTTCTCTCTCGACGAAATTAATTACGGAAAGCACAAAATTGGAAGCGAATAAACATGATACATTTATCGAAATTAGGAAGACAAAGATGACTGAGATAGAAATTCAAAATTCTCTCTTAATTCTTCTTTTGCTGATATTTTGTTGAAGATTGGAAATAATTTGAATTCATGAAGGTGACAAATCTTAATGTTCGTTCATTCAAATCTAATACTTTATTTTAAAAACTTTACTTATTTTACAGCATTTATTTCTCCTAATTGAGAGAAATTTATTTTTCACTATATGTAAATTGATCCCTTTCCAAATTTTTAAAAATGTTATTTATTATAATTTTTTACTCAAAATTTGGGGTCACTTTTAAAGCGATTTAAATTCCTTTTTTTTAAATCATTTAATCACAATCTTATAGACTTAATATGGATTTTTTTTTTTAAATCTCCATCCGTTATTTATTTTCCTTAGCGAGTCCACTTCAATGTGTTAAGTGGTCCGTCCAAGTTCCATTTTCGTTTGGCTTTTATCTTTCTTAGATCCATTTTTTTTATATTTCAGCAATAATATCACCAAACCAGGGTTTTCCTTTATGATGGTTAAACCTGAAACAAAAGTTAATACAATTTTATATTTTATAATAAAGTAGGGTCTTTCAAATTGAGCGCAGCCATTCGTAAGTACTGGAAGAATGCACTGGTTGTAGACCCTTCGCTTCAAGGATATTGGGAGATTACTTTTGAAGATGTTGTTCAAACGTCCAAATGAGTTCCACGGCAGTTTTGTCCTTCGTGCTATTTCCTCCGATATGCCACCTACAAAGGAAATAAGTTGGACCAGATACACATATTCTTGGATAAGTTCTAGCGGCTTTCCATCTACGTTTATTGGTTTTGGGGTAGCAAAGCCGTTCATCATATATTTGGTTTTTGAAATATTCATTTTTAAACCAACGCCTTTGCTGGCCTCTGCCAATTCTTGCAGTTGGTGCTGAAGATAATTCGGGGTTTGTGAGAAAATAACGATATTGTCTGCAAATCTCAAATGGCTCAGGTATTTTCCAGGATATATGAGGAGCCAGATATAAGGGATGAAGTCTGGAGAGGGTGTCAGGTAAATCCTTAAATGAGGGTGATGTCAGAGATGATAGTACATACTCGTACACACATATGATGATTTTTTATTTATGTTCATTAATTTTCAAAAAATCTTTTTATCAACACTAACTTTTACTCAAATTAAAAGATAATAATGATGAAAAAATTATATTTGGATCTTTTTTTTAAATTAAAAAAGGAAAAAACCAAAACAGCTAAATAAATTAATCACAAGGGAACAGAGAATTGGGAAAAACCGACAATAAATTACTAGAGAAATCGATTTATGTTAAAAATTACTGCCAGTTTATATAAATATTTAAACTAACTACTTCTGAAACTAGCATTTACAAAAAAATAAGAATTTAAGGTATAGAAAATACCATACCCGCAACCTGATTTTGGACATAGAAAAATTTCGTGTTCCTAACCACTAAGATTTTTTTCAATGGTTTATTATTAAATTGTAATTCGTTTAGTCAAACACTGTTAATTCCACTTTATATAACGGTATAACACTACCGGTTTCAAGGCTTTCACCTCATCATCAAGGAAGCACAAACAAGACTGGTTTTTTATAAGTTTTATACAGGTTACATAAGAAATAATTTTCTAGCAGTTTATTGACAATGGCTCTAGATACTTCAAATAAAATATAATAATTTTTATACAAAATATAAAACATAAATAGTTACGAAATTAACAAAATTTTAATAAAAATCCAAATAGTATGTTCAAAATTCTAAATGGTATGTTCATAATTCTAATAAAAAATCTAAATGGTATGTTTATAATTCTAATAAAAAAATCTAAATGGTATGTTCATAATCCACTTCAATAATGAAATACTTGTAAAGCGAACTTGATAATTATACTGAGTCAAATAGATTTTTTTTTAATTCAATTATTATCACATGTTCAAAGGCGTCTCATGTCAGAATTTATTCCGTTGAACTTTCTAGAAACTATGCCAAATTATTAATGTTATTTAATTAATACTTATGTGAACTTAAGGCTGACATGATGAAGAAGAGCACTCTGAAATGGTTTGGGCATGTAGAGCGAATAATTAAAGAAAGGCTAACAAAATAAATATACAATGGAAATGTGAGTGGAAGGTGTGGTAGAGGAAGACCAAAGAAAGTATGCTTGGATCAAATGAATGATATTTTGAAAGAAGGAAATGTCAGAGAAATATAAGGGTCTTTCAAATTGAGCGGTTTTTTTTAATTCTTGAATAAAACACAGATGGCGTCGCGAACTTGCCTGGGTCTTGTTACATCTGAGAAGTGAAATGTATGACATTTATAAAAATGGAGTCGTATAAAATACAACAACGCGTTCAAATTGTTGAATTATTTTATGTATTGTAATCTCCGGAAACGGTGATGTTAATTGCCCACCAAGATCATGTGATCTGACACCATTGGACTATTTTCTCTGGGGTTACGTGAAAAGCCAAATCTATAAGAATGACCCCCGATCAATTCCTGAGCTGAAGGACGAAATTATTTGCGTTATTGGTGAGTTAGAACCGCAATTATGCCAAAATGTCATCGAAAATTGCGACAAAAGAGTGGACATCTGTGGAGCTGCAAGCCGTGGACATTTAGCGGATATTGTTTATTGTGTTTAAATGTCATACATTATACTTCAATGACCAATAAAACGTTTTTTGATATCAAAGCAAATTGTGTGTTTTATTCAAGAATTTAAAAAAATTAAGTTAAAAAAATCGTTCAATTTGAAAGACCCTATATAGTAGTAGGAGTTGTATGAATATGGAAGAGACTAAGAACGTCTGTTGAGATAGGAAAGTCTAAGACTCTGTCCTATCTGCCTACTCCGACAGGGAAATGGTGTGTTATTCAGTGCATTACTGAAGCCAATAATAAATATTTAAAAATATTATAATTATTAATTAATTAGGTATTCCATGCTATAAAGTGGTTGTTTTATGTCAATAACAATTTAAAATAAATTAAGCAGTATGAGAATGTATAACATAATAAGAACTACTGTAGTTATAAATATTTAAAAAGTTTAGGACAATAAATTCAAATATGTGACTATAAAAAATAATGGAGAATTCAGTGGGACATTTTGAACAGATGGGGGAGATTTACAATTGAGTCAAGTTTGTATGTGAAATAAAACAATTTATAAAGAGATAACATTAACACAATGAAAGCTCTAATGTCATGATAATTATGCAATAAAAGACTATTTCATGTGCAGTTCGCTTTTCTTAGATTCTGTGTATTGTGAGTGCTTATTTGTGTCTAAAAATCATTCATTGATAATTTATAAATTGATAATTTTTAACTAAATGTTTTTTTAATGTGTTATGTGACTATAATGAGATTTCATTTGTTTTCTATTTAAGAGTGATTTTTATTCTTATGACTGTTTTGATTCTGTAATCAATTTGTTTTGTGTACCAGTCTGAATGAGGGAATACGATTAATTAATTAATCAGGTGAGTTCTTGTTAAAATACTTAATGTATAAAAAATATAT